>CM021765.1:47656156-47776929 GCA_011076525.1 Nettapus auritus
TTTTTATGATCGCTTTTATCCACAGTGTTCTCCAAATGTATGAAAAGCCAACACAAAGTTATAAGATATGGGGGATAGTTTGAAATAAAAGGAGTTGTATAGCTTGGGGAGAACAAAATAAATTAAAATTCAGGCTTTATATATGAGGAAACAGTATTGTACTAGCAAAGCTATTCTGGGTTTCTTATGTGCACATTTACTCAAGAATGAGTATTTCTTCTTTGATTTAAATCTTTTCAAAGTGATATAACTTGGACCCAAAATAATACTTGTAGTAGAATAATAGCATTCACATGGGGGAATTATTGGTCATAACTATATTGTTTATATAGTTTATGAAAGATTTATTTTTATGCCTGCAATTTTCCAATGTCAACCAGATGTTGGCTGGCGAAATATATATTTTTTTCTGACTCTTGACAGTTCAAGAACAAGTGGTTTTGTTTTCTCTCGTATAATTGAAGAAGTGGACAAGGTCAGGGAGCTTGGATAGCTTGGGAGCTTGAAGGGAGTCTGAGAGCTGTTGTGTAACACATGAGCTATTTCTTCCTGTTAGAGTGGCATTTTTAAATGTTTCTCAGTTGCATGCCTGCTTGAGAAAACTCTTATTCAACATAAACATGTTTTTTCAATACTCAGAATACTGCATTAAAGAAGTATTCCAACCTGCAGCAGGGTGCCGCTCTGCTAGAGGTCTAGCAGCAATGTCTGCACATGATTCATAAAACCAAGTTTGGTCCGTGAAGTTCCTTATTTAGTCAAGAGAGAGAGACAGGTATGATGAATTACACTGTGTCTTCCCGCCCCACCTTCAGTCAAGTACTGTAATTAGGGCCAAGAATAAATCATGTAACTTCCCAGAGCAGTTGAGCTAGGCCACTGGTACTGAGTGCTTGGATGTTCCCATTTGGGAACAGAGAGCAGCGCAAGGAAAAGGCAACAGGGGTTTGCTGGATCGTGAGGCACAGATGTGCTGAGAAGACAGAACTAACAGCGCTAGCGGAAAGGGAGGTTTGGTTAGGATTTGGATGGCAGTAAGAAAATGAAGTTACAGTTCTAGAGTGATCCGTTACACTTTTTTCCTTCTGTCCTGTTCTTTTTCTGCTGAACATTTCACCAAAATTTAGGCTTTGTCTTATAACTGTCAAGCAAAACAGTGTTGGGAATATTGAGGCAACTATGGTAGAGGGAAGTTACCTATTTTTCCCCTTTCCTCCCTTTCTTCTTCTCATATATTATAAGCTATTTTTATACAGTTCAAAAACTTACAAAGAACAGGGCATATTAAATGGTTTAGTATTGCAGGTCTGCTATGTGTTCAGGCCAGGCTTTAATATAGCTAATTGTTTCACCTGCCTGAGATTTCATTTCTAACCTACCATGTGAATATTAGCTGATTTACTTAATACTGGTGAGAAAGCTGTTCCTGCTTCTCCACCCCCAAGCAATGTATAGGTTTTGAGTTGCAGTTACACCTGTCTCATTAAAATTGTATTTGTGAGCCTCCAATTTATTTCACACAGGCCAAATAATGTGTAAATAGCAAAAAATCTTCTGAAAAAATATCGTCCCAATATCACGTCTTCATTTCACCATTAAAATTGATCATTCTTGGAGTTTCTTTTTTGTTCATTCAAGTGCACCTATTTTGCTTGCTTCTTGGTGAGCTTGACCTGTTGCTAATGTGAAATGTAGATTGAATCTTTCCCTTTGCAGTTTAGCTAAGAAATAGCTTACTTTGTTTTGTTTTTCTCCTAAGTATGAGACAATTTAAAAGAACACCCGTGGAGGAGGGGATAATGCACCACATGAGCAATAACATTGTATGGTGTAAAACAGAGAGAATATGTTGCTGTTGACATCCACACGTACATATTCTGTGTGCCCCTCAGTGATGCCACCGTACAAGCAATAGGAAAGGATTTGTTTGTAAGATTTTAATGACCTGTATATCTACATTTGAAATGGCAATATCTCAGAGATGCAACATTATCATTGTATGTATAGCTATCTCCTTCTGTAAGGAGACCTGAGATTTATAAGGGTGCTGTCTAAACTAATTAGTAACAATTCAGCCTTGGATCTTGTGTTCTTGCATGGCTGGAGGCTTGAACATTAAATCTGAGAATTTTAAATCCCATTGCTTTAGGCATTCAGACTATTAAGTGAGTGTATCTGAATTGTTGTGTGAATGAAAAATTATGTAACTACATATTTCAAAAGGAGTAAAATAGCATGCTGTCTCTTAGCATTGTTCCTTACGTGACATGGGAAGTGAAGGAGAATAGACCTGTCCTTTTCTTGACAAGGCATGTAAAACAGTTAAACATCCCAGTGCACAGCTGTGCAATTCTGAACTCGTGGTCAACCTGATGCATTGAATTAGATTTGCATTTTGTTTTTGTTTTCATAAGATTTTTTTGCAAATCTATTTCTTTGTTTATCCAATGAATGCTTCAGCATTTTTGGGGTGATGTGCAAAATGAACTAATAAATATCTATCATCTACTTTGTTCCAAATTTCAAAAAATGTAACTATATTTATGTAAGTTATATTTATGTAGTGTATGTCCGTAACTGTCTTGCGGTTATTTAATATACATTATAACCTGTAAATAATTGACAAAAATATAATGGCTGCATATTAATTTTCTCCACTCCATGGATATATTTATTCAGAGATGAAGTATCACTGCTCCGACAAGAAGTACAAGACTTGCAAGCTTCACTGAAGGTTGGAAAGATATTTTACTTGCATGTGTTTCTCTGTTTTAAATTACAAATTAAGATGTTCCAGTATATTAATTAACCAAATTTACAGTTCTCTTTCCCCCATCTCTTCTTTTTTTTTTTTTCTTTCTAGGAGGAGAGGTGGTATTCAGAAGAGTTGAAGAAAGAACTAGAAAAATTGCAGGGGCAGCGGCAGCAAGTAATTGCTTTAAAATACTTGAAGCAGGTTTATCATCAGCATTGACATTGAAGATTAATACCTTTTTTGTAAGGCACGTGGCCTGATATAGTTAGTTCCGTAACTTGAATATTGACATGTTCTTGGAAATAAAGCTAGTTATCTCTCCACAGTGTTAACTATATATAAATATGAAGAAAAAAGCTAAGAGAAGATAATGATTCTTCCATACAGAAGATAATGATACTTCCATACAACAAGTTCAGTTCAGACTTTTCTTTCTGTTGGGCTTCTTCAGAACTCAGTTTATTAAAGACAATAAATTGAATGTAGTGTTTCACCTGTTACAAGAAAAGTCAATGGGGTCTTTCTTGTAAAAACAAAAAACATGGGGAAGAATAATAGTGTGATTTCTCAAAAGTCTATATGAACTGAACAAACAATTGAAAACAAATTAGTATGTTGTGCCCTAAGGAAACTCACTTAGTTACTGTAAGCTACTTAGATAACTATAAGCTACTTAGCTATTGGATTGTTATATACCTCAGAAATTATGTTCTGACAGAATGCCTTCTCAGATGTATTTAATAGTGTCTGTAACCTGTGTTTTAGGTCAGATTTCAATATTAAGGGAAAGAAAGGGGAGGGGGTTGTGAGTCTTGCAAGTCTTGAAGTTTGATAGCAATACAAGAAATAGAAATCTTGTCCTTTTCCAGTCTTCCAGATATAAAAATACATGATTTCAATCAATTATACTGCAGTATATGAGTGTAGAAATCTTAATTTTTGTCTTTTCCAAAAGTGGGATGAACTTTTGAAGTAGTAGTTTTTTATTCCTTCTGTCTAATGAAGCATTTATCCTTCTGTTTTCTTAAGGATTCTAAGTCTGATGGATTGACAACATCTACATCTACAGGTGGCTGACATTTTATTGCATTAATTTCTGAATTGTTTTGGGTTTTCTGAAGTTTTGTTCAGTGTAGCTTTTGGGTTGATGAAAAAGCAGTTTTGGTAAGCTAAAAACATAACATGCTGAAATAGCTGAATTACTGAGAACAAGTAATACAAGCAAGCGCTTAAGACAGCTATAGTGTAGGGAAATGTTACAGAGGCTTGGGGTCTGTGATTTGTAGAAGTGAGACAGTTTTCCTGACTGTAAAAACAGTTCTGTATTAATAGTTTTTAACTTGTTTTAAATCGTTTAATGTATTCAAGCATTCAATTCAAGTCTTTTGCTGAGAAAGACCCTGGCTTTATACATTTAAACTATATCATTTGTCAGTGCTGGTTTATTCACTGTTCTTCTATACTCATTGCTAGCAAAGAAAACAATGAATTGTTTTAGTTGCTTTCCAGGCCCATAATTTTTGCACCACGTTTCTTTTCCATGAGGTACTCATAGAATAAGGTTTTTCTAATGTACCCATGAAGTATCCGATCGTGACTGAAGAGCTTTTAATCACAGTTCAGGGCTCTGACTTCAGCACCATGTTACAGTGATCTGAAGGGCTATTTGTGACAGGTGAAAACCAATATGTACTTAATTTTGCATAGTACTCCACTAGTAACAGGTTCCACTGTCATGCTCATAGATATTTAACTTGAGTGAAGTCACTCACTTTATTAAGGTAATTGGATTAGCAAAGTGAACTTAGATTAATTTTTTATCTGCTGTGGTTTGTTATTGATGTGAGTAACTGTATAACCTTGTCCTAGCAATTCTGGAGAGTAATACTGTTCTTTTTATGGAAATAGAATCATTAGAACGACAACTAGAAGAGATCCAAGTAGAAAATTTTAATATTAAACAAATGAAAGACTTATTTGAGCAAAAAGCAGCACAACTGGCCACTGAAATCGTGGGTGAGTAATGAGGTCTGATTCTGTTCTCTTTTTATGTAGCTTGGGCAAGTGATCATTTATTCAACTTCCTTCTTAATTAGATCTTAAAGCAAAGTATGATGAAGAAATCAGCCTTCGGGAAGGTGCAGAACAGAAATTGACAAACCTAACACAAGAACTGCTGAAGGAGAGAAGAACAATAGAAGACTTAAAGACAGAGCTGGTATTCATATCACACTATTAATGTTTTTATAACTTTCAAGTCAAGGGGGAATATACCTACCTTATAAACACAACTTTAAAGTAGACAGACTCTGTTGAGATTGCAGACATCTGATTGTGGGTTAAAAGGAGGTTCAGAACACCGTTGTTTCCACTCTTTTTCAGTGATTTAAATTTTCAACATTTTTCCAGTGTGTATTAAAATTTACCATACGTTATGTTGTAGTCTGCTTGTGTGATGCTCCACACTTCAATAATTTTGCAGAGTATTACAGCTCTAGATGTGTTACACAGCCCTGTACTTGATGAATGCCATTGTTGACTTCAGGAGCTGTCTTTAGATCACCCTTTTTCCATGAGGTGTTATACTATGACTGTCCCTGGACAGCTGCATTCATAAGGAGTGTTCACAGACATGTTCTGTGACATAGTGGCTAAAAGTCTGGCAGCTGTCATCTGTTAATGTTTTCCCTCTTGCTTTTGGCTGATGATTCTGATATGTGTGTATTCCAAGATTTTGGCTCATGGTGACTTTTATAGATAGCCATGGCTTCAGGGAGTGATCTCCATGACTCAGCAGCCATGCTGCTTCCAAAGCAGTGGCTAAGGGACTTCCTAACTTCTTGCTTGTCTTCCACTCAACCACTGCAAAGACTGGAGGGCAGTAGGGTGGCGCTTATTACCCTTCTTCCCTGTAGTCAGCTGTCCCTGGTTCAAGTGTCTACTGGTTCCTCTTGGCCCTGACCAGCCACTGGACCTATCCATTCCTCTCTACCTGTTTTGTCTTCCTTTCTCCTTCTAAGTTAAAACAGGGTAAATTCAGGTCAGATATAAGGAAGAAATTCTTCACTCAGAGGGTGGTGAGGCACTGGCACAGGTTGCCCAGAGAAGCTGTGGATGCCCCATCCCCGAAAGTGTTCAAGGCCAGGCTGGATGGGTCTTTGGGCAACCTGGTCTGGTGGGAGGTGTCCCTGCCCATGGCAGGGGGGTTGGAACTAGGGGATCCTTAAGGGTCCTTTCCAACCCAAACCATTCTATGATTCTACATTCCTACCCGTTTTCCTGTACCCATTCTCTATGAACTGCCAGCACTTTTTCTTCAGTGCCCAGTATTGTCTTCCCTCTTTCTTCATTCCATCAGTCTTCTCTTGGAAGGACTTCATCACAGAATCACAGAATCACAGAAAGTCTAGGTTGGAAGAGACCTACAAGATCACCGAGTCCTACCTCTGACCTAACACTAACAGATCATCCCCTAAACCATATCCATAAGCTCTACATCTAAACGTCTTTAATTATCAGCAGATTTTATGTGTGGGCCTAGAGTGAAGTGTGTCAGATAGTTCATTCAAACATCTCCTTCAGTTGCCCTTTTTTTGTCTGTTCCCCATGTTTTCTGAAACAGAAGTTCTTGAAGACAGAAACAGTATCATTCTAAGTCTGTGTTGCACTAGGTTGTTATAAGCCTCAGTCATGAGAGGGGCTTGTGTGTTTTACAGCAGTGTAGCATATACAGTAATTTGTTCCATAGAGTAGTGGAATCAATATAACCTACTTCTCATGACTTTAGATAAATTTATTGTATGGATTCCTTGTCATTTCATGTTTTCTCCCAGTGAGGATCTCCCTCCTGTACTTAGCAATCTACCTACTTGAAAATTATAGGAGCTCAATCTTTGAGACCTTATCCCTTTTTGACAGATTTGGTTGATATTGGAAAACAAGTTCAAAGTTTAGAAGGCAAGAACTGACAAGCAGCCATTAAATCCTATTGCCTTTGGGAATTACACGTACTTTGTTGTTGTTGTTGTTCCAGCTATAATACTGTGTATGTCATCTTGTCTATAACTTGGTTTGAAAGATTTTGAGAGGTGAAATTTGATGCTGAAAGCATGTCTGTCAACATCATATTGCTCATTCCTACTTTTCTACTTTCCAGTTACAAAGGCCTGGTGTGGAAGATGTGGCCGTTCTGAAAAAGGAGCTTGTCCAAGTTCAGACGCTGATGGACAAAATGACTTTGGAGCGTGAGAGAGAATCTGAAAAGCTGAAAGATGAGTGCAAGCACTTACAGACAGAGCAGGCGAACTCAGAGGTAATAGTCATACCAAAAGACGCATGTTTAAACTTTGCTGTTATTTTTTTCATATGAAAATGGAAAATATGAATTTATAGTAATGAAAAAGCTTCTTTCTTAATAGGATCTCTTCTAACTTATCTGAGAGTTGTGTTTTTTTAATATTGACAGAATTATGCAATTTACTGTATTTACCCTCAAAATACCCCCATGCTTTTTGTTGCAAAACCTTTTATTGGCAGAAAAGTTATTGCAAGAGCCTAATAGCAGAGCAAAAGACCTTCTGGTAGAGCTGTGTTCTTTCTACTTGGACAGAGAAATAGTGCAGTACTTGTGTGATTCAGAGAAGTGTTTCTGATAGTGACCTACATGTAGATAAAAACAGTTATTGAAAATGACGACTTCAGTTTAGAGTTGATGTGTTTGAAAATGGATGCTAGAGTGTTAAAATGTATGAGAAGAATTATTAATAAGAAGCAGATAATTTGAGGACATGTAATTACAGGACATGTAACTCTTAAGCTTACTGAAGATTTAAAAAATCTCAATGGATATTATGTATACATATGGTACATGGTTTTCATTTTTCTTTATCTAGCTTTTACTATTGAATTTGGAAACCTTTCTACTGCTAGTATTTATTGGAGATATATTTTGTGTGTAAGATACAAATCTCTCCCCCCTCCTTGCCAAAATCTACTACATAATGGCCTCCAGATGTTGCTTGTGATTCACTAGACGAGAAAGTGAGTGATTCCCAGGCCTCACCATGGCTTAAAGTCAAGATGGCAGTATGTCACTCATAGTCTGTTTCAGGCAACATCACCATAGTTTTCTTCCCTCTTTGCTGCAGTCTAAAGTAAAAAATACCTTGTTCTCGAGGTAGTTACTTTTTTGTTAATAGTTTTTTTCTTCATAGTTCCTTGGATTTAAAGCTTTTACATCCCATTTGTAAATTGGAACCTCACTGTTTATTTGAGTTGTGGAAAATGCTGGTTTCTTCTCAGAATTACTTTCTGAAGGCTTGCTTCTGTTTTGGCTGAGTCAGTGGAAGAAGTCTTTAATTGCTGATGGGAGATTTGAAAGCATTTTTCCACTGCTGTTATTCGTGTATATGCAACTGATGAGAACTCTGTGTAGGATGCAAAACTACCTAGCTTTCCCATAGCAAAAGTTTGTTTTTTGTGTGTGTATGTGTGTCTTTTGTTGTTGTTTTTGTGTTTGTTTTTTCTTGTTTTTTGTTCTCTGCTTCTCCAGTACTGAATGCTTCCATTTTCATGCAAGCTAGAATAAAAACAATGCAAGAGCTCTGACTTGGATCTTTTAGGTGGAATCTTACTCCTCAAACTGTCCTGAGATAGAACCATCTCATATCGCTCCTGGCTGAGGCCCGTTTGATGTTGTTTACCGTAAATAGTAAGGGAAATCTCTGACAGAGTTGTTGGCAAGAAATCCTAATAAAAATACACTGTTACCAAGAAGGCTGTGCCTAACATAATTTATTTATTCTGCAGAAGAATTCTCTTGCTAGGTGTTGTTGCATCTCACTAGTGGGTTGCTTGGTATAGCTTTACTGTTGTTCCCCCACCACTGCAACGAGGCCAGCAAAACGATGCAGAACTATGGTCCCTAGTTAAATGGGTTCACTGCAGAATTCTGCAGCTTACATGAGGAAATGAGAGGAGTTTCTGTAGGACTTGTAGTATCCGCCATCCTGTTGAGACTTCTGAACATGAAGAATTCCTGACATCTTGTTATCCTGGGGTTTCACGTGTCCTAGATTTCAGAAATGCAATTTTAAATTTCTATTTCTTAATTTCCACTGAAGAACTTTAGAAAAGCTCTGCCCTGTATTATTTTAAACTCCTTAGGGCTTTCCGTCCTGCCTTCCCCTGAACACTCCAACAGATATGTGGAGCTCCAGGAATTGTACAAGTGTACAGTATAGAACTAAATATGAATCTACCATTGTTTTCAAGTTAAAATTATGTGTGCCAAGAGCTTCATCATACATGAAAAAAGGAGTATCACAGTTGGAGTTATGAATATGATGTGGTTATGTGGCCATGTAAGTTGCTGCATAATTGTAATTTGGTTTTAACTGTGAGATCCCACAACTATGCTGCAGAATTTAAATTTCTTTTCAAAATACAGTCTTTGTAGTCTCTTGTGGTTTTGGATATTGTAGTCAGTTTTCATGTGAAGATAAAATGACATAGTAACATAGGCGTAATGAAAATCTGTCATCTTGAAACACAGCGACACGAATTGTTCCTGTTTCCTCAAATTAGGTATGTTTTTCTGACATAACTAGCCATTTTAAAATTTAGCTTTAACGTGCAGCTTTTAACGGGAAAGAAGACAAAGAAGGTTTTTCAGTCCTGATGGGAGTAATGGCAAATGGAGGAGAAGGTTGCATGATAACCCTGGCTGCTCCCAGAAGAACAGCCTAAGAAGTCTTAGATGTTATGGAAGGTTTATAAAGTACAGTGCAGTAATTATAAATTGGGTACCTATGTAGTATCATCAGTGTGAGTTGCTACATGAAAGAATATGGTATGCAGGGGCAGTCTGTTCCTTCTCAGAAAAGTTACTGTCTTCTCTACTTAATTCAACGTATGACAACAGTAATCTAAGGCATAGGTAGCAAGACATACTCAAAATAAAAGCTTTTCTGTCAGTGCAAAAGGTCAGTAGGTTACACTTTAAAAAACAAAACAAAACTGAGGTCATAGTGGTAAAAACTTCTCTACTTTAGAACAAACAAACAAACAAAAACACATATTTGAAAAGTATTAGCCATAAGAAAACAAAAAGTAGAAATTCTTTGTTGGTCAGAATTAGTACAGTTCTGTCCATAAAAGTTTGGCTGTGTAACACCTCAGCTTTGCTCTTTAAGTCAACTTCAAGGCTGAAGGAGTAAAATGGTTCTTGTGTCATCCTTGGCCATTTTGCTGGGATGGCTGAGACAATGTATGTTAATATTGGCTTTCCTAAGTAATGCTTCTTTAAAATAAGATAGATTTATAGTCTGGGTGAAGAGAGTAACAAAGGTCTTCCTAACTCTATATGAGCATCTTAAACCACAGGAAAGGGAGAACATGAAGAATAGAATAGCTTTGCAGTTGTCACCCAGATGTTTTCATTATTGTCCTTTATTTTTGTTGGGTGTTACACTCTTATTTCAGAGTTGCACCTGAAACTCTGGTGTCTGGTTATGTATCTCAGAAGAACGTTCGTTCTGAGATACTCCTTCCATGTATAGATTCACTGTAGGGAATCCTGTATAATGAACGTGTTAAGAAAACAACTGTACTGCTGTAGAGCTAAGCATTTCTATGAATCTCTGCAGATTGGGATTTATTTCAGTGTCTGATAAATGTTCCTAAAGGTTGTTATGTTGAATGTCTAGGTTATTAAACAAGATTAGTAGATGAAGTTATGGAACAATTTGATAAAGCCAGTACTGTTTTTATTTTCTTCTACCTTTTTAAAACTAAGCATAGGCATTAAACCCAGCAATATTTGACAACAAATTTGAGGAAGCGTATCTGCTAACAGCTTTTGTCATTGCTTATTTCCATCTTTCATCCATCCGTTTTATTTTTTTTTCTGCTTTCTAATGGAGACACTTAAATTTGAGGTAACTTTTTTTGAAAACTTTTTATTCTTACATTAGTTTTCTGTTTTACCAAGATAATTTTAGGAGGTTGTTAAACAGGTGAGTTCCTATTTGCTTATTGTTCTATGCTTATTTATTCATTAATCATATAGACACATCAACCAGACAGTATCTGGAATGAATACTCATCCATGATATATTCCCATTTTAAGAATGAAATATGGGACAGCTCTTTGATTTATATTTTAACTAAGAGCTGTTTAATGAAACAGCCTTGTAAAGCACAGGATTACAGAAACTCAGTATTAATAATGATATGTAGCCACACAATAAATGTGTTCATATCTTCTCTTTGGTGTTTCTTTTTACATAGGAAGGTTGTGATATTTGTTGTCTACTACTTCTGATCTTCTACTTTAGTTCATTCTTGAATTCAACATTTATACTTTTGTGCTTAATCTGTGCTTGTGAGAACAGTAGGAAAAAAAATGAAGGTCATTGAAATAACATATTTAAAGTGAATGTATTCATTCCTGGAATATTTGTAATACAGAGAATGCAGTATTCTGAAACTTCATTGGTGTGTTTGTCAAAATGAAGCAGAGCATTAATAGCAAGTACATGTAAACTTCTAGCTTCTGGTACTGTGCTACAAATATGTTTTAATTAGGTAATTCAGTATTCATTAACCTTCCGTAAAAACAATTACCTATGCTGTCCAGCATAAGGATCAGATTTTGCTTTTTAAAATTATATATGGAGAGATCCCACTTCTGAAAAAATCATTCTTTTTTCTTTTACTATTTTTTCAAGTTCTCATCTGATATCTGCAGAAGGAATGGTCACAGGGTGACTGAAATACACAGTATTATTTCCCATTAAATGGAGCATGACACGCTTTTGTTACTTATCTAAAGTGCTTTTTTGTTTGTTTTCTTTAATGTTTTACTAATACTATGTGGTCATCGGTATATTCTGTTTTGGACCAATCCTGTTTGATAGGGTAGCATTTGTTATCCTGATTATGCTGACCTGCAAGGTTGATGTATCTGAAAGTCATACACCAAGTTTGCATCAGATGCCAGACTCGAAGCTTCTAGTGCCGTTTCCAGTGCTTTATCCTTATGAGCCAGACAAAGGTTTTGATAGTATAATCCGGATGACTTGGGGGGGGCGCTAGAACTGTGATAATGATTAATGGATAATCTGTTGTGATTTTCAATGCTTGTGGGCCCAAGATGGTGTTTTCTGTTGGGCTGGGGCAAATTTTTGTCTTCTGAAATAGGATATGAATTAATCTTTACCGGGAATTTATGCTCATCGGTACTTCTGTAGCTGATGGTTCTCTGAGATTAGTTTGCAGGTGTGGTTTTTTTTTTTTTTTCTTTCATTTAGCTGTTTATGTGTATACAAGATGCCTTTTATTTTGCTACCAGACATATTGCTTCAGTTTGGGTTATGCAAAACTTTGCTTTAAACGTGGATTTTGTTTGTCTGTTCAGGCTACCATTAATCAGTTAAGAGCTGAACTTGCCAAAGGACCGCAGGAGGTAGCTGTGTATGTTCAGGAGCTGCAAAAACTTCAAAGTTCAGTCAAGGAGCTAGAACAGAAAAACCAGGTGAGAATACTGTTGTTTCCTATGCTTGTCAGTTCACATTAAAATGGAAACATACCACACATTGCCTTGGGAAGTGTTGAAGACTGTAACAAAACACTTCTTGGTGTTGCAGAAGGTGAGAATTCCTTTACCATTTGCTTAACATATGAAGGATATTGTAATGTACAAGCAAACTATGTTTTTTTTTAATGATCATAAGTACATTTCAGCTTAGCTCCTCAGGATTGTTGTGTTTGCAGGTTTCTAACTGCTGTCGTTTATGCAGCATTGCCAATCTCACACATTAGAAGAATAAAGCCGTAACCATCAAAATATTGTGATGTTTCCCTAAAAATCATCATTCAGAAGGCATTTTGAGATCTTGTTGTTTGTCTTACACTTTCTTTGCTTTTATATTGTGCCAGCGTTGTATTTTCTGACCTTTTATTAGAGTCATGAATGGTGGAGAATTGAAATAAACTCCTGAAGCTTCTTAGCTAAGTATTTATTGAGAGCTTTTATCAAAGCCCTATGAGCTTGCTGCATTTTGCATTTGCATTAAGAAAGCATGTGTTGTTGGGTAATAAATAGAGGTAAGGAAAGAAAGGAGATAAGGAGAAAAATGTATATTGGTTATTGTTATGCGTGTATATATAACACTATGTGTACTGTGAATGTTACATTTGTATTTAGCAGCAACCTTGTTGATCTAGGGGAAAAAATGGAAAGGACAGGGACCAAGCAGTGTATATTTAATGTAATTTCATATTTAAAAAGCATTTACAAAGATATAATAGGGTGCAATTTGGTAAATTAAACTTGTCTTTAGTAGTATGACTCTTGGTTTGGCTCATAAAATAAAGTACAGAACTGAGATGGTGAGAATTATCATGCTGTTCTTTTCACAGACCAGCAACACTGAATAAAGCTTTTGGCAAAATTATTACTATAAAGCACAGGGCACTTGCCTGAATGCATTGCTGTTGTATTTACATCATGAATTGAAATAGATTGATGAATAAGATTACCATACTTTAAGAGAGTGTCCTCTGCAATGTCAGGTTAACTCCAAACACCACTTGAGGAACAGAGAGAGCAGAAGCGGCAGTGAGCTACTTTTCTTGTCTGAGTGACTTAAAGCAGTTTACAGCTACCTTTTTATGTAGCTTATGGTACGGTAGCCAAGGAATCTTGGCCTTGGAGGATTTGAACCTAGAATTGGAAAAGGTATGACTAGCTTCCCAAACAACACAAATTGCCCCACCTTCAGTGTGTGCTCCTTGAAGAAGCTGTCGGAAAGGCAGGACATGCTATTAGTTGCATGCGTACATGACATTTTGCTGTGTACATCCTCGTATAATTTCATTTTAATGCAGGAAGATATTTCTGTGCATTGATGCAGAGTTTTCCAAGATCATGTACAACCTCAAGTAAGCAAGCTGTTTCTTGTATTTCTGGGAAGAGCAGATTACAAGTACATAAGATCAGTTTTCTGAGACCAGTAGGAGTTGACTTCCCTTCATTTATAAAACTCTAACTATGGGGCTTGGCTTGCTTTGCATTGCCAGGCAGTACTTTGGAGGCCAGTAATGGCCTGTAGCCCAGAGGAGACCTAATGTCAAAAAACAGCATCTCCCCTGAAGTATAAAACTTGCTATAATTTCCAACCCATTGCATGTGGTTTTTTTTTTTCCTTTTAGGAATTTTTGATGCATTATCTACATGGAAAAATGCTTAGTTTCCAACTTTCTACTGACATAACTGTTCTGAAATTCAGCTGGTTACCACAGTGTTCATTCTTTAATGCCTAACCATTGTGACTACACAGTTTGTATTACATTCTTCTTGCATGTTTCCATGGAGCAATATAAAAGAAGGGATCAGGGTTGTGTTTCAGCTTATATCTTGTGAGCTTTGAAGGCTCAGGGCTTTGTTGCGAGCTGGAACACACTGACAATCCCTTTTTCTTTTCTGTGGAAATGAAACCCAAGCCATGGGGAAGAGAATGTGATACGTGCCTTTTTTAAAATCTGGGATGCAGCTGGGACATGCATCCAAACAGCAAATGCTACTGGGTCCCCTGATAAAACCTGAATGATGATACATACATTGGCAGCTCTGTGGCCTTGAGTTTACTTGTGGGCTCCAGACACAAACAGAGGTAGAAGGCTGTCAGGCAAAAACAGCTCTTTTCTTGAGAAAGTAGCAGTAACTGTTTGTGGCTTTGTCAGGCTATTTGTGACTGCAGAAGGTGTTCAGCTTTCAGGGGCAGAGGCTCTGAGTTGCAGCCTGTTAACTCAACCTTGCAACTTTAAACATGAATATTCACTGTTGTATTGCTCAACTGACAGGGAGAAGAGAAGTGCCGAATGCAGGCCATCATCTTGAACCATGAGTAGCTGCTGCTCTTGGCTGTCCTTTGAATAATTTGTAATGAGATGGTGAAGAAGCTTTGCTTCTCTTTCATTTTAAGTGATGTCCTTGAAAGCTTCCCAAAGTCTTATACTGCTTCAAGACAATGTTGATTGTTCCTCATGTTTTTCATTTTTTTTTACCTCACAACTTTACTTGAAAATTTGTGTACTCTGCACTGACTCGTGATGAAGTTGCTCACAGCAGTTCTACATTTGACATCTTGATCTAGTTATGAAGTACTAGTAATATTAATATCTTTTTTCTAACTTGTCCAGTTCTGATGAAAAAGCTGCTGTGGTGTATTAGTATTTTGGGAACATGATTCAGCCTAAACGTTAATGATCCTGGCTGGCCATTTCTTGTTAATGAAAAGGGAATTGCAACTTTATTTTACATTCAGAGTGTGAAAGCAGTAGGAGCCTTGTCACTGACTTCAGGAGGGTAAAGGTGACAAATGACCTCATTATGTTCTTGAAGTTTTCTATTCCTTCTTGTTTTATACATTCCTATTATTCTATTCCTTCTTGTTTTATACAGGCCTGTTGCCTGTAACAGCAACAACTTGTTTTGTTTTTCAAGAAACACTTCAAAATACACTACTTCAGGGACACAGCGTAGTGGATAAACTAGTCTCAAGCCAGAATTTTTGGTTGAACTATATGCTTTAGAAAGTATATATTTTTAAATGGACACTTAAGGTATTAAATATCTCTCTCACATGGGTTCTCACATGGGTTGCTAGACTGATAGAGTTGCCATTTTAAAGATTTATTGTTGTTTTCTAACATCTCTTTTAAAAAAGATACTCCTGTTTATCACTAGTGTAAAATAAAAACATTGATATGTGGTTTCTAATGGCTAATATAGCTTTTTTTTTTTTTTTTTTTTCTGGCAAAACAGATTTCATCCTTGGATGCTATGTGGAAGTGTGCTTTTAACATGTTCAGCATAGCCAGAATTACAGCTCTGTCTGTCTTCTCTTGGAACAGTGTTGCTCCAGAGTTGCAGAACTGTCTGAAGTTTTCATGCATAAGATTGACCTCAGTGTTGGCATTTTTTCAAGCTGACTTGTTAGAAATATTCTTTTTCTGTGCTTTAATTGAAAGGGTCACTAGAGAATGTAGTAGTCATTGAAACTGCAGGAAGAACACAAGCATTTGAAAGGTGTGCATAGTAACGCTCCACTGACATACTGTAGTATCTAATATCTAAATGGAACTTGCTAATACATACATGGATTACTCAGGCTGGATGGTGACCAGGGCCTCCCTGCAATTGCATTTCTATGCTTCAGAAAATTCCAGTGGAAGACTGAAATAGTTGTCATGGCTTCTTTGTCATGAGGAGGTGGATTTATGTGAGAATTTGAAAATCAATACAACCAGGTGAAATTCTGGGCATTATGGACTCCAGAATTAACTTCTGTAGTATGAAATAGAGATCATAATTTCCTTTAATAAGACTTTTGAGTGAGTTCTTTGCTGTTCTGCATCGACACTTGAGAAGACATTTGTATAATGTATTGAATGGTTGTAAACAGAATTGCAATTGAACTGCTGCGTAACTTTGTTTGTAGAGCCTGAGCGAGAAGCTGCTGAAGAAAGAGCAGGAATACAGCCAGCTAGAAGAAAAACATGACGAGATATCTGTGAGTAAAAAGAATGTGCAGGCAAGCTTTCACCAGAAGGACCTGGACTGCCAACAGCTTCAGGCAAAGCTGTCTGCATCTGAAGCCTCGATACAGAGATTACAGACAGAGCTAGGTGAGAAGGGAGAAGCAAGCCAGAAGCTTAAAGAAGAATTGTCCGAAGTAGAGACAAAGTACCAGCATCTGAAGGCAGAATGCAAACAGCTCCAGCAGCAGAGGGAGGAAAAAGAACAATATGGCCTGCAGCTCCAGAGTGAGCTCAGTCAGGTAAGGGTCATTAAACCTCCTAGACCATCATGCTATTAGGACCGTTCCTTAAAGCATCCCATTAGGTTTTATTAGCTGTGCTTTTCATTGTTGTAGGGGAGTACACAAGTGGCTAACTGGTATTTGAATACATCACTTCTTTTTAGAGAATTAAGAAGAAAACAGGCAAAAAGAAGAGTCTGTGATAGAGTGCTGAAAGCCTTTGGTGTTTGTATGTCATACGAATTCTTTTGATAGGCCCAAACTCTCATCAAGGGCAAATTAACACAGTTGTAGCCCCTGTGGCACAGTCAAACTCAATGAGATCTATAGTTCCAACTACGTTTCTACATTTTTACTTCTGGGAATATTAATATAACATCTAGATATCTGTAGTATAATTCACCTTTTTCTGAAGGGGAAACTAGATTTCTGTTCTAGTTCTGTTTAATTACCTGTCTTAACACAAATATCTTTCAACTTTGAAGATGTAGCTTATTTCTTGTGTTCTCAGGATTTACAGGACTTTCTTGCATATGAATAAATAAGATTTTATTTATTTAGTGAAACAGATTTCTTGTTCATTCTCCTTCTCTTATGGTGTTAAATGAACTCTTCTTCATCCTCCATCTTTTTCCCTCTGCTTTTTTTTTTTTGATGAAAAAGGCATAAAATTCCCTGAAATAAGGGAATAAGTATTGTCAAATGAGAATGCAGCCCAGAATATTGAGTTTCCATGGAAAACATGGTAATGGGCAACTCCTAAGAAGTCGGCAAGATTATTTATTTTGATTCAGTAGTGTAGCTGAATCTATAAGGAGTTGAGGCTATGAAAAAATATCAGGTAGAGTATCAGAAGTAGCAAGATTACTACTTGAAGTCAAACTACTCCAGAGGAAGTGTGAAAAAAGTGGAGTCCTCTTTTTACATTAGAACTGAACAACTGCTTGATTTGTTTTAAAATTGAATAGTGAATGTAGTGGAGAATAGTTAGTGTGAAGAGCAGAGATAATAAGGTCTTAATGTTGCTTCCCTTGCACTTATTCACCAACACATTCTCTTTACGTCGTCTGTGGCTATGAGAACACCCAGAACAGTCATGCCTCTGCCATCTGCATGTTATTCTTCTGTATGTGACTGGTTAAGGAAGCAAGACTTTAATGCAATGTTGAGCATGCTGACTTTTGAGGCTGCCTTCACTCTGTTTTATTTAGTGTCTTGGGGAGTAATATATTGGACTGAAGAAAAATTTGCACATCAAGAGTGATGTTCAGTTCTAAGATAGATTTTTTTTTTTTTTTTTAGAATGATGCACTTCATTTTAAACTTTTGCTATAACTTTATTACTTTAAAGTGAGTGTTTCTTAGTTTTCAATCCTTTGTCGAAGTTGCAAGCTTTGCATACATAGTTTAATTTCTTCAAAAATAAACTATACAGAACTTCATTTATGTATTTATGACATCCCCAAAATGTCTTTCCTTCTCCCATCAGTCTTTTTTTTTGATGGGAGAAGGGAGAGAGCGTTGTATTCTGCTTAGGAATCTTCGTTGATAAAACTGCCTCAGTCTGTCTAGGCTTCAGAAGCAAATACAAGAATTAGTGCTGAAATCTGGCTTCAGATTATTAGGGCATTTGGAGAGGGATTTTTGAGGTGGGCAAATGAAGAAAGATTGTGAATGATGCGTGGCTGAATGAATTCCTCTGAAAGGAAATGCAGGCCTCACACGTTCTCTGGGGAGAACCACTGGGAAGGAAGTCAGTCTAAGAATGAAAACCCGAACAAGCTGCTGGATCGCAGGGCGTGTTATAGAATTGTGCTGTGAAAGAACAGTTGAGGAAAGAAGCCATTCACACATTCATTTTACATGGTGTGAAATTAGGATTGAAACCAAGTAACTATTATCATGGAGAAAATAAATTTCTCTTATTTGTTCACATATTACTTCAGTGGAATTACCTTTTTACAGATGTAGTCTAATGGCTTATGTTATCACAGTGAAATGCTTTTTATGAAGACTGATACAGAGGTATTTAGTCAAACCACGTTTTCAAAGAATCTACTGTCTTCTCAAAAATCCCTTAGATAGATGCAGGTCCTGGTACCGATGTACTTCTGCAAAATGCTAACCCGCCTAACTGCTGTTATAGTCAGCAGCTGGGATTCTCTAAATGTTACCAATTTTTATGCTGCAGTTTTCACTGAGCAATTGTCATTGCTCACAGGCTTTCTGTCTTAAGTAATAGTAAGAAAGCTGGTACAAGAAAAGTAGACTTGTATTTTGATTCTTTGAGTAACACAAAGAGGTGAGATGCGTTTTTTTGTTATTGTTGTTCTGAAAAGATGGAATAGTTTTTCAGTTTTATGTGCCCCTTTCTGAGTGCTGGTTTTATAATTTGCGTGACCTGATCTTCACAATGGAAGGAAGCTCTGATGATGGTGTTGGTTCCAGCACTGGGATGGGAAGAGGCTTGCACAGAGAAATAGGAACTCCTTTGGTCTAGAAGAGGTGTTAGCTGCTAATAAATACAGTTACCGTAGTTGAGGCAAATTTTAATCTTTTCAAGATTGTATCTTTTAAAGTCTAAATATTTCCTTCTTTATAGCTAAATCTGATTTTTTATTCTGTAATACAAGTTAATTCTGGGCTTTGTGGTTCTGTTTCCTTAATGTCATTAAAAAGACTTCAGATCCTCATGATTTTTTTGTTGTTGTTACAAACACGTAACATACTTGCCTTTTGCAAATTTATTTTTTTCTTAAACTAAACCAGAATATCATATAGCATAAGTATTTTGCTTAAGTGTTTCACACAGGGGAAAAATGACAAGACTTTATGGGTACTCTTATGTTTCATAAATGACCTGCTAGAGAAGTTATTAGTGGTTAATGGCTGTTATCTTTTTTTGAGGTCATAACTTGCATATATGGCCAGTAACAATTTAAAACACAAAGTAGCATCTGTAATTTAACATTCATCTGCTAACTTATTGACTGATTGCAAGTTATTTCTTAGGGTACCTACACTAAAAGTGACTTTTGTAGAATGTTGTTTGCTGATTTCCTCCTTTCCAAATATTTTCTCTCTTGGTATCAGCATAACTGTGAACTCTGTAGCCATTTCATTGCACCCTTTCTTTGTTAGATGTTTTTTCCTCTGCTCTTGTTCATATTTTTAGTGAGGAAGTATTGATAATTCAGTGATTCCTGCAGAAAAAGACAAATGTTCTTGATTTCCAGTATGGTCTCTTTCCATGCCCTGTCCTCTCTCTTTTTCTACCTCTCATAACTGTGCAGTCACAGTTAGGAATTAGCATCTCAGCCACATGCCAAACAGTTTTTCATTTGCAGTGTTGGTGGTTGTGGACGTATAAACAAATTTGTTTCTCTGTCTCCATCCCCTGTAAACCTTTGCGCTGTTTTGATAACTTCAGCCAATTTTGACAGATGGTGCAAAGGTCTTCAGCATTAGGTTCTTCAGTGTTAAATTTTTGTGGAAACAAACAGCTGAGTGAAGGAGGGAGACTTATGTTCGTGTCTCACCCCCTCCATGCCTGGGGGGAGATTTAATGTTACCAAAAGCCCTGTTCCTTTTTTCTGTCCCGCTAGGCAGTCAGCTGGTGTGCATATATGGCCAGCCAGTCAACAAGTGGTAGCTTGCAGCGAGCGACAAGGTCGCACTGCCTTTTGCCTAGGTATTAGTAAGAATTTGAGGTAGGCATGAAAAGGGCTTAGGAATATCAGAGGAAGGGGCTGTAGGTACAAGGTGAATGGTACAAAGGTCTTGGACATAAATTAATAGGAAGCCAAGCTTCATTAATCCTGACAGCTTATAGAAACTTCTTGGTTTGCTGTAGGGTCTGATTCACTCCTTGTTTTTGCATTAAGTTGAAAGTTCATTTGTGTATCCATAAATTTGTTAATGTGGAAGTAGGTAGGAGGTAACCCAAAGGGAACAAAAATTGATTTTATGGAGCAAGCTTTTTATAACAGTAAATTGTATAAGGCCATTCTTGCACTTTAAAGATGGTGCAGTACTGCTTTTGGTGACCCCCAAAATTACAAGGGAGTTTATTTTCAGCTGGAAGAGCACTTCCCCTTCTTACTCTCTGCTGCTGGGAAGTGCTGGAATGTAATCCACCCAAGTTACTGCGTACCCTACAGTGAAGGTTCGTGCATGTCTTCTCAGCAGAAAATAAATGCCACTGATGTGCCTGACAACTCTTCCTAGTCTAGCAATGCAGAACTGTGTGTTGTTGGAGCCAGTGCAGCCCGTAAAGGTACAGTGTTTCTGCCACTGATATGACTGAGATGTAAGATGAGATTGCTCTAAGCATTACTATTTTCCTTGATAGTCCTTGATAGTATTAGAAGGATTACCCTATTTGTTTTTCTGTTAAATCTCTGTAGCTCATATGGAAGGGTTTTTGTAGATAAATGAGGATTTTTCTGGGTCCCCCTTGCCTACTGCTTTGAATATTTGTTTATGCTTGTGTAGTTGATGCTGTTCTATAATATGACTTATGTTTCTGACAAGTATGATATGCATGCATGAATTCAAGAGTTCATGTAGTTATTTTAATCTGAGTAATTAAAATTTATGTCAAACATAGCCAACTGTCCTGTATTTTAGACTCACTTTGTGCCAAAGAATGACTGAAAAAATTGATTTTTTTTTTTTTGCAGTTGCACAGTAAACTTCTAGAAACAGAGCGGCAGCTAGGGGAGGCACATGGGCGGCTTAAGGAGCAGAGGCAGCTCTCCAGTGAAAAGTTAATGGACAAAGAACAGCAGGTGGCTGATCTGCAATTAAAGCTTTCTCGTGCTGAAGAGCAGGTAGGACACTTTCTGCAGGCTCTGATTTATACTGTTTCTGACAATAGCCTTTATATACTCATGTTATTTTGTTGTGGTTCATAAAATTTGTCCTTACGAGAATTTCATTCGACTAATATTGTTGAAATCCTACAGTGAAATTGTGAAAATCTGCCTAAATATCATTTATATTACAGATTTTGTAAGGCTAAATGCTCATCTCATGTATGTATGTTCATGATGCTTTAGAGATGAATGAAAGATTTTCCTTTTGCATTTAGGAGCTTTGTGTAAGGATTCTATGAAAGACGTAGGTGCGCCTAAGCCCATATGGAGTAATGTTTTGTGTATAGATGCTGTGGGATGAAACCCCAAACCAAGTGATAACCATTGATAGTTAAGAAACTGTGTGGGGTGGATGGGTAGAACTTGCTTGTTTTATTAATTTTCATTTATTTTAACGAACATCTTGTATATGTTGCTGATTTTCTGCTACCTCTATGGGGATTGGCCAAATATGTGAGTGGTATGTTGTCAAAGCATTAAAGCTTTTCTGTAGCTAATTTGTAAAGCCTTGAACAGTATAAAAGTGGAAATGCTACTAAACTGAAGTTTCTACTAAAACTGCTAATAATAATAATGCTGTTTGTTTTATGGGTACCTATATTGTTAGTCATGTTATATCTTAACTGTTGGAAAAAAAAACATGCTAAATTATCCATTTATCTTTTTTTTTTTTTTTGAGAACTAAAATGCATATATGTCTGATAGTGTCATAGTTCTCGCTTATGATATTGGATCTTACCTATTAATAATAAGGAATGCTTCAGTTAGGTTTTGATTCTATAACTTAGCATCACATAGTTCTGTTTTTATACCAATTTTCAAATATTTATGTTTAGAATAGACTCTTCTGGCACTAGAGTAAACATTGAGTGCTATCAAAATACTGAATGGTGCTTGATCATTCATTAGCCACTTTTTTCCCAGCTGAAGGAAAAAGCGGCAAATTCCACAGAATTGCAACATCAGTTAGATAAGGCAAAACAACAGCACCAGGAACACCAGACACTTCAACAAAACACAACATCAAAGCTACGAGAAGCCCAGGTAACAGTTACATGTCCTCATGTGAAAGTGTATTTCAGAATTTCATTGTTTCCAGTGCATTTTCTCTGTAAAAGTGGCTTACATGACTTTATAGTAGTTTCAATAATTTAATATGTAAATTTTGAATAGGATATACACCTGATGTTTCGTAAATTTATCCAACATTTTATGCATTAGGAATAACTTCTAAGGTTGCTATAATTAAGGAAACTACTATGTGATTTTCTAGAATGATTTGGAGCAAGTACTACGACAAATTGGAGATAAGGACCAAAAAATACAAAATCTTGAGGCCTTGCTTCAAAAGAGTAAGGAAAATATCTCTCTACTTGAAAAGGAAAGAGAGGACTTGTATGCAAAAATTCAGGCTGGTGAAGGAGAAACTGCAGTTCTTAACCAGCTACAAGAGAAAAATCATGCATTGCAGATACAGGTAAGAACTCAGAGACCTCTTTCTTTTTTCTCTCACTATTGCATCTTTTTTTCTTTCTTTTTGTTTTATTTTCTTTCTGTTTCATTAAATATGGCATTGGTCTTTTCTATACTTTGCTGCTTCTTTGCTACTGTGAAGTTTTTACTTCTTAAATTTCACAGTATGTGTGCTTTGACCTTCTTGCTATCAGCAAAGAGGAAGGAATTCCTCGATGTTTCCTATGTAGATGTGCTGGCAATATATGCTTAAAAAAAATGGATACATACATGTTTGTTTCTCTTATTTTAAAAATAGGTGTAACTCCTGCTTTCAGCACCAAAATTCAGTCTGTTGTTTCTTCAGTGTGTTTTGTTACTGTACGGCCAAATTGACCAGTCACTTTGCTTCAGTTTTCAACTGGTACCTTATTCAAACTGATAATGCATGCAATATAGCTTCATTGTAATAGTTAAAGTTGGGACTTCAAAGCCATGATAAGATGCCCTAGATAGAATTCAGCAGGTTTATGACATTTTTGGTCATCCTGTCATTTTGGTCATTCCAGTCTTCTGTTTACCTCCTTTTTTAACTGCAGGTAACTCAGCTGACAGAGAAGCTGAAGAATCAATCAGAAAGTCATAAACAAGCCCAAGAGAATTTGCATGAGCAAGTGCAGGAGCAGAAGGCGCATCTAAGAGCTGCTCAAGACCGTGTGCTCTCCCTGGAAGCAAATATCACTGAGCTGAGCAGCCAGCTAAATGAAAGTAAAGAGAAAGTATCACAGCTTGATGTACAGGTAATGGAACTCTGTTCTGCCTGGTGATGATAAATCCTATCTGTGATTTCTGTATTCTCTCCAGAGAATGTACAAAGCAATTTGGGAAAAATTGCATGTTTCTACTAACAGACAAATGAAGTAGAATAAGGCAGATAAACTTGAGGATGTAAGTGGATTCAGAATAGGAATAGATGGCAAGGTTGGTGTGATTTCATTTTTTTTCCCTTCCTTATTGGGTGAGTGTTTTGTGGTGGTGATGGTCGGAGTTTATAATCAAGTTGTGCAAACTTGTCCTTGAGCATCTTTTTTGTATTCATAATGGTTAATCATCCACAAAACTCCTTTTACCTGTCCTGGATTCTGTGCACCAGAGTCAGTCTGTTAAGTCATTAAGATCTTGCTGTTGCCTAGAAATTTCCTATGCTGATGGCTTTTATCAAAAACAAGCAAACAAAAAATTGCAGGCTGCCTTTTCGTCAATTTAATTGAACTAACCAAGGAAAATCCCCAGTATAGACTCAAGGCAGACCCTCCTTCTAAGTGCTGCTTAAGCTAAAATTAGCTGATTATCAGTAATATATCAGTACAGGCTGGGGGACGACCTGCTGGAGAGGAGCTCTGAGGAGAAGGACCTGGGGGTCCTGGTGGATGACAGGTTGGCCATGAGCCAGCAGTGTGCCCTGGTGGCCAAGAGGGCCAGTGGGATCCTGGCGTGCATTAAGAGAAGTGTGGCCAGCAGGTCAAGGGAGGCGATCCTCCCCCTCTACTCTGCCCTGGTCAGGCCTCACATGGAGTACTGTGTCCAGTTCTGGGCTCCCCAGTACAAAAAAGACAGGGATCTCCTGGAAAGAGTCCAGTGGAGGGCCACAAAGATGATACAGGGCCATGAGCATCTTCCCTATGAGGAAAGGCTGAGAGACCTGGGTCTGTTCAGCCTGGAGAAAAGAAGACTAAGGGGGGATGTTATCAATGTTTATAAATACCTGAAGTGTGGGAGACAGAGGGATTTGGCTAACCTGTTTTCAGTGGTTTGTGGGGACAGGACAAGGGGCAGTGGCCACAAAGTGGAAGTTCCACACCAACATGTGAAAGAACTTCTTCACAGTGAGGGTGACGGAGCACTGGAACAGGCTGCCCAGGGAGGTTGTGGAGTCTCCTCTGGAGATGTTCAAGACCCGTCTGGATGCCTACCTGTGCAATTTGCTCTAGGGAACCTGCTTTGGCAGAGGTTTTGGACCCGATGATCTCTCAAGGTCCCTTCCAACCCTTACAATTCTGTGGTTCTGTGAATTACGTTCAGATATCTTAAAGAATAAACGACACTTGTTCAGAAGTTTAGCAATTATGTTACTAGATTGATACACATGGTGCACATAGTTCTGCTGTTGTTGGATTAATACACTGTGATGTATTTTTAATTAGTGTTGCTCAGTACCTTCTTCTGATGTAGCTCTGATGCTTTTGCTGGGCTTTGGTACAATATCTGTGCTGTATATTTCAGGCTACAATATCTGACCATGAGTATTGCTTGTATGCAGCATTCATACCTGCCCTATAAATTTTTAGCTAGTTAGGTATTTTGGAAAGAGTAGGAAGTTGCTCCCTGACATGCAGATAGGCATAGAGAAAAATATACGTGTGGAAGCATGTTTTACTTGTTTCTTTTTCTTTTAACGATTTTATGTGCATGTCGTCTGCGGTTACCCAAGAATGCATGAGTGTGAACGCAGTAAGTCTCTCACATTGTTCCTGGCTTGTGAATAAAAGCAGTTTCCTAAAGGAGAACAAGTGGGACTGTTTTCTTTTTTTAATTTGTGTTTTTATCTCAACGAACTGTGGCTTAACATCCTGATTATTTGCTAAAACTTAAAAAAAAAAATCTTTTTTAATTAGCACATGAAAAATGCTGATTTTACTATTAAACTTAATTATGATATTAAAAAAATCAACTACAGTAAAATAGATATTTTAGTGAAGTATGATTTGTCTTTCAGGTAAAAGCAAAAACTGAACTGCTGCTTTCAGCAGAAGCATCAAAAGCTGCTCAAAGAGCTGACCTTCAGAATCATCTGGACACTGCCCAACATGCATTGCAAGATAAACAACAGGTTAGGAGCAACATACAAATGTAAAGTTTCTACCTTACCTAAAAATCTACTTACAAGCCTAAGAATAATGTGTTTACAAACCAAACGTGACTATGCATTTGAAAATAATAATGTAGGGTATTTTAACCATGTGATAGGTATTCAGTTCTTTCTGCTGTAATCTGGACCAGATACATTTTATAGCGTAAAGAACTTAATTAAGAATTCAGTCCTTGCTGTATTTTTGGCTATTGTTTGGGATCTAAGTTTCCATATTGGAGTACAACTCAATTCTAATCCATATGTTACAAAAAAAAGAGTTTATGGAATGCAGTGGGTGCAAGTGAAAACTCTTAACTTGTATTGCATATCCAGATAAATTCAAAATCAAATGTCTTTATTCAGAAATAATTATCTGCATGCCAGCTGACACAAAAGCTAGAAGGTGCTTGTTAAAACTGCATGTTTCAGTTTACATTAATCCCAGTGAAGCATGCTACCAGGTACTGAATAAAATATTTGTATTGTTAGGATAAGTGCTGCTCTGATCTTAGTGGAAATATCCAGCAATTCTGAAGAGCACTGTTTTTTAGGGTGGGAATGTAATTAATTGCTATAAACAGAAGACCTCTTTTTGTAACTATTAATTAAATACATAATTACCTAATAATTAAACAAATCAACTTGCTTGGAGAGCAAGGAGGTTGGATGTAACTGTCATCTTAGTGGTTACTAAGTGAATGCGCTTGTGTCTCTTGCAGAAATTGTGTTGTTTTTTGTTGAACAAAATGCTTTCTAATCATCTTTAGTATGTGAAAAGCATATTGTTCTCATGATACTGGCTTTCTTCTCCAGTGATTCCTTGATTTCAGGAAGACAGCAAAATTTTCTATGAAGTTTTGCAGTGTTACTTTCTAGCTATTGCTGTTTAACTTCAGGATCTTGAGCATTTGTTGCATACAATTTCTCTTCTGTCTATAAGTAAAACCACATTTCTTAAGATTTAGCTCACAGCCTGTAGAGTTTGAGAGGGATATGTTTAACATAGAGAATTTGTTTGTGCTTTTCCCACTCAATTTCCTGCCTCTCAGAATAAAAAACATTATTTTCCTTTTTAATTTCAACACATTAGTTCATTTAAAACATTTATTCAGAGGACATTAGTCATTTCTGGAAGCTATTTAAAAGCTAACAACCCTCTTATTTTTATTTTACCCTAGGAGTTAAACAAGGTCAGCAGTCAGTTGGATCAAGTTACCGCTAAGCTGAATGATAAGCAGGAATACTGTGCTCAGCTGGAAGCCAATCTCAAAGAGTACAAAGAGCAATGTCTTTATTTAGAACAGAAAACCGAAGAGCTGGAGGGACAGCTAAAGGTTTGTATTGAGCACAGTATATGAGCTTACTGCAACTGATGTTCTCCACTGCTTGGTAGTATTTCATAAAAGCTGTGCTCAAATTACAAAGAAAGGATTTTATCAATATGACTTCTGTAGGTTTTCTTTTTCACCGGTGTTTCCTGATCTGCTCTTTAATCCTATTCTCTTCTCCTGTGCTAGTATATCATACTAAGATTTAGGATGTTGTCCTTATACTGTCACTTTCCACTATGTGTGCCTTTACCAACCTCTATGATACCTGGGAAGTACTACAAGAAGGAGCATGAATACGTCTTGAAATTAGAGTCTCCAAGTCTATACATTTTACAAGTGGTGCCAGCGAATATGCGTTACATTGGTTAGCCCAAGTTAGTACTACCTGTCTGTTTTGATTTAATTCTGAAGCCTTTCAGTAGGCCTTTCTGGGGGCTTTTTATCATGATTTTTATGTAAGAGAAATATATTTCCACAAATTTGATCATGAGTTTTGTATTCCATTTCTGGATTTGGATTTTCTCTTAAATTGCATCTAATTCTGATGGGTTTGCAGAACCTTTTGTTATTTTGCTACACTAATGTTTTCCATTAGGGATGAATTACTCCTAATGCTTCTGTGTTTTTAAATTTGGGCTTTACGTTTTGTTCAATATTTGTTAAGCATTCTTAGTGGTCAAAATCATGGTATATAAAATCATGTAATACATAGGTCTTGGGAGCAATGCAGAATTAGTTTTGCAGTGTTGTGCATCTCTTTTGAAGTAGATCAGCTGTCTAGAGTGAGTTGGGTGCTTTTTCTAGTTTATGTGCTTTTCTGCCTGGTTTCATTTGTGCTTTTATTTTTCATTCTTTTGCTAATGTATCACAGGTAACCAGTGTACTCAAATGCTTAAATGCTCAAATGCAGGAATACGCTCTTTGCTTCCACAAGATTTTATGAGGTCCGTATTAGATGAAGTGTGAAACTGAGCAGGGCTGTTGATGCTATCAACAGGAGTGCAATTCTGTATAAAAGTCTTGGTGTCATCACCATTCTTTAGGATTATTCCATTTGAATGCATGGTATTAAAAATGAGGGGGGGGGGGGGGAAAGAAACCCTGAAACCCTCAGGAATGTTCTCTGAGAAAATTGACCATGGTGTTTTATGGCCACTGCGTGAAAGCAGAAATGTCTATAAAACAGCCAATGTGTTGAAGAGTCTAAGCAGTGCCCGGTTGCTGAGGACTCCTGTGTTCTTTATATTCCATGCAAACGAACAAGTATCTTCTATAAACAAAACAAAAGAAACCTGCCAAACAAGCACAGGGTTTCTTTATAGCTGTAGTTGATGTCTTTGTTGTTATAAAGAATGGCAGAGTTGGGGGATATGTAAATCACCAGTCATTTGAAACTGCTGAAAATACTTGTTGGTAGCTGAGAACAGGGCCCCAAAGCTGAACACTGTGTATATCCCTTTAAAGATTTCTGCATTTTATTTACTACTTTGCAGTAAAATGGCTGCTTGGCATTTAACTTAAAGGTGATTTCAGAATGTTTTACCAAAATTGATCACTTCTGGGGGAGCAAAAGAATTGCAGGAACTAAATAATTAAAAGCAAGTGGCCAGCTAATGAAATAGATAGTGCGTGAGAACTGTGACTGCTTTCTACAGTAAACGCTTTTTACAGTAAATACTACTGGACGACTTCTGCTTTTTATTGTTGTTTTGTTTTATTGTCTGTGTTCTGATGGCTCTAACTTTTTTGTTTTTCTATCTCAGAAACTTGAAGCTGACATTCTTGATGCTAAAACAAGCAAAGAACAAGCTCTTCAGGAATTACAGCAGCAGCGACAGCAATCTACAGAATTAGACCTCCGAACAGCGGAACTGAGTAAACAACTTGAAGCAGAAAGAGAAGTGTATGCATACCCTGTGTTATAATACTTTTCAAAGTGAGATATAAAGCTAAATTAGAGTGGTTTGGACTACAGTTGAAATTTTGTTCTTCTCTCCTGTGATTTCTTAAAATCACAGATAAAAGTGATGTATTCCCTCTGCTATGAGATCTGAGTTATATCTCATCTGTTTTCTTGCACTTTACCTGCCATGCAGACTCCATCTGCCACATCATCTTCTATGAATCACTGGCTTGAGTTTGGTTTATTCACTGTGCTTGTCAGCTAAATATCTAAGTAGGCTGACGCACTAAGGTTCGTCTCTAACTATCCATAGCTCTGTAACTTTCAAAGATTATTTTGCAATTTATGCATAAGCAACAAAGGGGTAGCTTCTGTTCACAATATTTGAGGAAGGAAAATCCATCTCAAAATAGTGTTTATAGTTGCTTATATTTATTCACTGGAGAGACAAATGCCTGTGTTCTGGAAGAAAAAGGTATTCTTTGAATTAATTCTACAGTTAATATCTTTAAATAGAGATGTTTAATGATACAAAGAAACCTGTGAAGAAGAATTAAAAAAAAATCTTTATTTTGCTTTGTATTTGCAGCACGTCTAGTGCTAAATTGGATTTACAGAAGAAATCTGAGGCCCTTGAACAAGCAAAACAGCAAATTTCAAAGCAGGAAGAGGAAAATGCCAGCCTCAAACGAAATCTTGAGAAATCAAGTCAAGATACAAGTAAACAGCTCAAGGAGTTAGACTGTAAAATGCAAGTAGCAACATCAGAGTTGCAGCAGGTGAAATTAGAGAAGGATGTTCTATTAAAGGACCTTACAGCTACCAAAGAGAAGCTCTCAAAAAGTTCTGAATCCTTCAAAAAAAAGAAGGAAGAATTAGAAAAAGAAATACAACAAGAAAAAGCAGCTGTAGCAGAAATGGTTAGTAGTCTTTTTTGATTTTACTTTAAATTTGAGGTATTTACAGTGTGATATTAAGATTTTATTTTTGTTCTGAAAACAGTGCACATATGATAAGGCTGCATGAAAGTTAATTTCCTTAAGGAAAAACAAATGTTGATTTCAGTTGTTTATACATGTGTCCTAAGTTGAATTTTTGTCTGGATGTTTACTGTGGTAAACATCAGTTCATACCACACAACAAGATTCAACTGGCTGTTTTTTTGGGAGATGCCTAGCTTCAGGTTTTGTAAGAGTACTAGAACTATTTGAGTTTCAGAGAGGTCTCTCACGTGGCAGTATAGTAACAAACACTTGACCAGGGAACCTGTTATGGTAAGAAGAGTGTACTCCTGGTAGCCTTAGAATGCATCTTTTTTCTTTCCCCTTTTGCTTTGTTGGTAACATGACTGACTACTATACAAGTATATATTTTATAAATTTTCTTATACAAGTTTACTGACAGCCCTAGCCTCAGAACGTGGTAGCGCTTTCTCATTCCCTTCCCATCTTGCATGTCAGTATTTCAGTATTTCCCAGAACCCATGTGTAGCTGCTTTTATTCTACTCTAAAAACAAATAAACAAACAAACAAAAATAACATAAAACAACAACAACAAAAACAAAAAATCCCCTCATACTTAAAAATAACACTTTCCATTCCTACTTTACCTTCTTAAGATAAGCCTTTTTGCTTGCTTTAGTTATGGTTGTTTAAATATTTGTGTTTTTCCTAAAAGCCTGAAGGATTTTCTTCCCAACTTATACTCAAATATTATGTTTGCATACTAATCCTGCAAATCTATTAACTCATGAGTTTTAGAACATCAAGAAATTTTGGATCCTGAGGAGAGCAATGAGCCTTCTGCTTGCCACAACAAGAAGGGCTGCCAACAATAGCTTCGACCAAGGACACTATCCCTAATCAGAAAAACTTTTTGGCACATGGCTGCCTTGAAGTACAGGATATCAGCTGAGTTCAGCTTAGATTTATCACTGTTAATGGCTAGAGACATTTTTAGCTGAAAATGTCTGCAACTGAGAAGAAAGGCATTTTCATTAGAAAGAAAAGCATTATTTTTGAATGCTTTGTAGCTCCTGTGAAAATACATGTCACTTGGTCTTAGAAGCTCACATAAATACTTGCTTGTCTTCTGTTTTTTAGGAAAAATCTTACCAAGAAGTAAAACAACAGCTCCAGGTACAAACAGAGTCTGTAGCTAAAGAGAGGAATGAATTGAAAAACTCACTGGAAAAAAAGGAGGGGGTAAGCTGTCCACGTAGTTTCAAAAATCAAGAAAAGAATAATAACAGATGCTTAAAGGATTCATTTTCATTCTCATATGCTGGGATTAATGAGGGAAAAAAAAAGAGGTTGCAGTTCTCAAATTGTAACCCATCTGGGACACTGAAATTAGGTGATACAAAATTGCCTGGTAATAGGTAAATGCTGTATAAAATTATGGAGAAAATTATTCTGGGAGTTACTGAAAAACACCTCAAGGACAATGTGGTCATTGGTCACAGCTAGCATGGGTTCATGAGGGGAATGTCCTGCTTAACGAACGTAATTTCCACCCACCTAGTTTACCAAGGGAAGCCAATTGATGTAGTCTTTTTGCATTTCAGTAAAGCTTTCAATACAGTTTCTCACAATAACTTTCTGGAGAAAATGTCCAGCATAGAGTTAGATAAATGCATAATACAATGGGTGAACAACTGGCTTGAGGGATTGGGCTCAAAGGGTTATAGCAAGCAGGATAACATCAGGCTGGCGGCCAGTTACTAGTGAGGTGTCCCAGGGCTCCATTTGAGGGCCAGTTCTCTTCAGCATTTTCATAAATGACTTGGATGTGGGACTAGAAAATGTTTTGAGGAAGTTTGCAGATGATATTGAATTGGGAGGAGCTGTTGACCCTAGTAAGGGTAGAGAGGCCTTGCAGAGAGATCTTGGCAAATTAGAGAGCTGGGCAATCACCAGCTCCATGAAGTTTAACAAGACCAAGTGCTGGATTCTGCACATGGGAAGGGGCAACCCTGGATATACGTACAGACTGGGGGATGAGAGGCTGGAGAGCAGCCCAACAGAAAGGGGTCTGAGTGTTTTCTGAATAATTTTGCCAAGTTGAAAATAAGTCAACAATATGCCCTGGCAGCCAGGAGAGCCAACGGTACTATGGGGTGCATCAAGCATAGCATTCCTAGCTTGGTCAAGGGACATGACCATCCCACTCTGCTCTGCACTGGTGCGGCCTCGCCTAGAGCACTGCGTGCAATTTTGGGCACCAAAGTATAAAAAGGACAAAGCTATTAGAGGGTGTCAAAAGGAGGGCTACAAAGATGGTGCAGGGTCTAGAGGGAAAGACATATGAGGAGCAGCTGAGGCCCACTTGGTTTGTTCAGCCCAGAGCAGAGCAGGCTGAGGGCAAGCCTTTCAGGTTACTGCAAACAATGGACACTCCCCAACTTCTAGCAGTCCTTTGGGGGTTGGACCAGACACCATATCTTCAGCTTTAACAGTTTTTTCATTTGTGAACTTGTCTGTTCACTCCTTGAGCTTTGCAATTTGTCACACACACAGTTTACATACTACAGCATGTACAAATAATGATTTAAATTAAAATTATATACAGTTATTTAATATTTTTGAATATAGATCTCTAAGCAGTTGTCTATAGAACTTGATTCAGCACGTGCACAAGTACTGGAAATTAAGGGTCTTCTGAAAGACAAAGAAAAAAGTGAGCAGCATCTTCAGGGAAAGCTGAGAGACCTAAAGGAATCTTTTGAGCAGAAGAAAAAACAGAGTGAAACACTACAAGCTGAGTTAAAAACTGCCCTTTTAGAAAAGGTAAGGCTGGCCTCTCACTCCTGTAAGAAAATTAATATAAATTTCTTTGATATATGCTGTGGCTTTTATGCCAATGTCTTTGGAGTAAACAGCTATTTACTGTAGTCTTGCTGGAAGGGTAAGGTCAGGATGTGGAAACAAAATCTTCAGCAGGCAGTGCTGAAATATACAGATTCTCTAGGAGCTGAGTTTCAATAAATTGGTAAAAATGGCTAGATTGTATGTCTTTATTTTGACTCAGGAGGATACTGTGAAGTAAGAGCTGCTATTTTCTTGTAAAGCAGTAGACAGTTTTGTGAGAGCAGTTTAGACAAATTGCACAGTGTTTTGGAATGTCCATGGCAGCTTTAAACTAACTCTTTTATTATAGCAAAAGAATATATCTGAGTGACAGAATGAAACTAATAAACCATAGTGCAAATAGTTCAAATGTCTTACATTCACAAATCTTGTGTTGTGTGTCGTGCACTGTTAAATATTGTGCCAGCTTTGGCTGCCCTGTACTATATGATCATATTTTCGCTTTAGCCAGTCTAGGGAAATGATAGGATTAAATACATATATATATATATATAATATATATAATTTAAATTTTAAATGTTTGTCTCGCTGCCTTTAACTAAGTCTTATGATGTGAATTAAATTTTGTTGTTAAATTAGTTACAAAATATTGCTATAAAAACTGTATATGTTAGGTTACTGAATTGCTATTTCATGAGTGGGAACAAATCTGGTTTTGCAGTAAAAATATGATTTATTTAAATCATAAAGCATACTGTCTGTAACTTTAACTGACACTTCTTATGCCTGTGTTTCAGGCAGAACTGGAGAATAAGCTGCAACAACAGACAATTTTGTCAGCTCAGGAGCTTAAAACAGAGAAAGGAAAGCTAGCAGACTTACAGAAGACCTATGAAAAATATAAGGAAAACATGGAAAAGCTGCAGCTGGATCTTTACGGGAAAGAGTCTGAGCTGCTGGCGACCAGGCAAGACCTTAAGGTACTTACAGACACTTTAATGTTATTTGTGACTTAATAGATCTGTCTGTATCCATTTTGAAGACACAGAAACAGTGCAAAAACTTTATGGGGAAAGAAAAAAAAAAAAGGTCTTTGCTATATATAGAATATAGTGCTGTTCAATCCCTTCCCCTGGGACAAAGGAGATACTGACACTAATTGAAAGCCAAGTGTATTTGCCAGCTTACCTGAATTACCCTTCCATTTCTGCAATGGCAATCTGACCTGTGGGAGCAAAGTGAAAGATGATTTATTTCATATTCTTTTTAGAGTTATTTTTTTTGGGGGGTGGTATATATTGTAGCTTTCAACCAATTTAAATACCATAGCTAATTAGGGCAAAGTCACTGGTGGCGTGCCGAGTAACCACTGCCTTCTAGATGATTTAACTAGAATTGTAGTTGTCAGTCTGCTCCTGTGCCGTTGCCTCTTTTGCTTCTTCCTGGCTCATTACAGACTTGGAGAGATGTCATACTGATAGAAACGGTAAGTTTAGGGACCTGCCTGGAGTGCAGATGTCTGAATGTAATCCTCCAAGTTTTTGCTATTCCTAAGCAGAATTTACCTGATTTGGTATTCAGGTGTAATGACTTCAAAAAGATGTTGCTGGGAATTGAGGTAAGAAAAGGTGTTTCTTGATCCTTTTTCCCTGGCCTTCCCTCATGTCAGTGCTAAATGAATGCTCAGGATTGTTCCAGGACATACTATGCTGCACAGATGTGTGGCTTCGGCTCTTTTCACTTGCAAAGCTGGAGTGGGAGTCATTGTCTGTGTCTGACACCGTTGTTTTAAGCTTTTCTGAAGACCTTGGACAGAAATAGGTGCTTCTGGAGAACTGGTCATCCAATCCATTTTAGATGCTGGCTTCTGTTTACTTCACAATATATAAAGGGAGCTTTTGGGGACTGCCTAGATTTAATATGTCCCTTCCACTTCTCCCAGTGTAGTCTTCTCAGTCCCATCCTTGAAATATTAAAGGTTTTGTGGCTATTTCAGATAGCTCCATGGGAGTTGTGGAGTCCTAGCCAAGCTCAGTGTTTTAAGTTCCTTTAAGAAAAAGAAAAGTAGCTCCTTTATGTGGACGTCATTGGATTTCTCTTAATCATACTCCTCCTCTGTGACATTAGATTACCTGCCACATTTTCCTCCAAGTCAGAGCAGTTTTATTTTTGGTGCTACTTGATTGAATTGCCGTGCAAGGGTATCCAGAACTTTGGCCTGCTTAACAAGCAAAGGTGGTTTAAACATACAGTTGGTTACTATAGCTTGCTAACCTCCTTTATGAGTTAATTTCCCAGAATGTGTTTAGATCAACATATTGGTAATTATGGCATAATTTAGAGTAGTAATGCAGTGACCTGTACGAAGCATCGGATGCTCTGAATAAGTATTATTAAACCAGCTTGATGACTTCTAGTTCTGACAAATATAAAATAGGACAGTAGGTCTCCCACGTGCTTTTAAACCTGAATTGGGATGGTAACAAGGGAGAGATGGAACATCAGTGCAAAAAGGTAAAATAAGGTGATAGGAACAGGTGACCAGCAACACCTGTAATATGTAAATAAGGTGGCTAGCAACAGGAGAATAAGATTGTTAATATGAACAGGTAACTGGATTTATTATGTAAATATCTGTGGAGCCTAGAGAACCTGTGAAAGATTGGTGTCCTCAGTACTTAGGTGGTGTACCAGTCTGGAGGCTGTTTGCATGGTTGTTTATTTATTTATTATTTATTAATTATTTATGATAATTAGGGATAGTGAGGTCTGCTTGGCACCGCTTTGCTTTTTTGCTGTAAAATCCAGGAGAGGAAAAAGGACAGGGCCAATATATGTTTAGTCACAAATGTACCTTCTCATTGCAATATTAAACTAAAATAGTAATGATTTCCTTTGCTGCTTTCTCAGACAAGTTATAAAAAATGTCAAGGAATACTAATGCTAGTTTGGAGAGCTGAACACAAAAGTACCACTCAAATCAGAAGAACTCTGTGGCAAAGTTTCTTAGTCAAGCCAGTTGCGTGCATTATGTTTGTCCTTAGAGGAGTTATTTAATTAAGGCAGATGATGTGAGCCAGAGCTACAGATTTCAGATGGTTTGGAACCAAGGAGGGCTGGGGTCCAGAATGGTCTTGATATTATTGGTGGACAGTAGAAGAAGTGTTTAGAACTTGTGTATAAGATAAGCTTAGATGTCTTATTGCAGGATTTCTAATAGAAGTATGAAGTCCCTGCACAGCTGTGTTTAGTGAGCATGGTTTGAAGCCTGGCATTTTCTAGGACAGGCACAGCCAGGCTGTGTTGTGAGATGCTAGCAATGCTAGGTTTCCTTCAGTTGAAAAAAAAAAAAAAAAAAAAAAAAAAAATAAAATGAAAAATTCCGACACAGTGTAATACCGTGCCGTTGGTGATTCCATTGTTCTTGGATGTAGGATAGATCATAAAAAGCTGCAAAGCACATAGGTGACACGAGCAGGGTCTTGTTCTTAGGAGGGGATGGCGTGAGCGGGACTATACGCAGAGCACCATCTGCTGGCTTCTGGCTGGAATATCACTGCCAGGCTGCCTGGCTGCTGGTCACCTCGGGCTGAGGGAGCTGCAAGGCTGGCGTGTGACAAAAAGTGAGTAATGCTTACAAGAAGTTTTGCAGTTGGGGATGCACCATTGCGTGAGAGCTAGCTATGTTTAGCTAGAGGCAGAGCAAGCGGGCAGCTGCCTGGCGCACCAGCAGCGCAGGCTGAAAAAACTGAACGCCCCCTTAACACTTCAGTTTCTGGTTCAATAACAGAAGGTCCAAGTTATGTAGTGTTAGCCAGATGCAAACTGTGAAGCTGTAAGTCTCCCAGAGCAAAAGTGAAAAGCGTTGTAGCAAGCTCTAAAGCGAGAACATAGTTAGAATCGTATGGATACTACAGGTTACACAGTTTAATTTAAAAAGCCTGCCTTCTGTAACAGTAAATAAACTCATGTTTTTGTCTCTGAGAGAAAAAAAAAAAGAAATTGGGCAAGATTTGAGTGCTTGTAAAAGTTATATATATATAGTATTATTTATATATTTATATATATGTCATTTATATCCATAAATGGGATTCTTTTTTGTGGAAAAGACTATTTTTATTTACAAGACTTAATGAAAAAGAAGTGCTGTTACTTCTGCCTTGATTTTGAGTTAGTGCAAACATACTTGTGCATCTTGCTCTCCTGAACTCTGCCAAATACTCTTCAGTTTTGGCATTTGTGCTTTTTGTAGTCAGTCCTGGTTTCTTCCTTGTTCTCAAAAGAATGTTTATTTGCTTCCAATATTGGCACCACTGTCTGTGCATCTTCAGTGGATGTTCTAGATGCTCTTTGTGCTGCCAAACCTCAGGTCTCTAAGTTAGGAGCCTAAGTTGCCTACAGTCAATCTAATCCTACTACTGAGGAAGTGAAGCAACATCAGGTCAGCATCAGTGAAAAACTGCATGCCCCTTCCGTGAGCTGGGTGGGGGAGAGGGGTACGCAGACTAAGATGTCTCATTTGTGCGCCTCACTTAGATGGAATGAATCCAGGACCTAGCTCCTGGTTAGTTCTGCTGGTGGCTTCACGTGGCCTGTTTGCAGCGCAACAACCCAATTGCACTGGACAGGGCTGAGATTTCCTTTTATTTGGTTATGCCAGTCAACCTAACATCTGGTTTTATTTACAGTTAGTCCAGACTGACTTTTTTTGTTCTGTATGTTTTCCTTACATTTGGTTTTCTCTGTCGTCCTAAAGAGTAATCTCATGACTGAGGTTGTATTACCATTTTCAGAGAGTGATGTCAAAACTGAACAATAATTAAGGTGAATGGCATCAGATTTTGGAGAGATGATTTTCTGTTAAAGATGTGAGCTCCTCAGGAGTTCAAAAGAATCTGTCTGAACTAGTCTCGTTGGAGACTGAGCCAGGAGCAAGGACAATAACTGGAATTTTTCAGCCATGTGCCGGATTTCTGCTGATTGGTGCTGTGAGGGACTTTTGAGGAAGGCAGAAGGAAAATCACAGATAGATAGAAGGTGGATTTACTGCTAAAGTTATATTGAATGGTTTCCCAATTAAGGCCAGTAGCATTATTATTAATCACAGCCCAGTTAAGAGCCACTTGCTGTGCATTAGCTGTAGTAAGATAAATTGTGCTCAAAATTCAGAGTCCCTTATATTGCAAACGTTTATGCATAATACATTGCAGAGCAAGCTGAGTACTGGCTCCTCTTTTAAGAACATCTACCTTGTCTTAGTTTTGGCATAGGCACAATCAGATCACTGTTCTGTACGGACATGCTGGGGATGGTTGAGGGAAGAGTATCTGATAGGTGAAGCTTTTTGTTGGACTACCCACTTCACAACCAAATTTTATCATCCTATGCTAATAAATTGGCTGTAATCATACTTCTGCAAGAAACAAATTTGAATAAAAGCCATGTTTTCAGTATGCTTCATTCTAGATTTGCAAAAACTATTGGGTTTTCCTGTGAAGATGTTCTATGGTGATGCTACACTTCCCATCCTTTCTCAGCTGTAGGAAAATACTGTACTCCAGTGCCCACAGTGAAATAGAGAAGGCTTATTTTCTTTTCTGAAGGACCCACTCTGCTACAAACTTGAAATTTCAAAAGCACCTCCTATTTTGCTTCAGTTTTTTCTTGAGAAGTTCTTGTGAAGTTCTAAATAGTAAACTGTTATAGATCAGAAGACAAATAATTAGCCTGTAAATTAATTTGAAAAGGCCTTAATTATTTAATTAATTTGGAAGGGACCTTAAAGATCCAACCCCCCTGCCATAGGCAGGGATGCCACCCACTAGATCAGGTGGGTGCCCCATCCGTGTTGGCCTTGAACACCACCAGGGATGGAGCATCTGTCCTCAGAGTGAAGAATTTCTTCCCAATGTCTAATCTAAGTCTATCCTCTTTTTAATTTAAGATGATACCTTCTTTGTCCTATCTCTATCTACCCAACTAAGGAGTCCCTCTCCACCCTTTTTATAAGACCCCTTTAAAGATCCCTTTATAAGACCCCAGTTAAATTACAGTATGTAATACTGTACAGATTTTGAATGGAAGTTTAAGATTTGATTGAAATGCTCATACACATAAGACTGTGAAACATTTTGTTCTGATTCTAGCATTTTTTAGGTTGTACATTTCACTTCAGCATTTTCAAAAATTGATTGACTGTACTAGTGCTAGCTTCATTAAGTTATTGGAAAAAAAAAAAAAAAGTAATAATGAATCACTCCTGGAAACTTCACAATGTAGCTTCACTGCTGCTTAAATAACAGCTGTATAGAGTTATAAGGTAGTACATTTACCCTGAGATAAAATCAGCTTGTGTAAGAAAATTCAAGTTAATCCTCTTTTTGTCAAACAGTCACTTTTCCTTCTTTGCCCTCTGGATGTTTTCATGTTGGTCTGTGGAAGGATGCAGTAGGTATTGCTGCTGGAAATGTTTCTGGAGAACTTTGTTTTTGTTAGGCATAACCTTGAGACCCAGAAGTTCCTGTAATTATGCTTTGTCAACATTTGAAGTAAAATGTTGCATGCTAGGGGACAGTTTTTCTGTGGAAAATTACTAAATAGTTGTCAAGTATCTGAAGCTCTTATACTGACAGATAATTTGCAGAGTTGTCTTTGTAATTAGTCCACAGAAGAAAAACTTGCTCTTGCTCAAGAAGAGGTGGTTTCCAACAGAAATCGAATTGCTAATAATAATCAGCAGATCCAGGAACTGAAGAAAGCAAAGTCTGCACTGGAACAGGATGCATCAAAGAAGGAACAGCAGCTGGGTGAGAAGACCAAAATGCTACAGGATCTTCAGAATGATAGGGTAAATGTCACTGTCTTTTGAAATCTTCCCACAGACACACAGCCTCTCTCACCCTCTCCCTGCCCCATTAATTCCTGGTACATCTCTAAATGGGGGCATTTTGGGGGCATAGCACTGTTGTAGAGCATAGCAACAGCAGTTTTATTTGAACCTCCTGCTCTAAGACTGTTAACAGACAGCTGAGGTGAATTTGCTTTAAAATAGACTGATAATTTGTACTAAGTGGTTAGACATGCAGGAAAACATTATTAATTTTAAATATAAAACTGTGAACATGCTGCTAATTGTTTGCCCTGCTAACTGTTGATAGAGATATGTGGTGGTTGTTTTCCTACTTAGAGCTTTTGTAATTAAGGATTTGGGGTACTAGATTTTTTTTTTTTTTTGTGAACTTGGAAGAAGTCACCTTTCTATCACCTTTTAAATATATATATGTATATTTCTCTTCAAGATTTTGAAAGAAAAAGACTTGGCTAATGAAAAATGTAAAACAACAGAGCTCCAGGAAATAAAGAGTAGACTTGAAAAAGAAAGTGCCAAGCTGGGTGAAGAGCTCAGAGTCTGCAAGCAAGAATACGAGAAGGTATATTGAAACAGTGAATCTTCATGGGCTTGGTTATCTGATCAGAAATACGTGTTTATTCAGTAGACATTATCTGGAATGGCTTTGCAAAGGTGGTTGCTGTAAATATCAGTATTACAGATAAAGGAACCAAAGCACAGATTTCACTGAGGTTCCTGAGCAATGCTGACCTGATTAGTGATAGTCCTGGAGCCCCAGTTCCCAGTGTTCTTGGCCAAGTAGACCACATGACTTTCAGGGCTTTTTTTTCTGTTTTACTGTAGATTCACTGTGCATACCCTTGCTTGGCAATTCTGAAGTGTAGAAAAGATGTCATGAAGTTTTCCAGATATTCTAGGAACATCTGGTACTTCTCAAATATGTGTGGTAGAGTTTGAAACTCCCTTGATGTCCTGTGGTTTTTAAAATGTCTTAAAAAGTCACACTTGGGACGGGGGGAGGGACACAACATTGGGAGCCTCATAAAAGACTGTTTTCCAAAAAAATAACAATCAAATGAGATGTCTAAAGGGTAAAAATCTGTAGACTTCAATTAAATAACTTTAAGTGTTCAGTAAAACAAACTATTTCACACTATGAAATGTGTGCACAACAGTGGCTTAATATGTTCATCTCTTGGTCTACATCCAAGGAGTCAGACTAAAAAAAAAATTGTCTCCTACAGTCCTATACTATAATTCCCTGAATTACATATATATATAAATTATATATATATAAATACTATATTTTTTTTCCTATTTTTTATTACAGAAAAACAAGTGTTTAAAATCAAATGTATCATTCTTCTTGCATAAAATTTAGCGCATATATTTATACTTATAAGACTAAGAGAAGCCAGCTTTTCCCCATCCATGTTTGTTTTTAACTTTGTCATTATTATGCTTTTAACCTGATTATTACAACTAAAGAGCAAAGTGAAGTAAATTTTAGAACTGACTCTAGAAAGTGACAATGGTCATTTATTTTCAAAGAACAGTAAAAAAATAATCCAACACAGCTTCTGCTATTTTAGTAGAAAAATACAGTAAATTTAAGTTTATTTTTAAAATTGTTCATAAAAATTGTATAAGTTTAAAGTCTTTTATCATGAAAATCACTAATGCTTTGTGCTGTAAAATCATCCTTTCTTCCAATGATAAAATGAAAAATTATTGCTGTGCTCTTCCGGGAAAGCAATTACATTAGTTTTGAATTTGTCAGCAAAACTTTCAATGTCACCACTTTAACTTTGAGCTCTGTGTCCTGACAGGAGGTAGCAAATCTCAAGGATGCAAAACAACTATTGATTCAACAGAAATTAGAGCTTCAGGGCAAAATAGATCATATGAATTCAGCTCTGGAACAGGAGAAAAAAAACCAACAAGCTGTCAAAGATCAGCTGAAAAAGAGAGAAGAAGAACTGAAGAAAGAATGTGTTGAAATTCAAGATAAACTGGTCAGTATGTTAGACTGTGAGACTGTTTTGCAAATATGCCTTTGGATTCTTTTGGGGGCAGAGAGGAAGCATAGAGTTGTCTTAAGTTTTACGTCATATTAATTTTTGAATGAAAGGATCAGAAATTTTTGAGGCATTTAATAGAGTAGGAAGTTTCAATAAGATGACAGTCTTGTGTAATAGGGTTCATTGGATAAAAGTAATGATTCTGGTATGGTAAAGATTATTTGCCTCATTTAAATATAAGGAATACAGAAAGAATACCTGGTTGTTTTTCACTATTTCCTGGTTTTGTTAGCACACAGAGGTAAAAGAGAAAGAAGAAGAAAACCGGAAACATGAGGAAAAGGAGGCCAAGCTTACCATGCAGGTCACAGCTCTGAATGAAAACCTGGCTACCATGAAGAAAGAGTGGCAAAGCAGTCAGAGGCGAGTGAGCGAGCTGGAGAAACAGACGGATGATTTACGTGGGGACATTGCCGTCTTGGAAGCGACAGTGCAGAATAACCAGGATGAGAGAAGAGCATTGCTGGAGAGGTGAGCAGTGGTCATGATGAGGTGAAAGTGTAGTTTGGGAATTGGGTAGCCTTGCACTGAAAATCACTTTTAGTTGACTCAAGCTCTGCATCCACGCTGTACTTGTCTGGGCTGTGTCTTCCAGTCTGGAACTTTCTGTTGTCCCTGCCAAAGCACAGCAAGTGGTGTTGTGAACAAACTGTGCTCTGTGGGCTTTGACAGGGTGACTGTATTGTAGGAAATCAGGTAGGTTTATCAGAACCTTACTTTTTCACTAAAGCTACATGTCTGTGCCTGTGCTTAAAGATTTATGTCCATCCCTAAGAGCCTTCTAAATCCATTGGGCGCCTTGGAATTTTAAGGTGTGTAGGTTGTGACTTTTCATGTCATATGTTGCGTGAACCATGCAAGGCCTGGCTCTGTTACTGGAGTAAACTTATCTTCTCTGTCACTCTGAGGCACCTCTGAGGCTCCTTGGAACTCGGTTCATTTGAATGAATCAGAATAGATGCACTAGTCATCCAGAAACCTCGATCAGACTTCTTAGTGCCTCCAATAACACAGAAGCTGCTTATGGACTTCTAGGTTTGTCCACTGCTCATCATTCGTGTATTGAACGTGTAGTTGGCTTAGACAGACTTTCTAAGGTTCACATGAGGCATTTTCTTCCACCTAAAAACCAAATATCTTCCTTTCTCCAGTTCTTTTGTTGTCTTTATGACATATTTGTTAAGACTTAAGTAAGCAGAGCTGCTTTCCTTCAGGCAGCAAGAGGTGCATGCAAGCCAGCAGGAGCTGCTTGAATGTAGAAATTATAAGGTTTACAACATCTGTGAGACTGGAAACTTCTTCCATCCTTATTTCCTGAGATGTTTGATGAAGGCAGAATGGAAAACTTTATTCCATCCTGTCAAGCTTGCTGCTTGGCTTTTAAGCAGTAAGTCTTGGGAAAGGATGGGAGCAATTCGAATGAGATTCTTTTTATTTGGCTATCCCTTGTCATACTATGCTGAACTCATCCAGTAACCCTTTTACAGCTTAGTAGAAAAACACCCTTTAAAATCTGTGTTTCAAGTTAACTGAATTTCAGCTGATGGGAGGTGGCCTTACTAAAAGAAAAAGGTTACTTTTCTGCTTTGTTGTCTGAAGTGATTTGCTGCAGATGCTTTGTGAGTGTTCTGTTGCACAGTGGTGCTCATCAGGGCGTGCTGATTAATGGGCTGCATTCAGTACTGTCCCTGGTGCTGGGAGTAACTCCAGGTATTAAAAAGCCCCAGATATTTGGGAGCAATGCCAGATAATCTTAAATTGGTTGTTACAACAGAACATTTTTCCAGCCAAGGCATCCAAGAACTTTTCACAGCAAGTGTATTTTCAGATGGATTTTATGAGGGTAACTCTTCTCAGTCATGACAACCTGCTCAAAGGAGGCAGAGCACATTGGCTTTGGACTGACTATTCACTCTTTATCCTCAGGTGTATAAAAAGTGAGGGAGAAATTGAAAAGCTTCAAAGCAAACTTGTAGAAATGAAGAAAAAGCTGGACAACACTACTGCTGCAATGCAGGAGCTAGGCCGAGAAAACCAGTCATTACAGGTATCATTTGATTTGAACCAAACCTGTTGATTCTCTCTGTGGGTCTTGTCAGAATTTCAAGTTTGCATCGTATTTGTGGCGGGTTATCTTTCCACTGTGATTAAGATGTTCCTGTGGTGCACAGGGACCGTATTGCTGTCTGTAGGTTAAGTCTGCTTTTACGTTTCTCTTTGAATTACAAGCTCTCAGTATCATGGCAGAATTGGTGCTTTTATACAGCATTGGGTAGTTTATGCAATGTAATAGAGCAAATTAGGAAAAATTACATATGCTTTCATTTTTTTTTAATTAAACAGATCAAACACACCCAAGCTCTCAACAGGAAATGGGCAGAAGACAACGAGGTACAGAATTGTATGGCTTGTGGAAAAGGCTTTTCAGTGACAGTGAGAAGGGTAAGTGTGTTTCACTGTATCTATGGGGATTTTCTTTTTCCATTGTTTTCAAACTATTTTTCATGGGATTCAGACTTTAGAAAATGGCTTTAAAAGTGCTGTGATACTTGGGACATCTCAGAATACAAATACTGCTTATGATGCCTTAAATACTAAAAATAAAGTTTGTGGGGCTTACTTTATTCACGTTGCTTTTGCCATTTTAACGATAGCATTTCATAAATGTTGTTAAATAGTTCTGTCCCCTAAGCAAGCAAAATGGTACCGTTGTAAGGGTATTTACAGTAAACTTATTTAAAACCAGTCTGGACTGAATTTCAAAGAGAAAAAGAAAGGTAAATTTGTTGAAACCACATATATGTGAAAATATAAGACATCAGCAAGATCTGGAGCTTTGTGATCGTAAACGCTAAGTAGACAAAGAACAGAAGAAACAACTGGGTATGTTTTAGGTCTGTAGTCAGACCTTCTTTGTAAAAACAGCTGTGGTCAGATAAGATGAGGCATCCCTTCCTTGGCAGGGCCTGCCATTCATCCAGAGATTATCATCCCTCCACCAAATGACTTGGCAATGAAGTAGGTGAGGGATATTGATGGGGTTCACTTGACAGTGCTTCTTGACTTGGTGTTAGGTTGCTCTCCCCGTCCTGCGTTATTTGTTGTGATGTCCTTTGGGTAGTCTTTGAACAAAGGCTGCTGGATCCTTTGATTCAAGGGTGTACTTCCCAGTGTGAAAGCAGGTAGTTACATATAGGATGAACGTGTTTCAGGCAAACAAAATAAGTTCAAGAGGAAAAATTCCAAAGGAGAATGAATTTCAACCAGTTCAGATCTGAAACTGGTATGGTCTCCCTTCTCAGTGAAGCAGCACTTGTAAGTATTTTACTCCTATACCCTTTATAAAGGATGTATTCCTATGCCCTTCAGTGTACACGTAAGGTGCTTTGTAACTGTTATTTTAAAAGTCTGAAACATGAGAGTGTTGATTTGACATGGTAATTATCTCCATTAGTAATCTATACCCATAAGCCTGTAATTGATGTTCACCGTGTATGTTTTTTTCTTTCACAGCATCACTGTAGACAGTGTGGAAATATCTTCTGTGCTGAGTGCTCAGCAAAGAATGCCTTAACTCCTTCCTCTAAGAAGCCTGTTCGGGTCTGTGATACTTGCTTTAATGACTTGCAAGGATAACTGGCTATCGTGAGAGACAAAGAAATGTTACGCTAAAATTTATAATTTCTGTTGATGCACTTCATTCTGCACTCAGACTACTATTCAGTTTGGACAATGATTGTAACACTTGGCAAAATTTAGTATATTTTAAAATGTTTATTGATACCAAGTAAAACTATTGTATTTTTTGTGAGATATGGGCTCAGATCACCCATAGCTTATTGCCATTTATCCTGGAAAGAGCTTCTATGTCTAGATTAGAAATACCCAGTTATTTGTAAATAAAGTTTAAACAGAGGAGTAACAATGTATTTTTTTATCTTTATTTTTTTTGTTCAAGAGAAAATGCGTTTATGTGATATTGCAGTTTATTCTTGTTTCCTTCAATGGAAAAGGAACATGCAAAAATTTGTGAGGATTTTGTGTATCAAATGTTGCTGTAATAGCATAACTAATTGTTGCATTTGATTATGTATCTCATGTTCTTTATAACCCCTTTGTTTTGCTTTCTCTCTCTCTTGTTCTTGGACTTTTCTCTCTAAAGTTCTAGCTCCGCACTGAGGGTAATTGGCTGGACTCAACTCTGTTTTATTTGCCCGCTTAGAACTTACAGTGTCAGCACCTGAGTTCTTTCCCAACTACAGCACTTGGATACTGGAATATCTTTACACATTCTGTACTGCATTGTGTGTGTGTGCATGTGTCTGTGTGTCTGTATGTGTGAACTAATGATGTGACCAAGTTTAGTGGGCATTGTAGGAGTACTACACAGAGCTCTCCCATACTGATTGATTTCCCTTTTACATGTTTGATGAATGGATTTTAATATCCAGAAGCCCTTTACATGCAGGTTTTAAACAGCAAACAAACAAGGCAGATAGTAGCCTATAGCCCATCTGTCCCCCTGCCATACTCTGGAAGACCCAAGAAGCCCTTCTGGTTCTCAGGGATGTCCAGAAATTCCACACTAGATATCCTGCTAAGAAAAGCTCTTTTTTAGAGTGTGCTACAGTTTAGCTGACCTTTTCTCCTATCCCTTCCTTCAGCTTTTGGTGGAACAAATTGAACTCTTGCTACCCCTAACAAACATAACTTTTCCATTGTTCCTTCTGTTCCCCATTCCTATGGGTTCTTAGATGGTGTGTTAGTTCTATGATTTAATTTGCTTAGGATTGCGGTTTAACTCTCCTGGTGTTGGCTTAGTTATAAGCAAACAACTCTAAATAAACAGGCTAATATATATGGTTCTAGAGCATAGAAGCATAAAATGGCTTGGGTTGAAAGGGACCTTTAAAGGTCATCCACTCCACCCTTCCTGCACAGGACCCTGGATCAGGATGTTCTAAGTCCCATCCAGCCTGACTTTGAACACTTCCATTGATGGACAGCCATAACTTCTTTGCGGAATCTGCTCCAGTGTCTCATCACCTTGGATTTGTTCATATTTCCTTTTCTGTACTTACTAAAGAGGTTTCCTGCTGAGTTCATATATACTGCTCTTTTCATTGTGCTTTTATTTACACCTGCTTTTTCTTGCCTGCCCATGTCTAGATTTTCCTCACTTTGAAAGAAGTATCTGGTATCTGGCCTCAAAGCCATTAAGGTTATTTCTTCTGATCTGGGGTTATACCTTCCAATACTTAGGGACCCTTGGTCTTAATTATCCTAATAAATTCCCTACAACCCAAGCCCTTCTCTGTCTTAAAAATTGTGCCAGCTGTTCAGAGAAAAAGACTGTGTCCTGAATTCCTCTACTCCTTGCCTTCCAAGGTAAGGAAACAAGTTCTGTTACAATGATAGACGCTTAGCCATCTTTATGCAGGTTTATTTACTTTTATCTATTGACAGCTTTCTATGTGAATGAAGAGGAGCCTCTTTTATGAAAAATGTCTAGTCCTGACAAACTCTTGAGTGGAAAGACTTCTTAATCCCTATTCCCCAGTAATGATCTCTATGTTTCACATCCCGTCTTAGCTTACCTGTCTAGTCTAAATTTGCATCTTCAAGGATTCTTCCTCAAGGAGTCATCTTAAAATTTAATTCTTATTATTCCTTATGCTTGGAATACACTCATGGTTATGTGCAACACTTACCAGCTTTTCTAGTGTGAACTTTTGAGGGTTGTTTGCTCGAAAGAAACAATTGCTGTAATGATTCCCTATGAATAGATCCTGTGGGCTTGCTGCTTGTCCTTGTCAGGGTAACTGCTTGGAATAAGAATTCTTTGAATGGAAAGTATGAACAGAATCTCTGCCTCTGGGGACTTTTTCTGTTCATTTATTTACTGAGGGAATAGAAGGAGTTTGCTTTCAAGCCTTTCTTTGTCTGATACTTGGTTTCAGAAATCTGGCAAAGGTAAAGATGTCACAGTCTTGCTTCTGCCTGGATATCCACCGTCAGGTTGTGTAAGACACAAAGTGTACTGCTTTCAGGGTGAAGGACAACCACGTGGAGCAGAAGGGATTTTAAGAAGGAAGAGAGAAGCCTCCCACAACTGTATGAAGGACAAAACGTATGTGGTGAACAAAGATGGAAGTTTCTCAGGGGGAGCTAGGGAAATGGTTAAAAGATTTGTTTGTGTTCAGATGTTTTACTTTTGAACAGGAATGTCTGAAAGCTGAGGAGAGAGCTCTACAGCAAAGAGGAAATGGTAGAAGCTCTGCTATCGTTGTTCTTGATTTTGAGATACTTTGCTGTAAAGACAAACAGTCACCTCGCTCAGCTGGCTGCTGAAACAGTGTGTTTAGTTGACCACCAGACAGCTCAGGAGTTGGACTTGATGATCCTTATGGGTCCCTTCCAACTCTGGATATTCTATGATTCTAACTCAGGATGGAGCTCCCCAGCTTCAAGGTGAAACCAGCTCAATTTCTGAAGGCTTCTTTTCGCTGACTGATGCATGTGACTGACTTCCTGAGGGGACGGAAATGCTTTTCAAATACACAATTGTAGAAAGAGGGATTGTTAAAATCAGGAGGAGCAGTGTTGAGGTAGAAGCTTTGACGTTTGAGTCTGAAGCAAAATTAGGAGTTCTACAGCTTTTCACTGGAATAAATTAGTGGCTTCATTGTTAAATCTTATGCTCCTACTCTTGTGTTTATGATTCTTAGTGCAGTTCTGTATTCCCTGACAATTTGTTGATGTGATAGACCACATAATGCTGGATGACGTTGGAAGTTGTGCTCAAGCTCAGTAAAACAACCTATGAGTATTAATATATATAAGAAAATCTGGAAGGTGAAAAGTGTTGTATTTATAAATGTGCTTGTAGATCCAGACTACTTTGAAGAGTATGTTGCCAGTAGGATTTTTTGTTGTTGTTGTTGTTGCACTCCTTTAAAATATAAATAATAGGAAAACCTAGTAAAAATTCTGGTAGGTTTTACCACACTGAGATAAAGGACTGTGGACAAAGTAGTTAAATGCACTGATTTTTTTCAGACTACAAACATAGAAACATTAAAAAAATGGCAGAAGAGACTAGAACATGGGAACAAGAAGGTGAAAATGTGTGGTAGTGTTTTTTAGCAGCCTTTAGCAAGAACGACATAGCTCTGATTCACTGAGGAGAGGTCGCTGTAGAGTAAGATGTCAAGAGGAAAAATGGTGAAACCAATGCTTGAACCAGAAGGTATGTGGGACCCTCGAGCTGCCTTTGATTGCCAGCCGTTACCGTGGCATCAGAAATGGGACAGTGAAGTGTGGGATTCTTTCCTGAAACTGTGGATAGAGAGTCCTCAGAGGGACATACAGCATCTGTGGTGAAGCAGAATCTGAAACACCAACTGCTGCATGGGCTGAGACAATCTACTGAATCATTTGGAGAAGCATAAAGGATGGTCTTGTTAAGGATGGGGAGAACTTCTTTTAACTTTCTGGAGATGCTGCATCTCTTCCCAGTCAAACAGCCATGATCCCTTGGGTTGTTGTCTCCAAAATGCCAAATCCCCACTGTTTTTATTCCGGCCTCATGTCAACAATGCATACTTCATTATTTTCATACTGAAGTCCCCATGGAGGCAGAGAGCACTGCAGGGTTCAGTGGCAAGCTTTTTGATCTTAGCTGGATATGCTTCACTGTTACTTCTTCTCCCCATGTATTCCTTCCCTTCAATAACCTTCCCCTTTCTGCAAAGGTTTAACAAAGATTATAAAATTGAGTCACAGTAGGAAAAATTGCTGTCTGCAGATAAAAAGGCAAAGGGAAGTTTCTGCCGCTGCTTCCAGCAGAGACGAGAGGTTTAGAGGGATCTCATTTTTCAGCTGGCTTTGCTCTGGCACAAGAGTTCAACACTCTAGCACAGAGTGCAGTTTCTTTCCTCTGTTTTTGGAAGGTATTAAGTAACCAAGTTGTCGTGGAGTATGGAGTGTCAGGCATGCAAAAGCAATGAATGTTTTTGTTGGTTTTGGGGCCATTAGGTTTATTTGTGAATCCTCACTAGAAAACCTTTCTTAGTGAAGCAAGAGGGTATTTGGGAGTGGAAGCGGGAAGTAACCTCGCTGTTTGTATCGCTTATTAGCAAGAATAATTGTTTCTAATATGCTAGATGTAAAAGAAGGGGCATTCCTAAAGAAGGGACTGGAAAAGTATTTTTCTAGATTGTTCAATGTCAGTTAAATGGAAAGTTGCAACAAATGCTTTTTGCAAAACTTAAAAATTTATGACCAGTACTCAGTGGCAGACAGAAAACTGCTGAAGCTGAAGTTCAGAGCATGGACTATGCCAGGAAGAACGATACCATGGTCTGAGTATGCTAAAACTGCTAAATTACTCCTCCAAGTACCACCCCTTCCACTCATATTCTTGTGGAACTAGGAAATAACACTGTCATTTGCACTATGCACTTTTTGCTGTCTAACTGAATATAATCTACAGGAAGCGGAATGGCACTGCTGGCATTGCATGTGTTAGCTGTAATCAGTGGGCAGAAGGTTTATCTTCAGCTGGACTTTCACTGCATTACATTTGGCCCCTTGCTATGTAAGGAGAATTGCACTCATAATTACTTTGTACCAAAAATAAGGTCATCATCCGGGAGCACATGTAACAAGAAAATTCATGTAGTCATACACATGTTGTCTTTGTAGAGCTTCATTTTAAGCTTATAAAGTGAGAATACATTAATTTTATGTATTTTCCAGGTTCTTGCCAGTTGCCCAGTCCTTCATTTTTGAAGTATTGACCTCACCATCCCTTTTAGGATATGTTTAAAATTATTGTCCAACCACAGCCTCTCTTCAAAAACACTAAGTGGTCTACTTTTTAAAAACCAGCAATAATTGAATAGTAAAGTCCCTCCACTGAAACTCAGTTGTGTTTCTCTCTCTCTTTTTTTTAACGTGGCACTGAATAAAAAGCTTTGTATCTTTAGAGAGAACACGAGATGCCACTTAGAATCACCATAACAAAGAGAATAGGCACTGGTTCATGTAATAAACTCTGCCTTTTGTCTGCAGTGTGCCATATACTATGCACTTGCTGTGCGGCAGATACAGGAGTATCTGCTCATGTGGAGATTACTGAAGCCCTGCTTACTTACCCCTTTAGATCAACATTACTATGAAAGCAGAAGCCTGGTAGGCATGTTTTCCCACTCTGTCTCCCCCTGTGGCCTAAACTGAAAAACAAATTCACCCGTTTCCTGCCTTTTTGGGGTAAAGAGGGCTGGGAACAGTGTTCGTTGTTAAATGTCGACACGCCAGCACTGGCAGGTCCAGGCTCCTGCTGCTGGGTTTATGGTGAAGTGCTCTGCTGTATCACGCTAAGTCTTGATTCCTGGCACAGGAGGTATGTTTAGAAGAATGTCTCGCTGAGTTAGCAAATACCAGAACTTTTTATAGTAATGTGTCCAAAATGCTGCTTGTATAGGATTTGTCACTTTTGTAAGAAAAGGAAAAAAAAAAAATTAAGAAAAAAAAATAAAAATCATGAAACCCCACCATTTGATGCCGTTACATAAGATTTCATTTGAACTACCTCTCAGTGTGAAATTCAAACATTAGGTAAGTTTCATAGGGTTTGCTCACTGTCACGTTATGTAAAAGTTATAGTGAAAGCCAAAATTGCAAAAGTTTATCACAAAAAAAAGTTGTCTTTTTAAAAAATATATATATTTGGAAGTATCCAGTAGTTTCAAGTTACTGTAAATTCTGTTGAATTCTTTTAATCTCTGTAGTTTCAATCTTGCAAACTCTAGCTGCTGGACAGGAAATAAATCATAACCACAATCTTTCATAATCATGGTCCGCTGGGTAAAAACAATTTTGTACACAGCTTTGTCATTTAGCTATGGATAGCCTCATTCACCAAATGTACCATTAATTTAGCATTTTTTCCTTCACTACGCAAGATGTGAACTTGATGAATGGTTTCTGTAATGGATGCGTGCCACAAATAGCATTGTGCTGTTTGCCTCTTTTCAGCATTTTTATTGATCAGTTTATTATTGTGAATATCACACATACAACTTATTTTCTGTAGAATTGTATAAAATATAAATGGAAGAAGTTTTAAGTTCTTACCCAGTATTTAGAGGTAATGTATTATAATAGCCTTATGATGCAATTTTACCTACAGAGTACTGCACTTCTTTTAAACTGGATCATACCATCTTGGTAGGTGTAGATAAATTTTGCATGAGTGTGTTTGGGTTTTGTTTCTTTTTCATTGGAGTTTGATTCTTAAGTTCCATTTTCAGTGTTTGTGTTTACTACTTGTGATCATGTAGTTGTGCCTTACATTGTGAAAAAAGTTTAGTCCAGCGTGCACTGTAATTCCTAAACTCTGCAATTTGGAAGGTGGCTGTGGATTTGGATGAGTAACTGACACCATGCATCAACCAGTTCTGTATAAACTACGATGAAATGTTATTGAAATGTAATTTTTGTTTTCTAACCTGTTACAGGAATGATGAATGACAATAAAAGAAAAAATTAGACCTTTCTAATAGACCTTTCTGTCATTCACTTCAGGCAATGAAGCTACTTTGAATTGGGGAATATATCATCGTACAAGTGAACTCTTGAGAAGCCACAGATTTGGGAACAACTAAATGCTTCAGTTTTTTAGTCTGGTGGGAAGCTGAAACAAAAGCTTTCACTTTAATGAGTGATAATGACTGGTTTTCACAAGTTAAATTCAGAGTGGTTTTTCCTTTCCTAATAACTGTGCAAGTCTGCTGAGTATACTGGGTTCAGTTATTCTTTCTGTCACTGACCACGTTCCTACATTGTGTTTGGTGCAGTCTAACAACTGACATAACTGGAAGGCTCAAAAATAGTGCTTGTCTTAGTTCTTCAGATTATGGGAGGTTTCACTTATCAGATGAAAACCTCTACGAAAGCAGAACTGGAGTGCAGAGAGAACCCAGGTGATCAATGCATGCCCCCATGATAAAGCCACCATTGAATTATGGGGGCTTTTACAAAAAAACCTACATTTCAAAACCAAAGTAGATCTTCCTAGGGGCTTGGTGTAGACAGTAGGAAAAGTTTGATAGAGGGTTTCTCTGAAAGGCGATTCAAGTTGAGAAGTTGATTTCTGCTTTGATTGTTTTCTGGGGCATCTTCCATTCCAGACCACAGAGGAACCAGTTGAGTTTGTCTCCCTAAAGACAGCCTGTGTGTAAGTACTTCCTTCCCCTAGGGTGTCCCTCTTGGAGATGTGCTGACCTCTGGGAAATACTGAATATCCAGGCAGAAGAGTTGCGTGGTAAAATGAGCAGACCTGTTTTAAAGGTCTTTCTGGAAAAAAAAAAAAAATAAAAAAAATGCACAGGTGCAAAACACCCCCTTCCCCTCTGCCAGTGCACAAAGCTCAGTGCTTAATCTGACAGGTGTGATTTCTCTGGGCTTAAAAATCTTTCTTTGGTATCATAGCTGATTGCAAGATACTGTGAGACTCTGGAGAGGTGCTGGGGATGGATGGATACAACACAGCACACAGCTGAACATGTCATCAGTGGAGATGGAGCACAGCTGTTGAAGCCAAGCTGTGGCCAAGTGTTTGCAGCTTGAATGGCTTCCTGGACCGGCTCTGTTGTGTCTGCTCAGTTCTGCTCTTCTGCCATATGCATTCATCCCTGGGCAGACAGCCTGGGTAGCTGTCCCTTTCTCACTAGGCAGTGACAGAAACTTGCCGATTGTGGGCATAAAAGGGAAGAGCAGGAGCATGTGCTGCAGTGGTATCTGGAGGATGATGGACCAGCTAAGTACATGCAGCCTCCAGATCGGTTTGTATGTAGATGTGAACCACTCAAGTGGAGAAATCTTGCCACCACATCCTGATGGGTGGAGCTGGATTAGACACAACATCTGAACTCGTGACTAATTTGATGCCAGAGCAGAGATGAAAGATACGAAGGTATGCTGACTTAACTGTGAGTAATGCAAACAACTGGAATGGTGCTCCTAAATTCTTCAGTACAGTCTTCATCTGTGTGGCTTCTCTGTTCATTTCACCCTGAAATCATTTCTGGTACGGAAGGGATATTCTAAAGTTTTACTTCCATGCTTAGGGAGAGACTCTGGGCACAATAAGTGGGAGAAGTGGTAGGATCATTTAGAGTGGATTTAGAGAAGTCTCTCTTCTTCTGTTCACTATGCTAATTTCAGATTAGCCCAGGCTAATGGGATGAGAGCACCCTGCCTGCATGAATGTTGTGTCAAGCAGTTACAGACTGTTATGTAGGGCTATTCCAGCACCTCAAAATGAATATATAAATAAATAAAATTAATTAACAGGCACATACTTCTACTATATTGACCACAGATCTGGGATTGCAATGAAGTATTGAATGTTTTAATGTAAAAAGAATGTTTGAGTTTTTGAAAAAAAGTTGAACAGACAAGACATAGCAAAATTGAACTCTGAAGACTGCACTAAGCGTAAATAATGCGTAATGACAGATCTGCTTATAAGACAGCTGTGAAAGACTTTGGGTAAAAAGAGTCCCCATTAAAAGGGGGACATCGTTGCACTTTTGTTCTTTCTTTTTACATATTCTTTAGCATCTGTAGTTTATCTGAATGTTAGAGGTAAGGATGACCATTTTCAATAGGGCACTAAGCAACTTTTCATTTAGAAAATTAATGGCTACTCAACAAAATATGTTTTTACCGATCTGCCCCTGCAAGCTGAGCATGAGATGTTATAGTTTAGCAGATAGAAAGGCAGTAGGTACAGGGTGCTATGGCTAGAGAGTTCCCTACAATTTTAATTTTGTGAAATTTATTAATACAATTTGAATGAGCTCAAAATAACCCCTCTAGACTTCTGGTGAATGATTTCTTCTCACCAACATAGATGTTTTCCCTGTCCTGCTTTCTAGGAAAAAACAAGTTGTGTTAACACTTACCCTGGATGACAAGAGACTTCCCCTAGCTGAAGCAAAGGAGCATCTAAGAGAGTTGTGTTTGGTGTCTGTCTCATTCTCCCCATTCTTGCCCTTCAATTTATTCCTATGTTCTGTGATCAAAACTTATCGCTTCTGTCTAGTCAAGTCAGAAGTCTGCTAGTGTCAGAAAGTGAAGGCATGCTGGAACAAATAACTATGTTATCACCACAGTAGTCTTCCACTGGATCTGTCCATGCTGTGCTGGCATTATTAAATTTCAGAGGATTCAGCTGGGAAGCAGAAAAGAGTGCTTTTCTTGGTTTCATGTTGCTTAGTGTAATTGGAGATTGCCATTTCTATCTGTGACATCCATGTTTTCTGTAACAAGAAAAATAATCTGTAAACCCACGCAATATGAAAAGTTCTAGTAATTCAGACAGATGAATGCTCACGAGCCTTCAGTTGTATTTGGTGTTTCTTCAGACCCTTGCTCATAATTCCTGAAACAAATGAGTTTTCCCTGAGCCCGAACACTCCCCATTGCTAAGGCCACAGCACCTCACTAGAGTCTGTGTCTGGGGCCAGAGATTTCCAACGGAACTTTATTTTTTGATATGAAGATGGAACGTTAATGCTCTGTTTGCAGGCTATCTCACACATTTTTGTATAGCATTTATTAATTTAATGCTGTCCCTGCAGCTTGGGTTCCCTGCTACCCTGATTAAGACAGCTCCAGTGCTATCACTATCAATATTGCAAGTTGTTGGCCCCTCTGAAGTCTGTCATGTGCTGCCACATGAATTTCAGTTTCCTGCACCATGCTGACAGCATTCATCTCTACATCCCCTATCACTCAGGTACGAAGGCAGGGGGTAGTGGCTGAAGAGAGGAGTTTAAATACATAAACGTAACTTCTCTCTATGTTAGTCCAGATGGTCTGGGTCACAGAAGCTGAGCTGTCTCTGAACTGCTGTGATGAGACATTGCAAATTGTTTGGCAGCAATACAAGCTGGAGGTCTAGCTGTGTTTCTGCCACCCCAGGGTTTTTGTTTTGCCTATTCAGTGGCTGCTCTCACTGCTGTAAGGCACAAAGAGTCACTGGGCTTTGATGCAGGGAGTAGAAATGCATAAGAGGCAGCGCTACTTCATGGATTCTACTTTAGGATTCAGAAATTTTGTTATTGACCCATCTGGTTGCTTCTTATGTGTGTTTAAACCCCAAACAAGACAAATGCATCACTTTGAAAAACAGAAAGCAAAGGAGAGAAATTGCATGCTGGCTTCAGTACTGATGGTTGCTCTGGCCCCTCTGGAACTGCGGATGATGAGCAGTGCAGGGGTGGTTGCACAGGGTTGGCTGGGCAGGAGTAGTCCCTTACGAGTCAGGATTTCAAACATTTAAGTTTTTGTGGCTCAGAGAGGAGGATGGGGGACAGGGAAGAAGGGCAGGGCAGCTGCATGGATGGGCTGAGTGAGTAAGAGCAGCGTATTTCAGTTCTTTCTTTTTTTTTTTTTCTCTCGTGTGTCTGAGAGAGAGGTGGGAGTGGGGACAGGTGTCCAACGCATCTCCATTATGAAGATGGTGAAAATTCAGGCAACATGTGCTTCCTGTGCAGTCAATGCAGCACTGTATTCTGGTGAGCCGGTGAACATGGGCCTTGCGAGGGAGCGCAGAGCCCAGGGGGCCTCTCACAACACTGGGAAAACTTGGGAGTGGCCTGCAGTGTAGCAGGCCTCTGCTTGGGATGGTTCAATGGGAATATGGCACCTACATCTTCATTCAGCTTACCATCTCCCTTGTGACATGGCTTACCCGATTAGAGGATCTGATCAGAGCTGGCAACACTTAAGGATATTTTTTCTTAGGGCACAAGAGCTTTCTACTCCCATGTGTGATAAATCTACCAGGGAAGGCAGGAAACCATCATGGCTGAACAAGGACCTCCTGGTCAAACAGGCAAAAGGAGGAAATGCACAGATGGTGGAAATGTGGCCATGTGCCTTGGGAAGAATACAGAAACATTGTCTGGATGTGCAGGGATGGGATCAGGAAAGCTAAGGCAATGGCTGAACTAAACTTGGCAAGTGGTGCAAAGAATAACAAGGGGTTCTACAGGTACATTTACTTGGGTAGATAATGGCAGGACAAAGGGGGAATGGTCTTAAGCTGAAAAAGGATAAATTTAAATAAGATGTTAGGAAGAAATTCTTCACTCTGAGGGTGGAGAGGCACTGGCACAGGTTGCCCAGAGGAGCTGTGGCTGCCCCATCCCTGGAAGTGTTCAAGACCAGGCTGGATGGGGCTTTGGGCAACCTGGTCTGGTGGGAGATGTCCCTGCCGTGGCAGGGGGTTGGAACTGGTTGGTCTTTAAGGTCTCTTCCAACCCAAGCTATTCTATAATTCTATCTACCTCAAGGTCCTGGTCTGATGGTCCTCACAAATATCAGTCATCTTAGGAAGATCATCGTCCTTTCTGTCTTGCAAATCATTATCAGCTAAAACTGTGAGACCATCTTGGCTAGCAAATTTTGTTTTAAAAAACATGCTGACTTTGCTGGGATTGGGTTTAGGAGCTGGAATGTAGTAGTTTATCCAAAACAATGATGGATGGGGTCTACCTTTCCTAAGAATCAGGGAGACCTAATTTAAAATGCTGTAATGTTACTGCATCGATGTGAAAAGAGCCTTTCAGTGCATTGATAAAATGAAGCTGGGAGACATTGAGAAGGTGATTGTGACCTGGCATGAAGACTTCAAAAGGGAGTGGTAATATTTCAATCATGGGAGAAGGTAACTGCTTCTTAGGTAGATACCTATTCTAAGTAGGAACCAGTGGCTTGGAAATGTAAAGAATTCACTCATTGTTTTTCCCTGAAAAAGTCTGTCTATGTGATTTATTTTTAAGAATTAGTATTAGTGGTAGTCAGATTTTTGTGCGTTAGGTGCTAGAGAATGAAATTCAACTTACAGGAAAAAAATACCCAAGCTGTGAAGTGCCTAGCACACTTTCAGATGTTAAAAACAGCACTGCTGATAGAAGTGTTATATGGTGTGAAAGTGAGGGGTAAATTTATATAACAGTGGAATTAATCATACCATCTGTTCAGTCTGAAACTGCAAGAGTGTGCTGCGTATAGATGAACACAATTTTCTGATCTGGATACTACAGATATGAACTGGGGGGACTGTTTTGTTTTTGACTTCTCTGGAGGGGCTGACTGTCTTCATTTTTGTTATGCAAGAAGTGTCATTTAATTTTTTTTTTTTTTTTTTTGGCAAACAGAAGTGATGTTGTTTTTCAAAAAGATATGATTTGCTATCAACCCTGATAGAAAGTTGGTACGTGTTCAACAGTAAAAATTCTGTAGCAAATAAAATGTGTGAAGCAGCTCTCTTTTTTTTTTTTTTGGTATGTTTGTTTTGGTTTTGGTCAAATGTCACAACTTTAATAGATTCTTAGCACAGCATGGCCACTTTCAGGCTGAGATCATCCTCTAGGGCAAGCATAGCTGTATAATTACAGAAGAAAAAAGATCTATTACTCACCTTGGCTGTCTCTGTTTGTGCTTGTAGCAAGAAGACTGCTATGCACTGCCGATACCTATTTTCATGCTGTATTAGGAAAGCATTTCTCAGGCTGAAGACTGGAAAAAATGTAAAGAAATTGTATAAATTTCCTCATGCAGCTGCCACTCCAATTTCATATCACAATCTAGTGATGACTGAAGACATTATATGTGTGGTCATCTTTCCTGATCCTTAATAGGGCAAGCCACCCTTCTGGGGTGAATTTTTTGTTATGGGGAAGCTTTGTTATTTCAAAAAGTTATTTCTGCTTGTACTTGTTTTATTTTTAATACAATTTTTACTCAACCATTGTGTAGCTCAGTTGCTTTTGAGTCTTGCTGAGGATTGTTAAAAGAAGCTTCCATTCAGAGTGGACTAAAGCATAACTGAAGCTAGAGAAGAATAGGTATCAACAACTTTTATCTAATTTCAAAGATGTCCTTTTGAAGGCTGCTGTGTAGGGAAGTGGCTATGCATGTACTGGTGCTGGGCTTGGTCTCTCCCTGGAGTGTGTGCAGGGTGAAGTGACCTGTTGCAATGCAGTGGATTCATTTGGCACTGCTTTCTGTGGCCAGTATAAACTGCTGTAAATAAAGCAACGGTGAGTGAGGTGAGGGGCTGCCCCCCTGCAAGTGGCGGCCCTGAACCCATGCAGCCAGAAGACAATGCAGATCTCAGACCTCAAAGCATTTCTGGAGGATAGAGTGTCCTCTAATCCTGGTTTTATAGAAAAACAAAGGTGGAACATAGACCATTTTTAACTATAGACTGCTTAAATTACTGCAGCAAATCAGTTAGCAGCAGAACTTTGCAGAAGCAGAGGGGATATGTTTCAGAACTCATGCCTTATGTCTGCCTGTGGATAGATGAAAATACATTTTGTTTAGGACAAGTCCTAAAAATGAATTTTCTGGGGAGTGCTCAGCATCAGACTCTCAGCAATGTTTGTCAAAAGATATTCTGCAGCTGTAACGATTACTGGTCTTATATGCAGTGACAGACTGGTGGGTCTGGTGCCCTCACACTTAGTGTAAAGCATTCTTAGTGGAGCCATAATAATGAATGGCAAAGATTAAATTCAAATCAGAATGTCAAAATGAAAATAATTTCCAAGTCGGAAAGTATGGTAGTTTAGCGCCTTCAGAGATGGATCCTTACTATTACATGTAAATTTGTATCTCTGATGCAAGGTCCTGCCATTCACAGATAGTGAGTATGAGCACAGCAGTGTACCTCTTATCCCTTCAATGAAATGTGGAAAGCTTTGGGCTAGCAGTTTTGCTTGTTGCTTTACGCAAAACGGTGAAAATGTGAACTGCAGCCTCCCTGTAGTTATTTTTATCAGTATTTTTATTATATTCCACTCCAACAGGTGCTGTATTAGGATGGGCCTTCCAAGGTGTAACAAGACTACAAGTAAATAATGGAGACTTCTATGGCTACAGACAGTAATAAAATTAGTAGTAACATATGGCGAAGAAAACCAGCAATGAGGTCCAGAGTGCAGGGAAGGGCCATAACCAGTGTTTAGAGCCTGGCTGAGATGCAGCAGGTGATTTTGTCTGTTCTGCTGGTTGTGGTTAGGTCACAGGGAACCTGGTTAGAAGTCTCTGAATATAGCAAGTGGCGGCCAGGAAAAATTCTGCCCCACACTGCAGGTGAAGGCTGCTGGATTTATGCTGGGTTGGCAAAGGGATGCCTCAGGCAAGCAGACGACATCTGGAGGATGTTTAAAACAAGGTTATTCTCCTCTGTGTTCATCCACTTCTCATCTTTCCTCAGTTTCCTTTTACTGCCTATCTTTATTTCCTGTCAGTGGTGTTACTGAATGCTAATTACCCTGAGTGAATATGTCTCAAGGTTATCATAAATTTTATGGGCTCTAGGTTTCTTTCCCACATCTATTCATTTCCTTCAGAGTTCTCTAGCTTCCTGAGCTTTTCCCCCGTGTCCTTGGGATTAGGTTGGCTGACAGGCCCTGAAGCCCAGAGATTTGTATTTCTCTTTCTCTGTGGTAGAGGAGGCTCCTGCAGTCTTGACAGTGTCTGTGTCATTGAGGTGTGTGAGAGCTTGTCCCAGTGGATCAGACTTGGAGGCCTGACTCAACCTCTTATTCGGTGACAGCATGGATTCTCCTTAGGCAGGGCAAAGCTGGACACTCTGTGGAGGCTGGTCCTCATTCCCGCCTCGCTCAAGGGCACACCAGATATTGCTGGAGGTGGTTTTCCATGTCAACGTGTTTGGAAGTCTACAAGCAGCGAAGCCTTGACTTAGGGTGGGTGATTTCCATCCTCTCAAGGGCCAGAGGGGAGGTGAGTCAGTACAGCAGCAGGAGGTAAATCATCTCTCTAGCCGCCTCAGATTTTGCTGCTGCACACATAAGGACACCAAGGAGAGTAGTGCACTGTAGTGTTGGGAATTGGGACAACTGAAAAAATGTTTCATAACTACTGTGGGATTGACGATGTCCTTTGGAAATAGCTCCTGGGATTGATATAGCATGTTAGGGTAAGAAAATACTTGGCTCATGAGATAGAAGTCATTGGAGTCTTTATACCTTATATGTGGTGAATGTATATATCTGAAAGTTGACAGTATGCATGTGAAATTCACTGTTACAGACATTGTGGTATAATTGGGTCTGTGAAGCCAGCCAGTGCAGAGACATTGGCAGTCCATGCTTCTGGCGGTGGTTTGTGGGCAAGCAGTGTCTAATCCTTTCACTGCTACATACACAAATGGGTGAAGATGATATTTATGAAAACATTCAAATGCACCCAGGCACGTACCTGTTATGTGGATGGGGTCAACGTTTTTCAATATCAGTCTGTCCAGTGGGATGGGCTGGTCAAGGACTGAGCAAAACCCACCTTCTCTTATGAGTGACTGCAGTTCGGGAGTGAGGGAAGGACAGACAGGGATTAAGCCTGTATCTGAGCCCCCGTATTTCTGGGAATAGAAAATGAACTTGATTAGCGGGTTGTCTGCCATCTGCTCATGAAGTATAGGCAATAAACAGCCCTAAATTATATGCTTTGTCTTATCAAAGGTGTTCAGAGAGCTTATTTGCCTAAGCAACCCCAGAAATATTTTCTCTGAAAAACTTATTAGTATCTGGAACTCTTTTGTCAAGGTCACGGCCTGTATTAAAACAACACGAGAGGTACACAGGCAGGAAACAGTCAAAGGTGTTCAAAGATCCTCCCAGCCCCATTCTTTCAATATCAGGAGGTCTTCTCCCTTTCTTGGAAGTTATTTTGCTATTAGCATAAGGAAATGTCACCTGTCCTTCATGCCTATTAGTCATCTTGTATTTTTCTTGCTGAAGATCAGCCTTCCAAAGTACATTCGAAGTATTTACCAAGCTGGAAAATACAATAATGACTGCAACCACATGCATCTCTATCCATTATTACCTTTTTGTTACGTTTAATTTTGGTAATTAATAGGAAATCATCAAATAGGAAGAGGTAGACATCAAGGAGTCTTGTGCTTTCTAAGGAGGAAAACAAAGTCAGTTTGATGGCATGATTATTTTAAGGAATGCTGAGGAATTTCTAAATTGAGGCACATATATGAATCATCTTACAATACTCTTTTAAAAAAGAAGCATGACTTCCAACATAGTACACAACTACTCATCCCCTAGTCTGCACTCTCAAATACAGTGCTTGAAAGTCATATATGTCTTTTGATGATTTTGGCTCTTAATATTTGTACTTTGTAGCAGCTACCATTTTATGCAAAAACAACTACTTGCCTGCCAGTAAAAGTGATCTGAGTCACCTGCAGTACCTGTGAATACAACAGCTGGCATGCTACAAATCAGCAAATCCTAACCAGTAAACAGTGAAACTTCTGAAAATGTCAGAGAGAAAGAAATAGTGAAGTACTGGTACCTACAGATATTTGTTTGCAGCCCTCTGCACAGACTTTCACATTGATGAAATGTTAACTGATGATATCACAAAGGCCTTTCAAAAACTAGACAAAATAGAGTTGGCTTATATTTTCTTCCTAGTTTGGAGGTCATGAGGATGCAAGGAATATAACAACAGTCTTTAAGGTTGATCTCTATACCTTGATGAAAATTCAGGTATTGTTATTATATAAATAAGAGGGAATAATTTAACAGAAGCAAGAGTAATTTTTTAGAGCAACTTACTGCAGGGAATCTGGCTTTTAGGGTCACCAGGAAGTTCTCTCCTGGTCTGGATTTGCAGAATTTGGTCCTTTGATCTCTTCCCTGCTTACAGTTCCTCCTACCCCTTTCCAGGAACCTATGTTTCATCTCCCTGTTTGGTCTCAACTTACTGCCCTATGTAACTTCCAGAATCACTTCCTCTCTCTGCTGCAGGTTTTATCCTTTGTAATATCTCCTCTGACTGCTCTGTACTGATCGAGCATCTCTGGGCATGAAAAGCCTAGCTACTGTTCACTGCAAATAGGGATGCTCAGAGCTATTGCTTCCAGGTAATCTGCAGGATGATAAAATGTTTTCTTACATGGTTGGTTCTGAAAGGCTTTGGCTTGAAAACTTATCTCACTAAGGTTGTTTAAAACATTTTCTATGAAAATGAACTACCTTGAAGAACTTACATGCCAATTGAGATTCAGAAGACCAGTTAGCAGGTATAATAAGTCTTCTAAAAATACCCTTTTCTAAGTTCCTATGAAGTCAAAAACTTGGTAGGGTGTTTTCCACAGCATCTCTTGTACAAACAGTAGGCTTTTGTGGGCATTACACATGAAAGAATTATTTGTTACAAACTTTACCTACTGCTGCAGACCAAATTTTCTCTTGATCTATGCTGTGTTCAGAAAACCAATGAATGGCAGTGGTCAGAAGGGACTGCTGGAGGTCCCTGATTGAACCACTGCTCCAAGAGCAGATTGTTCAGTGTTTTATCCAGTCAACGGGAATACCCCATGCTGCAGCTTGCGTTGTTACTTCTCATCCTTTCATTGAGCAGCTCTATAAACTTTCAAAAACTTTTCCCGTTTTTCACGGAGTGACATGACAGCTTGATGTGGTGGAATGATGATCTGGAGCTTTCTGATTGTCTTCTCTCTGACTCCCAGTACCACTAAACATCAATTTTTGATTGCACTATTTTTAAATAGAATCTGACAGCAGAAACACTTGCTCCCTGAAAATTCTGACAGTGCACCCATGTTTCTTCAAACAGTAGATTTCTAGCATTTTCTATATTATCTTCTTGATGCAAGGATTACCAAAAAAACATGCAATTGTCGTCTCAGGGATTGCAGTTTCATTCGAAGAAACATGCTTCATCTCAAAGACAGATTCCTCTGAATCTGTTCAGAGGTGTGACATTAGGACACACTTCTTTTTGTTGTGCAGCACTGTGTTTGAATAGTGATTTCATTTTTTGTCTTGAAAGATATTTCATCTGGACAGGTGGCCAAATGCCAGGCACTTTTGTATTGTAGATTGCAGGCATCTGGCTGTCTTGTTGGGTAAGATTTATGCTTATACCTTCTTCTCCATTTTCTAATTATGTACTGCAGTAAGAAATGTAGCCCCCCAAAGGCTACCCTTACTTCACTGCATCGTGTGCTAGTGTCTCATCAGAAGGGCAATGAGTGAAGAGGGGAGCACTGGCAGAAGAGGACTCAGTGGCTTTCTTCATCCTCTGCCCACCATCCCCTTACCATCAGTAGCAACCTTATCTTCTGCTTTCCATGTGCCTGATGTTGCATCTTCTCCTCTGCCACTATAATTCTCCTCACATGGGAAGAAAACCAAACCCAGATACATGGGCTGTGCCTCTTGGCTGCTTCCTCTATGACAGTGATGGTGGGAGGCAGAAAATATTGGGTGCTCACTTCACTATCTTCACCTCTGCTCCTGTTGAGGTGGTGAAGGAACTGTAAGGCAGCTGATGGGTTTGTTTCTGCCAAGCCCCTGCTATAGCGCTGCTGCTTCCAGTGCCCTTTCAGATGTGGATCTTCTCCAGGCATGGAAAATGATCAAACTGCTTGGGCTCTGCTTCAACACCCAAGTGGGACCTCTGTGCTACATGTGGAGTTAGGGACACATCATGGGAACCTGCTGGTAATTAAAGGGAAGCTGCTTGTCTTTACACATTACCTTCCTGTTCTAAGCTATCCATCACAACAGCAGTCCTGGCAGAGATAAGTGCAAAATAATAAAAAAAAAAAAGGAAAGCTGTCTGGATTTTCCAGAACTTTTAAATACAACGTGTAATAGATGCGGTGCCAGAGAGGTGGGGTTTGTTGACATCAGTCCCCGCTATGTGGGGCAGTTTTTATGGGACAGTCTAAGCTTCCTGAAGTCCTTTTGCCACATTCTTGAACTTGACAGTAAAACGCTCCCTCTGCGTGACAGATGTAGGCAAGTCAGTTTGATTTCCTCTGCGTCTGGCAGATTGAATATCCAGATGTGACAAGAAACAATCATGCAAGTTACTCATCCTTTTGGCAGATCGGCCAATTCTTGGCCTTTGTCATACAAACTGTATGTTTGCTTTTTCTTCCCTGCACCTGCTCAAATACTATCATAGAGGTTAATTCTGGCCCTGCCATAACAAAGCATATTTCTGTTAAGCCAGAGTCTACTACAGAGACCTTTAGGGACATTACCTGCTAGTATTAGCCTCCCTTCATGGAGGAGAAGTCTGCTCGCTGGAGACAAAATGTTTTCACTGCTGTTTTCTCTCAAGTTTTGTTTCAAGCACTTGACCACAAAAAGAGAGAGAGAGAAAATGAGCAATCTTGCGTATCTGATTTGAACCAGGAGGCACCCAGCAGTTCAACAGAGAAAACATATACTGTTATATCAGACCAAATTCACCACACAGCTGATAACTGATCATGGCTGTGTTTCTTCTGCAGTGCTTCTCTTTAAATGTGTTTAAGGTTTTGCAGTGTTAAGCTGGATATTTCTTTTCTGGAGTGAGTTTAATTTTTTTTTATTATTATTATTTTTTTTTTCAGTTTTGCACATGAATAGACATAATCCTTGAGGTGAGAGCCACTTGATGATGTTACTATAATGCTGGTTAAAGTCTGTCTGTCTGGGTAAGGGAGCAACCAAAGCAGAAAGGTGCATCTGTTCCCAGGGACACTGTAATTTTTTGTAATGGTATTCAAGTAGGAATTTTTTGGGGTTAGCTTGAGGAGTGGAAGAGGAAAATAATTTCTGTTTGCTGTGCTGTTTATAAAAAGGCATTAATAGTTATATTTATCCCATTTCATTCTGCCCTCTACAAGTTAACCCTGGCAAGTCCTCCTGGTCATACTCTCTCTGATGCTAGCAGAGAGCAACCTATGCTGCCATCCAGGGGACTGTGCACTGCCTGCACCTTCAGCTTCAGCATTTGGAGTACTCAGGCTGCTCCTGCTAGAGCAGAGACACCCATAGCAGCTAGAGTATAGACAACCAGAGGCTTTAGATAACACTGTAAAGATAGGAAACTAAGCCTTCCTTCCACGAGGAAAAATGCCCTTAAAAACCCTGCTTACCTCTGGGACAAAGAATCTCTTGTCACGATCCCAGATTTGAGGCCAAATTATGACCTCATGCAGCTGCCGGAACTTCTGAAAGTTGTCCAGCCACTTGACTTTGCCTTCCAGATCCCCTGAAATATGTAAAGCATCAGTTACTGCCAATACTGGCAAAAGTAGGCTTGTTTCTAGAAGATGCTGAATACTGATTTTGTCCAGCAGACTCCAAAGATCCTCATGTATGAAACCTTGGATGAAGTCCTTGCCTCACTGAAGACAATGACTAAACTCATCTTAGGTCAGAAGAGTTTCCCAGCAGAGTCACACCACATAGTGACAAAATACACCTTATTTTTCTGTGCTGGTTCTGTTTGCTGTGTGGCCGTTAGGCCAGGCTCCTCACAAAATCTGTCAATAAGGGAATTCGAGTCTTTCTTTTAGGTGGTAATTCTGTCATTGGAGTATTTATCCAGGAAGCAAGAGCCCCGGGTTTATCTATGTCTGGAAGACACGTGCTTTGTCTCATCTTCCAAAGAGATGTTTAAACCTTCAGCCTCCAGGATGGGGAGAAGAACAGCAGCATTCAATCTTTCACAGGGTCACTGCTCCGTGAGCAGTCATTATTTGTTTTTTTTTTTGGACTGGACCCTGATTTGCAAGGAGGACCAGAGCTGTAATGCTCACTCCAATAATGTCACACTTAAATTTAGTGGGTAATGGGGAAACACATGGAAAAAGCCCCTGCCCTTTTTCCTCCACAAAACTCAGCAAGAGCAGGAACAAGGGTCTTTCTCTCACCCAAAGTTCAGCACTTGGAGGTCATGCTGAGGAACTGAGAGGTCCAGACCGGGCAGCAGTGGCCCTTTGCTATGCACCTCCCTGTCTGCTGGGGCATGCAGCACCCTGCTCTGCAGGTAGGGATGTGGTGCTGCCAGGTGCCTCTTCCTGCCAAGACTGGCAGGGCAGGCATTTTCCCAAATGCTTGTCTTGTCTTTGATTTGCTGGGCTGCGATAAGACTTTAGAGAATAAACCATAAGGCACTTACAGCTGTGTTTATGGCTTCCTGAACAAGACTGAATTAATAATTTAATTACTTCAAAACAGAATCCAGGAAAGAAAAATCTGCCTGGACCAATCCCTCCTTTTCTGCAATAAGTAGGAAAAATCTGTAGCTGTGATAGCTCTTCTGCTACTTTACGCAGTAGGACCCTGTCATTTAGCAAAAGGTCACTGGCATAATATCCCCCTTGTGAGTGGTATTTCATCCTATTAAGGGTTAGCCCCAACAAATCCTCCCTAGACATAAATCCAAGTCAAAGACTTCTTTGTTTGAGATTTTTCTTCATTTGTTCCAATTTGTGATCTGCTTTTAATTGTTTCCATGTCACTGCAGATGATTCTGAGCAAACACAAGTGACTCACTGATATGGGAGTCCTGTGACCTTGCTCAGAGAGCACAGGGATGGCACCAATCATTTCCTACAGAATGAGGAAGGACTCAGGATTGTAGAAGGCATGCGTGTCATCATTGCATCTCTGCAGGGAGACCCAAGCAGTTTACACTCAAAGCACATACACAAAAAGCCTCATAGTTTGCTAATTGTTAATTGCATACTTGACTTTTAACCTTAGCTACTTACGTATGGACTTTTCCACCTTCTCTTTAACTGACCAGATAGAGCCTTTCTCCATTTCGTCAGTGCTCCTCTTCCAGATATTGTTTAGGAGGAGGGGATAACGAGTCAGTCGATGCAAAGGAGCAACCAGCAGCTCCGGCAGGTGCAGTCTCCTGCACTGTTCGTTTTGTTCACACCACTGCTGAAGACAAAGAACACCACTCTTAAGCCTCCTTTTGTTTTCTGGCAGGTGGGTAGCAAAGAGCTTTATGCATCATCAGCTGTAGTGAGGCAAGGACTAATTAAAGACCAACTTCTTACACAGTGAGAGCAAGGGCAGTGTAAAGGCTCCACCTCTACAGGGGGAACCACACTGCTCCTTCCCATTTCAGATGCTGTGGTCATGCTAGTGCATGAAGCCGTGTTCTTATTTGTTTGCCATTTTAATTTCATCAGGAAATCATCAGTCTCATTTGAGGGCTAATTTTTACATCCAACTGCTACTTTCCACTGGTGACCTTTCCCAAAGGCATGAGTGTCTGAAACCCTTGTCAGAGGGACTGATGTCCGTGAAAGCTGCAGCATTTGAGGCTGTTACAAAAAGAAAAGCCCACTTTTTTAGGTTTCTCTTGCTAAACTCGTAATGCTGAAGATCAGTCTTAAGCATTTACACTGGTCTGCTTACGGTAAGTCAGAAATAGCAGAGCCCCCTCCCAAGGAGCCCTGCAGCTGCACTGGATGCAGTTAATGCTTTCAGGCAGACACAGTGTCAGCAGAGACAGAGCCTGCGCTATTGTTTTAACTTTACGAAGACATGCCTGATGGCTCTTTTCAGCTTTCCATGAGGGAAGTAAACATTCATCTATTGGTAGTGCCTTGATACCAAGTTCTACATTTGTTTTATCTGTAGTCAAGCCAAACCATGGAGCTAAATCACTGCCATTGCAGAGTGGTTGCTTGCTGTGCTGTCTGGGATGCTGCTTCCTCTATGAGGGGATGTGGATTAGCAAATACCCCTGAGCCCGCTCATCTTCTAGAGCATGTAATACCCTATGCACTGTGGTCCCATTCAGCATTTAAACCAAGCTGATAAGCTGAGCATGTATCAAAAGAAAATACATTAGAGAGGTTTTACAATGTGGCTTGATTTTTTTTTTTTTTTTTTTTTTTTCTTGTATACATTTCACTTTGCTAAAGTGTAGGTCACTGTATCAATGGATTATGTTCAAAACATAGACATGCTTGATGCTGGCAGTATGCAGTATGTATTTTCTGCCTGCAAAAATGCAGCTAGCTTTTCCCTTCTGGCTTTCCACTCTTGCTTGTTCTAAATTACAAATATGGACTTCAACATGCACAGGGGAACATATACTCTGAAGGGTGACTTTATATGCATGATTGTCCCCTGCAGTTTAATTATCTGTGTAAAATGCTACTTAAACAGTTTTGCTTCCAGTGAACTTTTTCTAGCCTGCTGTTAAAATCCTTTCATAAGGCAGAAAGCCCAAAGACAACAACAGCTACAACAAAACCATCACTTTACTTTCAGGTAGATGCCAAAATCTTCTCTCTGTCTCAGGTTTTCCAAGTAGAAGACGGCGGATGTATAATTGAGGCAATAAATCTGGTGAGTCTGGCAGAGGTCACTCTGGAAAAACTGCAAAAGAGGCTTGGAATCTTGTCAAGAAAGAAAAATGTCATGACAAAGGCAGGAACAATCCTTTTGGGTTTGTAACATGGTTTTACCTTAGATTTCCTTGTACCTAGGGAAAGGGTCTGTGCCCACCTCTCACTTAGCAGACACTCACTTAGCAGGCCAAAATGCATATCCCACTGAGATCTTAGTCACTTAAATACATCTGTGGATCTGGTCCATGGAGTAAAGGAAGGATCCACACGATGGATTGGAAGGAAGCAGGGTACATCTGGAGACAGGGCTAGGATCTGGCCTCAGGAAAACCACTCCCACAGAGCGAGAAGCTTGGCTCTGTTGATGGCAACGTCTCCACAAGGTCTGGGCTGTGGTTTCTCAGGGAGGGAAAATCTTTCCATGCTCTGTTCGATGTACAGGGCAGCTTTCCATGACCACCTCAGACATGTCAATGAATAAAAATAAAAATGTCCTACTGACAGGAGGTACTTGAGGCTAAGACCAAACAACCTGTGACAGAGGGCATGTCCTTGACTGACTTAACTGCTTTAAGGCAACCTACATACTATGGCAAATGGTCCATTGCAAGGATCTGCTGAGATTAAACAAGAATGCTTCTGATTATGTTACCTTTCTGAGTATGGAGATGTAATCCGTAGGTGACCCTGACTCGCTGATATGTTCCTTCACAATTTCAAAAAAACTTTCCACAAAACTGAGACTTATCTAAGCAAAAGGGAAAAAAAAGATAAATTAGTATGACTGACCTGCCTAAGTTTAAGACAACTTTATTTCTCATTCCTGGTCTCTTCAAAGGCTTCAGACCTCGAGAGACGCCTATGCTTTTCTCCCTGATGTTGCCAGAATTAGCGTCAGAATTACACCCAGAGCTCTTTAATAAGTCAGAAGATAAAGTAAATCTATACAAATACCCAGTTATGCCATGATAGCACCGTATGATAAAAGCTTTGAAACAGGATTGTGGTTATTTCATTTAAACTTATTTTACAGTCGCAGCTTTATTTGACAGGAATCAACATGGAAAAGTACAGTGGATGAATGATATCTACAGGAAAACATTGTGTATGACAGAGCTGTGACAGTTAAAGGAGACCACACTCTTTAAAGAGGACACCATCTTTCATACTTTGAATTTGTTTCATGTTCTGGGAGGTGTGGGAAATATCTACAAAATGCTATAAGATGAAATCCCTGTATTCCTTGTAAGTTAACTTCAAATGTTGTGTGTGCTCACACTGTCAGAAGTGGGTGAAAGCCTGCTCCTAAACCCTTGCTTGCCTCCAAACTGTTTGCACTCAAATTTTGACCCGACTGAGCTTTAGGCCAAAGTTTTGGTCAGTCTCAAAGCCAAAGCTGTATACGTTCAGCACATTGGCAGGGGCCCAAACTCTACACTGCCCATGCCATGCCCATGAACATATGGCAGCCTCGGATGTACAAGGGGCTTCAGATGTGTTTGAAGGATTTCCCAGGTCTTTATTAACCTTGTCATTTTCTTCAGGCTTAGTTCTCCTGATTTTTTTTTTTTTTTTTTTTTTTTTTTTTTTTTTTTTTTATATTACTGTGTTGCATTACTTGGTATTTATCTGTGACCAGAAGGCAACATCAACTTCTGTGATACTGATATGAGTTGTTGTTTTAGCTGTATGCACTGCTTTGTTTGGTGTACTTATGGGGGCAGGGTTGCTTATAGGACAAGGTTTCTTTTTTTTCATTTTAACAAGGGTTCATTTTGCACCTTTTACAGCATTCATTTTTTCATGGATTCAGCCTGCTTTCAAGAAGAAATGCATGCTGTAAAGTGCATGAAAAAGGCATAAAAGGCATTGAGAGAAGCTACTTTTTCCTGCATTAGACCACTCTTTTATGTACAACTATGCACAATAAATGATCCTTTCTCATCCTCATTAATACGGACAACAAAATGAGAAAACAAAACGGAAAATATATTAAAGATAATTCTCTCAAGTCTTGATCAAGCTTCAGCCAAGCTCAAAGCATTTGTGTTCCCAGAATGGCACACATTCCTTAAGTAAGAATGAAATAGATCAGAAACTACACATCAGCTGAACTCTAGTAGATGGCTGCTTGTATGATTTTTGTGCACGACAAGCACAAGGTGAAACACATCAGCTAAAATCTCTTTCCTCCTACTTCTGAACATATTCACCTGGTGAGTGGTCAGCTATTGAACAAAGGTGACTTGCTTACATGTTTGAGCTCTATTTAATTGTTCCTGCTCTGAAGAGCTTTCCTGCTCTTCTTGTTTTCCCTAAAAACTGAGATGTTAGGGTTTAAGGCAAGGGTGTAAAAATAAGGGAAAGAACTTGAAATAGTCAATTTATTTAAGACATGTGATATGACTATGAGCAGACATTCAACTTATGCAGCTGAAGAGCCCCTTCCAAAAATCACTTTGATGCTAAGGTTGAGGTGTTTGTTTGGTTTATTTTTGTCCCATAATAGAGCTCTAAAGACAAGAAAAACTCCCATGTTGCTAATAAAGCTCTGTAAATGCTGTTCTGTACTTATCGGCTGCTTTAACTTTCAGGAGCTGAAAATGATCTCCAAGCATCTGGCCATAAGTGGCAAAGAGTGAGAGCACGTCACAGCCAAGCCTCGTCTTCCCCTTCCTTGCTCCTGGAAGCTGGAGGGTGAGTAGTACATGGATGCAGATCATCAGCTCGGTGTTGGGGGTAGCCACACCAGGGGAAACCCTGGCTGGAGAGGGTTGGTCATCATTTTCTTCATTTTCTTTTTCCTTGCTCTACAAGAGTGGCTTAGTAGATAACAAGGTATTTGTGCCCATATATTTACTTCAGAAACAACTGTTGAATGAACTCTCCTCCATGCTTGTTTATCTTTTGCTGGAGGCATATGAGAATTTGCACTAATGAAACATGACCCCCCATAGAAATACCAAGCAGAGATGATTGAAAAACTAATTATTTGAACTCATTTCCTATCATGGGCATTGAATCCAAATAGAAACCTTACTAATGGATCCTCATCTCCTTTTAGTGGACTGATTGGTTTCTAATCTCAGTAAGATGGCTCCCCATTTATTTTTATTTTTATTTTTATTTTATTTTATTTTTACTCACCTTGTTTAGCTCCTCCAAGTTTGCAAAGAGTTTCCATAAATCCACGTCCAAGAGAAATTCTTTACTCTGGAGATATTTTAGAGTGTTCATAAATATCTTTAAAAACAAAACAAATGCATGTTATTTAGTAGTTTTGCCCATTATATATATATATATATATATATATATAATTATTTTAATGAAAAGAACACATATCTCTTTTGCAATGATGTATTGATTTTGGAGAGAGCAGAAGATAATGCTGTGAGAAAATGTTTCTGCCCTGCCTGAAGGCTTAATAGGGCTTTGTGTAAGAAACAGGATATGAGTGTTGGCTCTGGGGTGTTCTGCAGCTACCACATAAGTAGCAATGTCCCTGCCGTGTTCTCTGTCTGACAGGAGCTGCTGATCTCCCTGCAGGTCTGTGTGAAGGAACTAATAGCATTAGAGTTGTAGTGTGTAGGAATTAATATAATCAGAATTGTAGAGTTACAGAGTTCTGTGACTTTTCTAAATGCTTTCCTTCTTAACCCATGCTACACAAGTTGGTATTACTATGGAAAAGAGAACGAATATTGGAATAGCATAAGCAAAGGACTTGTGAAGGCTTTCATCTCTTTGGATTGTTCTATTAACCTGCATCGAGTGAAAACTGCATTTGTATTTTTTGGCTGCTAAGATGCTATATTACTTAAGCTCTGACAGTGATCTTGGAGCTGTGCTGAATCTGGCCTGAAGCTGAAAAAGGCTTAAGAAATGTAGATTATTAAATGGAATTTTTGGTATGTGTGTGAAAAGCATTAATGAAAGAAAACCCATAACCCATGTGCTAAGATTGACGACCTAGTGAGAGTGTTTTCTTAGCCTTGCATAATTCTTTAGCTGCCACAAACGGTTGACCTGAGAAGTTAAAGAGGACTTATGGTGATAAAGTTCCCTATGGGTATTCATTAAAATCAGTTAAATACTTGAATGCTGGGAAATACTTAGAATAGCATGTGTCTGTAAAACTGGACACCTAAATTCAGTGTATTTCTTTGGCAGCAGGGTTTGGGAAGCTGGTGTGGACTGAACATGGGTCATGTGGGGCTAGTTAAGGTTTGTCTGTGACGTGCTATATAAGACTCAGCAAGGGGGCTGCACATCTCCTGTTATTCTCATCCTTCCCCAAATTATTCAGGATTTTTACCTTCTCAAATCGCTAACCAAAGAGTCTATAAGTAAGGACACTTCTGTCCTACCTTGGACTTACTGTTCCCTTTCCTGTCCCTTTCTGTGCTGCTCCACCAAGGAGGAATTCAACGCACTCCCCTATTTATTCCCTTTACTTTGCAGTACTTATTGTACTGCCTAAATTACTTACTCAGCAACAGATAAGATTAGTGAAACATTTTCTCTGTTTTTTTCTTGAACTAATAATAAAAATGAGATTTTTTGGGGGGGGGAGGGTTGGGATGGGAAGGGGAGGAGGGGTTGGGAAGCAAGAGCCTATCATTCCCCTGTGGATGCCAAATGAGAGGCTACAGATGGCTTTATGTCTGCTGTGCTGTTGACAGGACAAATAATATTTCGTCATTCTCGAGAAATGAAATCTTAAGTTACCATCTTGAGAACCAGCAAATGATCCAGAAAGTAAGTGCATTCACTTGTGAAAAGTTCCCACACTGCTTCTTCTTTTTTCACTTCCAACCGGCTGTTGACATCTTTCTGCTCAGTCTGTTGAGCCTTTATAAACTCATGCCAAGATTTACTCTATTGATTGAGGAAGAAGAAAAAAACAATTGACTGTCACATCAACTCCTTCAGACTGTATGAAAAGAATCTATGAACTACTTACCCACGTACAGAGTCTGGCTGATAGTATTAGCAATTCTTCTGCTGAAAGCTTGAAGTTTTCATTAAAAATATTAAAAAAAAAAAACTGACATTTTCATCAAAAAGTTTCATAACATAGATGAAAGTAGCGCATAACGATAGCTTATGTTTGTAGGATGCTGCACCAAAAAATTGTGGGCAGCTTGCAAAGGCTAATGAATGTAATATGTTGTACTGGTGCTGCTGGAAAGCAGAGGTGGAGGATAGCCTCCTATTTTTCACACAGTAAAATCGAGGTACCAAAGGAGTAGGCTTTCAAAGGCTTTCAAAATGCATTTCATATCCAGATTAACGTAATAAAATATGGTAACTTGAAAGTAAGACAAAAGTTTTATCTCCATCTTTTAGAGCTTAACAAATAGCTTTCATGGTACAGTATACTGAGTATTTTGATACCTTGAAACAGCAGAAATCATACGTGCCACAATCTCTGATCTTAACAGTTGAAAGACAGTTTTCCAGATCTTGCTTCTGTTTGTCTTTACCCTGTTTAACAACAACAAAAAACCACCCCTGATTCATACAATGTTTTGAAGACCGATAAGGAGTTTACTCAGCTCAGTAACCTTGCTTTGATCTGTAAGGAGCTTGCCCTTAACCACGTGATTTTCTTATATTTCCATGCTCTCCTACTCAGATATGAGACAGCGATGGTAGGTTTATTTGTACTTATGGGTGGTGTGTTAAGGTGGCTTCAAGGTGTGGGTGTGTAAGATCTTGTTTATGTAACACAACGGTCTTTGGCAGGGCAGACCATTGGTATGGCAACAGACAATGGGCTACCACCACAATATGAAACAAAATATTTTGTTTCCTCCAGCACAGCCGGAATTATGGGACAGCAAACTCATATCTGAAATCTTCCTGCCATCTTAGGTATATAAATCTCAGGAGATTATTTATTTATTTATTTATTTTAACTTTAGTTTTGTATTTAAAATAACTTTGGTCAGCTGCATAGCAGTGTCTGTGAAATGAGCTTTTAGAAAACTTAAAGAGCAACCGGATTCTGTCCATGTAAGGGATCATGACAGAAAAACAACTGCTCTTGGTTTGGCTTTATTTTTCAGGCCAGCAGTGCCATGTAAAAAAGTTTAAGCAATGTTTAGGAACCCAAATTTAGTTATGTGAACTTAGATTTATAAGGAGTATCACTAAGTTTTATCTGCTCTCTGGAACTATGTATTCATACTTTATGGATTTCTATTTTCTGAATTTTAGGCACTGAGCTTAAACCCACTTTGAAATATGTATTTAACTATATAATATTTGAAATTCACAATTTAAGCTGAACTCTTAGTTCTGCTTAACCAGTGCACTAAAAATGCATTTGTATATATTAAATTTTATGTCATGTAATAATATCAGAAATCACTTGACTAAATATTAACTGTAATTTATTGCAAATTTCAAATATTTCAAAGTCTAAACTGTGTTTTAGGCTGTGCTCCTTGAAGTTCTATATAAATGCTGTCAAACAAAGTGGGAACTCATATGTGCTAATCCAAGTATTTGGTTTACTTGCACAAACTTTTCTTTGACAGTAGAGATTTAGAAAATAAAATATAAAAAAAATGGGTAGGGAAGGTTCATGGTTACATCTTCAGGGGTGGAAAGTTATCAAGATTCTTGCAAATGATTTTGAAAATAAATTTAGATACCATTGCAAATGAAAATTTTCATAACAGAAGACAAGGAAATGTGTTAGAAACAGAAATTAACTGAAGGGTGTTGGTGTGTGCTTTCATTGGAGAGCATCAGGGCACCCATGAGGACAGGCAAGTTGTAAGAATGCATCTAAAAAGCCAGCTGGAAAGGTGAAGCTTAAATACATTATCAGGCAAAGTAAAGTTTGGGCTGGCATGCAGAAAATACATGACACGATGATTTTAAAGCAAGAATGTGACTGAATTACCAAGGCTTTTGCCTGGGGCAGCCTCTCAGGTGTGTGGCTCGGGTGGATGAGATGCAGGACAATGACCCTAGTGACACTACCCATGGCAGAGCCTGCCACAGCCACCCTGTGCTCCCTCACCCTGTTGAGGTTGGGGGATGAGGGTGCTGGCTGTCTTCTCACACGTTATGTGCAGTGTTACTGGAGGCTGTGCTGGAGTCACCCTACCTTTACTGCAGATGAATGACCAAGCAGGTGCTTGGTCCCAGAGGTAGGTGAGAATTCCATGTTCAGCTTGCCTGCTGGCTGCCTTTCTTCAAGGGCAGTACAGTGAAGAAACTCTTTTTACCCAGGTTCAAGTTAGTTGTGTGAGAAAGCAAGGTCAGTGCAAGGGAAAAACATGGTGAAATACTCACAACTCCTCTTTTGGCAAACGGCCACCTTGGCTTTTTGGACTCTAATGGGTAAAACAAATGTATTATCAGTGAAGAAACAAATAGCTAAAAATAAAACTGTTATTTATGGTTTTTCCCCTTTATGAGGACTGATATACCATACTTGGCTCAAATTTAGTACTTTTGTTTCATCAGTTTGTGCACCAGACTTAAAAGCCATTAAGGTTGTTGGGCTGATATCTGTCTTCGATGGGATCTTGGCTGATGCTGAACTTTCCTGCTTTCTGCAGATGATCACTTTATGACTGACAATTTTTAACATGGGGAAATGCATCATACCTCAGGCCAATTGTTAAAGATATCCATTGTTCTGAAAGAAGAATTAGCCTACATTTTCTCATTAGTGGTGTCTTGGAACTATACAGGTACTTACGGTACTTTATACGAATGTTTTAAATTTGCTATACTGTAAAAATATCACTGTCTGTACAGAGTAGTCTCTACAGCAGTAGGAATGTCTTTATGGAAAGTAGTGTCCATGGGATCACAGCTGTGAAGCACCCATGTATAAACAGTCCTAAAATCCCCAAGTCTCAGAGCTGTCATGGGGCTAGCACAGTGGTGCAGGCTGTAACTCATGGCCCTCAGAGAGTCCCATGGAAGGCTGAGAATCCAGATGTAGGAATGCACTGGTGGGAGGCTAGAGATGGCTATGGCTGTACAGCAAGATATATGGAAGGATTTTCTGAATTTATGGTACCTACATTCAGGCCTATGTGTCACCAGGAATTGCAATTGAAACCTTTTCCTTTTGAATTTTGAAGGCCTCAGCCATTGTTTCTGGGGATGGCCAGGTTATTTGCTTTTGTGAAACAGGAGGTTATAACCCTGTTTGTTTATTTATTTTTTTTTTTTTTGTGGAAAATTTTGATCTCTGGTCACCAGCATATTCTAGTCTTTGGCAATCACCTGTGCACTATACCATATTCCACAAGAGAGATTTGTAGAAACTGCTTGAAGGTCTACACTTCCGTGTTGGAAGGTCTCATGAACAAAATGTAGCAATGAGTTGGGTTTGCTACCTTTTTGATTAGAGCACTAATTAAAAGGGTAGTGTGGGGCTCTCTCTTTCCTCTGCTCAAGCATCAAGGCCCTGAAATGTGTCCAGAGAAGGGCTGGCTACAAAGCTGGTGAAGGGCCTGGAATACACGTCCTGTGAGGAGCAGCTGAGGGAACTGGGGTTGTTTAGTCTGGAGAAGAGGAGGCTCAGGGGAGATCTTATTGCTCTCTACAACCACCTGAAAGGAAGCTGTGGGGAGCTGGGAGTCAGCCTCTTCTCACAGGTAACTAGTGATAGGACTAGAGGCAATGGCCTCAATTGCACCAGGGGAGGTTTAGGTTGGAAATGAAACATTTCTTCTCAGAAAGAGCAGTCAGGCATTGGGACGGGTTGCCTAGGGTGGTGGTGGAGTTACCATCCCTGGGGGTGTTCAAGGAAAGGTTGGACGTGGTGCTTAGGGACATGATTTAGTGGTTGACATTGGTGGTAGGGGAATGGTTGGACCAGATGATCTTGGAGGTCTTTTCCAAACTTAATGATTCTATGAAATAAGCATTTGTAACTTGACTGCTTGCAGATGGAAATCCTGACCTGGCCACTGGTTGCTGCTGTGGAGGAGGGATGTAATATGTCCTGCCTCCCTCAACTACCTCTTACATTTTGCATTAAACAATAAAATGCGGAAAAAAAAAAAAAGAAATCAAGAGAAATTTTTATGAGCACTTTAGGCGCTTTGGTTTTGATTAACAGAATCCCCCACTGTGGCTCTGCTGTCTTGCGTGTCATTGCTGCACCAATCCTCCCTCCCTCCCCATCCCACATGTGCACACACGCCTGTTGCAGCTTTTGCGGGGCTCAGACGAGCAAACCCCACCCTGTATCTGACCTGCGTTTAGCAGCAGGGCCGCATGGGGCAGGTAGTCCAAGGCACTATCTGACACCAGGAGGTCTCCAGGGAACACCTCGAGTCCCGGCAAACTCACTACCACAGAGCTACGCCGGCGCTCGGCTGATCTGTAAGAGGCAACAACAACACATATCTCTCTCCTCTTGTGGCTGCAGAGGAAATTCCTGAAGTGCTCCTTCCTGATATGGGAGGAAATGAGCTAAAATCTAAATCACAGTGGCTATGACATAAAGTATTATGAGAAAAATGAGAAGAAAACTACAGTGATCAACAACAGATATCCCATTATCTTTCTAACTGCACAGTGCTGCTGAGATTGAGGTGTTCATAGTCACGGCCTGCCTCAGAAGAGGGGTACCCAGAGAATTTAAATACAATAAATTCCTGTGTTCTTCTAAGATTAAGCAAAAAACAAGATGAGGTTTCAGTATATTTTTGGCATTAGAGTCCAAAAGAGCAGTTACATACTATGCTTCTAGCTGACATGTGCTAGTACTTTTGACCTTTGTATAACTCAGGATATATCAGGAAAAGACAGTAGAGCCTTACAGTTGAGTGTTTGTTGTTGTTTTATTATATTTACCCTTTTAGCTAGTTTGTGTCATTCTCTTTCTAAATCTTTAAAGATTTTTCTGCTAATTCAGATATGTTGTATTTTGAATATAATGTGACTTAGCAGCCCTGCTGATCTGAAACAAATAACTCTTTCCAACTATTATTGCTACTAATGGAGGGCGTTGTCCAGGATGTAGATCCATCAAGTGAAATGACACAGGCATTTTGTATCCAATGGTGTGTTTGTGCCAGAGGCTGCTTGCATTCAAATACAGAAATTATTGGTGCATATTAAATACTTTATTGGATTTTGCTAATAATTCATACCCATACCTAATTAATAGTGTTAGCATATGGTTGCAGAATGTCTGCAGCTGCTATTCTGCTGTCTACCATTGTCTGATGCAAGCAGACTGCATCTGATTTCAAAGGGTCGGTAACAAAGTAGCTGAGGAAGGAGGTGTGAAGTATGTGTGCACATAGAAAAATGATCTTTTTTAAGTCTCCATTTATTGTGTGTAGTAATTTTGGTTAGTTAAGTATCGTTCCTTTATATTCTTTGCCTAGGTAGATGCTTTACTGGGAATATTTAGCCCTTTGCCAAGTTGATGTAAAACCTTGCAGGAATATTATTTATTTATTTATTTATTTTTCCTCCTCTCCTTTCCCTCTCCTTTCTTTTCCCCCTCTTCCCCCCCCCCTCCCCCCCCTCCCCTTAAGTGCACAAATAGCCACTTAACAGTTTATCATCTGGCACATGAGTTCTGAGGTAGAGAAGTAGGAAGGAGAGATTGTTTTTCTTATCATCTGATGGTGACGATGCTTCCAATTGCCTTAGAAAAACCAACTAAATTGTATATCATAGAGGAAAGGTCTACTCCTAATAACTGACAGCTGCAGGCTGTCAGGAGGGCCAGGTCTGGGACTTTAGTGCTTGAAACAAGCATATTAGGGCTTGAAAACTAAGAGTTGAGGAGTTTACAATGTGCAGCGTATGACTTCTCTAAAAGCTTTTCATTTTCTGATAGTCCTACTGAATGGGGAACATAACATCATTTCATTTATCTTGAGGGATTTGCAGTGAAACTCTGAGTTTCCCCATGAAATTAAACATAGCCCATGGTTTGAGAGCTTTTATGGATAGGATCTGTTTCTTGGTTGTCTGCAAGCCTGCATCAGTGCAATGGAGACTGCTTCCTGATGAGGTGCTCTGAGTGCTACCCAGTGCAATTTTATGTTTTGGAAACAGTTGTATTAAGATACCTCTGAAACCACTTGTGATTTCACTAGGTAATCTCTTGGTCAACTGGATTATTATATAAACTGGATGCTGCAATATAATAAAAGGATAATCCTAAAAGTTGTCACTCCTGTACTGAATAATTCAGGAGATTTATTTCAACTTGATAAAATTTTATTGTGAATTCAATGTATTACTGATCTTTAAAGTATCTTGCTTACTTCCATTTCATAATATATTTTGGAGGTTGACCACTTATGTAGATGAATAATGGGAAGCACAGTTTCATTGTAACAGAGTTAAATCTTGTTATTTCCCTAGATAAAAAGGGCCTTGAACTTCAGAGACACATATGTCTAAACAAGCTCTTCATGTAGGAATGCAAGCCTGTGATGTGTGGGAGCATGCTAAAGTCACTTGGATGTGTATCTACAATATACCCTTGCATTCTGACGTGTCTGGTGTGATTAATGACTTACATGCATAAATTATGTACTCATCCTTCATGGATTAAGGTACAAATACAGGTATCTGTGATCATCTGGCCTGATGCCTGTTGATATATTAGGTATATTAAATGCTTTTGTTGATTTTTACCGGAGAAATGAAACTACTAAAGTGCTGCGTGATGCAATTTATCAGTGTTAGGGTCAGTATGCAATGCTTTGCCATCTTTTCTTGCCTGCAGACCCTGTAGCTTTACCTTTTTTCATTAGCTTGTGTTTGATTTTCTTACTAAGGGCAGGGTGCTGAAGTGCTTGAGTGGAAGGAATGCTTGTACTTCAGGGATGAATTTGATCACAAGAGGAGATATCATCTGTGCAATAATTCCTCCTTTAAATCTACTTGTTTTGTGAAACAAGATAATGTCATGGGTTCGTGTTACAAAGATATGGAAAGCTGTTAAAGATGCTGAAGCAGCTCATGGTCTGGAAAAATAAACACCTTGGGTATAGCTGTTTCCAGGGCGTGACTGCTTTTTAGAGGTGTATGTCCCAATATGTGCATAATCTTAGCCTAACAAGACCTTTAAATGTCCCAGAGAACAGACATCTATATAAATCCCCATACTTAAATCACATGCCTGTAATTTAAATTAATACCACATAGAAGCATTTTAGGGTGGCCATGGTACTGAGGCAGTTGTCAGTCGATGACACTTACCCAAATGGCTCAGGAGGGGTATTTGGACTCCCTGCTTTAAAGAGTTTGCAAGACGCCTTATAGACATGTGAGACATTGAAAGAGGAAGAGGAGTACTTCAAGATGGCTGAGCCCAGCCATCTCAACTCACTGAAAATGAGCTGCCTTAACAGGCACTGAGAATACTCCTCCTTAGCAGTATGTCTGTAGGAAATAGGGCAATCCAGTTTTGCACCTAGTCCCTGATATACTGAACAGGGTAAAGAGAAAATGAGCTCAGAGTAAATTTAAGACTTTTAAATTCAACATTTCCTTCCACTGCAGTGTTGACTTTAGCTTTTCACCCTGTCTCCACCACATACACCTCTCTCTCTGCTGCCCCTCTGGTTCTTCAGTTTGTTTATTTTTGCTGATTATTTTTAATCAGCATCAGTTCAGCATGTTGCTATGTTAACAGAGAAGTACTGCCATTACTGAGAGCTGTGCAAGGGAAGGCTGCTTAAAATAAGCTCTGCTCCTTAAAGAAAGGCTTTGGAAATTACAGCCTGAGAGTGGGGAGATGTTCATTAAAACTGAGGGACAGCAGCAGGTTTTTACCCTGGATGATATATGAGGCAGTGTTGGAGGAGGGTTGCCAGATGTCCCAAAGTTCTTCTAGACAGAGGGAATAATCTGACACTTCAGCAGTTTTCTCTGGCTGTGATAATAAGGGATTAGCTGTTAAGAAGTTAGACTAATGTTTTGGGTAAGGGAGGAGCTGCATACAGTCCTTGCCCAGACCGCGGATCAAATTCAACTTGACAAAAAAGTTAAAAGCAGAAATTTCTGCACATTCAAACATTGGTCAGAACAAGAAATAGAAGTTGTAGTACATCATCTAAACTTATTATTATTATTATTATTATTATTATTTTTACTGCTGGTAGCCAAGGAATAAGCTTGCAATGTTCCCTGTGTGATTTCTTGATTTTTTTCTTTGAATGTCCAGATGGAAGCCCAGAGACAATATCCTAGCTGGCATGCTGGTATGTTCTGGATTCCCTCTGAACCTGCCAGGCAAATGGTACCAAGAGAAGGTGTGTGCACTAAATGTTTCATATTCTCCTGTTTTCAGCCATTTGAAAGTGGTGTTCTTCAAATTTTCACCTGATTTGCTACTAATTATGCAAATCTTCACCCTATCAGTGAGCCATGCTAACGCTTTATAGTTTTGCATGGGATCAGAGCAGGCTGTTCCCATAATAGTCACAGGTAAACTGCTTTCACAATTAGACACAAAGATCTCTCACCCCTCCTTGCCACCCATTCCCTTCTCCCCTTTTCTACTGTAAATTCAAAAGGTTAAAGAGTGGGTTGGAAATAGCAACAATTCAGAAAATCTAGGAAGCCTCTTCTACAGTGAATGTGTTATTTCAAGTGCATGCACACATTTGTTAAGCTTTGTCTGGGGAACTGTGTTGCATGTTCATTCATGGACTGTACCAGCTTTCTCCACCCCTCAGTCCCAAACACAAACATACTTGATACACAGATCTGTTGGCAAACTGGTAATAGCAAAAGAGCTTGTACCTCAAAAATGTGTAAATGTGGGGAAGAAGAGCAGATACAGCTCAAATAATGATATCTGCTGCCTTGAGAAGTGAAACACATTACAGTGGAGTCACAAAACCAATGTACTGCTGTTTGTTGTGAGGCTCCTTCTGTCTTCTCCAAGCCTTGCTCATTAGTGCTTTTAATGTACCTAACTCACCTGCATGCCTCACCAGAAATCTGTGAGGGAATCATGCAGTAGAGTGAACACTGCACCATCAGTGGGAGAGGTATTTTGTAGGATTAACAATCAGCAGCAGTCCTAGATCTGCTTTGCTTACATCTGAGAACATTATTAAGCTGTTGTGCTAGCTTCTTTGCTCCTTTTTCCCTCCCACAAAGTTTTGAAGAATGCCACTCAAGATTATGAGATGTTTCACATTCTTCAGGCTGAAATTTGACCCTACTAATCCAAACAGCCAGACCTTTTGGCATTTAGTTCCTAGTGCACAGCTCTCTGATGATCCAGCTGAAATATTGTGCGAAATATAGCTAAACTTGTCAGGGAGAGGGCCACCTTCAAAAGAAAATCTCATTAAAAAGTTTAGTATAACAAGCTGGTGACAGGCATGTCACAAAGTAAATCTACAAATTAAAGTAGAATTACTCATACATGCCTCACTGTCCAGATTGTCTTAGTGAAGCTGATTCATTAAAATATACAGAAGTGAAGCTTAGAATGAGATAAAACAAATATATGCATACCTTTGTATAGGCAGTTCACTCTTCTGGAGAAAAAAAAAAAAAAAAAAAAAAAAAAAAGTAAGATATCCTTGTTACTTGGTCAGAAAGCAAGCAAGTAATCTAATGTTGTGAAAAAAAAAAAATACTGATTCATTAAGAAAATACACCTAGACACTGGCTAATTATTTCCATTGTTGTGGAGAGAGGAGCAGAACTCATTTGATACCCAAAATGTTTTCAATATTTGATGGGGATAAAGTACCTTTGGTTTGTGGAACAATACAGACCAGTTATTAAAGAGATATATACCTATTTGACACCACAGGTTTTCAGGGAAACCTGTCTGTGCTTTGCATGAGGAAGGAGTCGAGCACATGTCTCAATATAACTTCTTGTGAAAGTGTTGCAAGGTCTTTGACAGTGAATCTGGCAGCAAAGCTGATTTATGTAGTGCCTCTTCTTTTCTCCTCAAGGTCTGTTATGGGGGAAAGCTGAACAGGAAAAGCTGACAAGAAAAGGAAGAGGGCTAGCTCCTCTTTTGTTTCTTTTTGTTTACTGACTGGTACTCACTACACCGGTGTTTCTTTTTTCAGAAAAGATTGCGCATTTGGCTGCATACAAATGAGAGGGGCAATGAATGGCAGAACTAGGTAAGAGGATGCAAAGAAAGGGAATGGGACCTTTCTTAAACCTTAAGGTTTGCTTTAGTAGTAGGAAACCTCAAATTAGGCTCAATTGTGTTGAGTGACTTAATTCTTGGTTGTGCTGGGGTAAATAATGCTATTTAGTAAAACAGAATACAGAGCTGCCCTGGCTTATGTAGAACTCTGCTGAAGAACTCTGGAGAGAATATAACCTTCAGAAACTCAAGCCTGTCCTGGATAATCACAGAATCACAGAAAGTCTAGGTTGGAAGAGACCTACAAGATCACCGAGTCCAACCTCTGACCTAACACTAACAAATCATCCCCTAAACCATATCCCTAAGCTCTACATCTAAACGTCTTTTAAAGACCTCCAGGGATAAGTTATTTAGTTTTGTTCTTTCCTTGCCCCAAAAGCAGTTATACTGGCACACCAGGGTGAATGGACAGAGGTAGGAAGGAGTGACCATGCCGCTAGCGGTAGACTAGGCCAATGTGGTCACTAGTGCCTGGAACTGTGCTCTCTTTTTGATTTGGAAAGAAAACTCTCCCTTACTGATGAGTGTAGAAGTTGGTCTGTTATAGTAATGGAATATGGGCTCGGTAGCAGTTCAGGCTAAGAATTAGGCCATAATTGCACAAAACGGAATATGCAAGACTGCAAAGAAGGTCTCATCATCCCATTCCTCTTACCTGGGTAGCCTCTTGTGGCATACGGCTGGAGCAGGGGAGTCTCCTAGGCATGGTAACAGAGTTGACTTGCCAGGAGTTTTGGAGCATCTCATTGGGACTGCCATTTCTGAGAGGATCTTTTTGGCTTGGTAACTTTAATCCGGGGCTGGCAGACTCTGGATCTGCTATGGTTGTCTCCAACTTTGCTTTGGAAGACAGTAATTTTGCATGGACACAAGAAGGCAAAGACAGTGAGGAAGATTTAATGCACCGAGGTGGACTTTTACAAATGTGGTGAAGAGAGCTGGTGTATTCCTTCTGATTCCCTAGCTGAGCTGTGTTAGAGGAGTCCTGAAATGTTGGTGCTTGTGAGGCAGAGGCCATCCGTAGACGCCTTAAAGTTGGAGAAGTCGAAATTCTGGCCAGAGCATGCCGGTCAAACTGGAAAGGTGCTTGATGGCTCCCAGTGCACTCTTCTGTGGGAAGCTTCAGAAGAGGAGACTCAGTATACCCATGTCTTCGAGTGAAGTCACCTGTAGGCAGTGTCGTGTCCATATAAGCTGATACTGGTTGTGTTTCACAGGGACTGAAGACATCTTCTAGACTGCTGCTTCTACACAAAACAGTATTTTCTTTATGAAGCTCGTTTTCACTCTTTAGAAGTTCCATATTGATGCAGGTTTCTTTGATCAAGCCCGGAGAATAATCAGAACTTTGTTGTTGCATCTTTATTTGCAGCGTGAGGTTTTATAGCTGTGTGCACCAAGGACAAATGATCAGAAAAATTTTTTAGAAATTTGCTGTATAACTTGCTGTATGCTTTTTTTTTTTTTTTTTTTAAATGAGAGAATACATAAATTGAAAAAGTCTAAACAAACTAATGTAGAAACTATTGCAATTTGAATCCTGCTTAAAGGCAGGTTTCAACAGCTCCAGGACTGTATTTCAGTGAACTGTGAGTGTGCAAGCATTGTCAGCATCAGTCAGCAGATCTAATTAAATCATAAAGACTAGTTGTGTATTTAGGAACTGTGCTCATCTGGTACTGCAGCCACCTAATTTCCTGTTGCTACTCCCCCTAAATGAGGCTGTAACACTGCTGTACAAGGGATAAAAATGAAGTCGCTAGCTCTCAGGGCTCCTACTGGTTGCTAAACGGTTTACATACAAATACTAATTACTTGCTGAAAGATTAAGCAAATACAATTTATCATTTATATAAGGTGAGTCCAATCATTCTTTCTTTTCATCAGGAAAAGTATTTTGTAGTAAACACTATGTATATGTAATCAACTAATGAAGAAAACAATTTATCAAAGAAAATTATCTTTTGATTGATGAGTAAATATGTTCTATGACTCATGAAGCTCTATTTTAAGGTATTTGGATGACTAGTCTCTCTAAAACTGGACTGACATTTCAAATTATAACTGATGATTATTAAACCTCTTCAGCTTCTTTAATTCATCTGCTTCTTTTGCTAGGAGGAATGTTAAAGCTGTTCATGATTGCTGGCTTGGTTGGGCACTATTTATTAATTTATTAGAATGAATTTATTCACACATTAGAATGAATTTATTCACACATAAGTTGACTTTTTCCTTGAGCTATTGAGTATCACGTTGAATATTAATTTTGAGTGATTTTGTAGTCTAAGATTGATTTATCAAATGATAAGAAACAAATGTTTTCATCAAGTTTGCCAAGTTATTTACAAACTCTTCAGCCAGTATAAGACAGTTATTCAAATGCTTACAGGAAGCAAAAGCATATATTTATGATGGAAATGGCTTCATTCACAAGTGTAGTGAATAGCCACAAATACATTGGTATCTGCTCATTCTCCTCTAATTAATAAAGGTTAATTATTGCATATGCTCATTAAAATGGACATAAAATCACATTCAATATATATCACGAGTTACAATAATGAGTAACAATTACTGTATTCCAATTTTTAGTAAAGATACAATCGCATACCATTGCTGTGAACACTTTATTGCTATGTGATCTTTTAAGACTTCTATTTTGTGAAGTGCAATTACATCTAGATATAATAAGGAAAGAAGATTGCAGAATTTTGTAGACAGATATGGAATTTCCAGATATTTATGTAGAATTCTGTTATAAGATTAAAGATTCTGTTGTAAACATTAAAGACATATTTTCATGGAAGTTTCATATTAAAGTTAAAAACCAACCAACCAAAAAAATCCAGAAAATCCCAAAGGTAAAAGATAATGAAAAAAAAAAAATTAAAGTAGAAACTCAAGGAATTGTTCCTAAATGTCTTGGCAGCAAAATATTTGTAAAGAAAATACAGTGTAAAAAATGCAGAAATATCCCCCACACATGCAGAAAAATTAGTGTATATGATTAAACTTACCAAGCTAGCCAGGTAAAGATTTACCAGCTTCCAGAATGTCACGTCCTTTTTGTGTGCAATTAAGTCAAATTTCCAACAAGAGCTTTATTAACTGAATATTAGGCTTAGTACCAGAGACAGTGTTTTCTCTTTTAAAGCCTCCTTACTGAATGCAGTTATAGGGAACTAGTTTTTCTTCTTGTAGATTTGTTTCTAGGGGATTTGTTTATCAGGTCAGACGGAAGTGGCTTCAGGATCAATGCCCATTTACAAATGGTAACATGATCCATACATTTTATTAAACTTAATTCCTTATATATTTCTTATTTTACTTTTCATATTGATGTTTGGTAAGAGAAATCTCAGTCAAATACATAATAAACTGAAAGGGCAGATGAAATGCCTCCACCCCTCCAACAACACATTTTTTTTGCTTGTCTTGATTCATTCAGCTGGATCTAACTATGCATTGTTCATCCTTCATGGAGGAATAGTAGTGATATATCCCTTGGTTGCATTATTTACAATCAGATTTTTATTTTAGCAAGTGTGCCGTCTGAGTAATTCTGAACACAGACTCATTTTAGCATTGGAGTACTTAGGAACTCATCTTAACATCCATAATTCATATATCCCCTGTGCCTGGCACTTTTTACAGTTGTGTGTAGTGCATAAGCAGTCTCATCCACTGCATAAATGAAATCTTCAGAATGTACTTTAAAGCTGATACTATGATTTTACTTCCATGCTTTCTTATGTGAAGGTATTTAGGTAGCCCTTTGCAAACACCAGTCCCCAGATCAGTACAGGGTCTACCAGACCAGACCTTAGTCCTACTCATGGAAACCTCTTCCTAAATCTATATCTAGCCCCAGATTCCAAATGCCTAAATATTCAAATATTACTTTTCTTTTTGCCTACATGCAATTCAGAGGATGACAGAAATGGTTAGGCATGAAAGAACGCTGTTGGTAGGACTGAGCAGTCAATTTGGTACCTAGGAAACTGCCTGTTTCAGGAAAATGACAGTCCTAAATTGTGGACTGGTGCTGGAAAGGGATACAATGAAAAGTAAGTATTGCAAATGTTCCTTTTTCAACTTCATGTTTAGTTTTCTCACCTCTCAACATCTTCCTTGGTAGAAGAGGGTTCACCTCTTGATTTCTAATAGTTCACAGAACATCAAAGAGATTTTACATATGTATGTATATATATGTATTTTGCTATTGTCAGAGACAGAGCTAAACAGAGGAGTATTCTTTTGAATTGCTTAGGAAACGCTGCTGGCTGATGGACTGCACAGTGAGAGGGCCAAAGCAGAGCCTAGAGTTTGGATTTGAGTTAGAGCTGGACTTTAGTCCAACACAAATATATGAAATGTGGGATGGTGGCTTTGTCATAAGACCACTATGGTAAAACAGGCAGAACCTTTGGCCATTTGTCCTCAAAAACTTGCATGTTCTCTACGTTGAAGTAAAAAGCTTTCTGTGCCCCACTCTACCTCCTTCAGTCCCCCACTGATGGAGCTATCTGGAACTGGGCATTACTATGTTATCTTTCAAATGACTTCCAGAATTTGGTGTATACTGAACATACTCACCTAGCCATTATACTCTTTGAGCACTGCTCCCAGCTTTGCTTTTAGTCCCTTGAACAGATGCATGCTTCTGAATTCATAAGACATGTTTATAGGTGCTTAAAAGCCCTTCCAAAGTGAGAGAAGCAAATAGCATGTCTTTGTGATCCTGGTAGTAGCCCTGTGGGCTGTGGCAGCTTTGCAGCAAGACCTGGTCTTAAAAATCAGGCTGTGTATTCTCCCTGGTCTGTTGCACTCTTGAAGGAACAGACCAAGCATGACAGATTACCAATTCAGTGAGAATTCAAGTCAGCCCTTGGAGCTGTAGCGCAAGTAAAGTAGAGTTGGTCCTAAGGTCACATAGTCTATGCTGTGTGTGTGGGCATCCTAATGATCCTAATGTGGGGTTAAACTTTAATGTGGGGTTAAAACTTTAGAACACACTTGGAGTCTTATCCTCTGGTCTGTCAGTGAGACTCTTCTAATAATATTTCTGTGGAGAGAAAGCAGTTGTGGTCTCAGCACGAGGCAGTGTAGATGTAGTCACGCTGACTGAAAGTAACTGGGCAAAAATAACTCATTCTTGCTGTCCAATTCAAAACATCTGAGATCCTGCTTTCAATATATTTAGTTCTGAATAACTCAGGCTCAGAGCACAGATGCTATTGACATCAGCTGCAGCTGTAAGTACTCAGCTCCCTTGGGACTCCTTGAGACTTCAGATCTGAAATCAAGGACCCAGATAATAAGGAACTTGAATTTAGTGACTCCTTGTGAAAAGTTCAGTTTAGGTAGTACCACAAAGAAACCATGAAATAGATGCAGAGACAGAATCCACTTCTCTAGGTAAATGCTCACAATTCCCTTTTCTCTCCCTATGAGCACCAGCATCCATCATCTTCACTTCTCAGTTTTTGAACAAATAAAGAGCAGTGGTCCAAAGACAACAGTCTCCTACATGCCTTAGTGCTGATTCATTCCCAGAGCTAGGACATCCTGTACACTGAAGAAGGGTCCCATCCAACATACAGTATGCAGGTACTGTGCAGATAGTGTAACCAACACTTTGTCGTCTGAAATGGAACCCACTCCCATTTCTTCCCCAAGGAAGCCTAAAAGGCTACTAAAGGGGATTTATGCCCTGGTACTTTCTCATTTCTTGGCACTTAGCTTTGCAATAAAAATATTTGTCTTCTAAATTCCTACAGCCTTCTCCCATCTCTAATTAAAGAAAAAAGAAAATAAACTTCCTTTTCTCAGTTAGAGTGGAAAGTTGTGGCTTGTCTCTGAGCTGCAGTTACAGAACAAGCAAATTCAGATGAACATTGCCATAAGTGTGGACAGAATCCTTAGAAATTTAGCAAGAGATGCAGGGTTCACCATTTTTCCAAGGCTTTACCTTAGTGAGAATTTGACAGACTTTCATTGGACCAGTATGAATTCCATAAAATAAAATTTAAAAAAAATCTATTTTCCAGCAAAATTACAAATGGTTAATCAAAAGCCAAACCTATAAAAGAAGAAATTCCAATTTTGTTATGCTACAAACATTTTATTTCTCTAGATTTTCCCTCAAAATAAAAAAAAAAAAATCAGAATATTTTGCCTGAGAAGTTTCAAAATCTTTAGTTAATGGCAGACACCCATTATGTGAAATCTCTGCCAAATGGTTAAAAATTGACCAGGCAATCATGAGAGCAAGTACTGGACCAATTTAACATGCATTGCCAGTTCTGCCTTTATAATACAAGTACTGACAGTGGACAGTAATACTTCTAGAGAATTTAATTAGAGAGGCAAAACCTTCCTACTGATACACAATAATTTCTGTATAAAGCATTTATTATTTACATTTCTTTGGAGTAAGAGCAAATATGATTCTTTTAAAAATTAAAGCAAAAGCAAAAAAAAAAAAAAACAAACAAAAAAACAGTATTAATGAAAAAGCTCTCTAAAATACCATGAAAAGCAAAGGCCTTTTCTGTTCTTAGAATGAGCCCCTATGGAACTTAAATGGTCATTTTTCTATGTATCCAACAGCAAACAGAGAAAAGTTTCTTTGTCTTCTGAAACGGAAATTCAGAAATAAGTAACACCCTCAATATAACTAATAGCCTAAAGGGATAAAAGTCAGAGGGAGGAGCAGAATAGTTAATTTTGCAAACACTTTTCTTTAGGAAACTTTGATTTGATTTGAAATCTTCTCTAGAAATTTGTATTAGGCTAATGATATGTAAACAAAAAATGAAGGAGCATCTTTGTTTTGGGCTGAAGTAAACCAGAAATGACTGTCTTAGCAAAATTTCACTCTACATAATTTTGATCTGGGCCTAGTGAAGCATTGTTTCATATGGGTAATGGTTTTGACCTTAAAGACAGGTCATTTCAAGAGTCAAAAGAGTCTTTCCATTTGAAGAGTTTATTCTTAAGAGTATGTTTAGAAGAAAGCATTTATCGAATTCAATTACACATAATATGAATTACTTCCAAACTACATAATTCAACAAATCTACTGTTTTTAAGAAGCCTTTAGTCAGCTTTATTTATACTTCCTTTTATGTTTCCTTTTCTCTCCTGAGAGTTTCTTTATGAATGCCTTGGGGGTCAGCTTGAACTTTAGTTGTTCAATCACAGCATTGATAGCTCTTAGCAATCTAGGTAATTGCCTTTCCTGTCAGGTACTGCGCCTGGTTTTCATCTCTCAGCACCTAATCTAAAAACTCATCATATCATGCAAATTAGAATACCAAAACAGAGGTAGAAGACAATGGCCAAAGGATCAGGTCTGAATCTCACCTGGCGGATCAGAGAGCTTTTGGCCTGCTTTCTTCAATTTTACACCAAGTTATTTGGAAGAGTAATTAATCTCATCTGTGTTTAGACAGGCATGCACCTAAAGCAGCCATTCTCATGGCAGTGGTAATGCCTATTACATACACAATGTGCTTCATGGGATAATTCATCTGACCTGTGTTAGGCATTCGTTCTAGGATCCCAAGAAACTGATACTATTATATTTTTTTAAGTGATTATTATTTTTTTAATATCATTGGTAGACCTTGGGCTACCCCATCCTCTGATTTGGTGGACCATGACTGGTGGAGCAGTGATTTTCCACTTGTGGCCACCAAAATTTTAAGGGACCAGCTCTATCTGTTGAGTATTCATAAGTTATGAAATGTTATATTATGAGAAGGAACAGTGGGGGAGTGGCTTACTCACCAAAGGGTCATGCAGCCATCCAGAGGGAACTTGAGAGGCTCAAAAAGTAGGCTGACAAGAAACTCATGAAGTTCAGCAAGGAAAAGTGCAGAGTCCTGCCCCTGGGGAGGAATATTTCCAGGTATCAGTACATGCTGGGATCACTCAGCTGGAAAGCAGGTCTGCAGAAAAGGACCTAGGAGTCCTGGTGGACACCAAATTGAACAGGAGTCGGCAATGTGCCTTTGCTGCTAAGAAGGCCAATGGTATTAGTGGCTGTATTACGCGAAGTATCACCAGCAGGTAAAGAGAGGTGATCCTTCCCCTCTACTCAGGTGAGGCTGCTCCTGGAGTCTACTGTGTACAGTTCTACCCCTACCCCCCCAGTACAAGAGAGACATGGAAGTACTGGAGAGAGTCCAATAGAGGACCACCAAGGTGACCAAGGGACTGCAGCACCTCTCTCCTGTGAGGAGAAGCTGAGAGCTGGGGCTGGTCAGGCTGGAGAAAAGAACATCTGGGGGGATCTCATCAGTGTCTATAAATACCTGAAGGGAGGGTGAAAAGAGGATGGAGCCATATTCCTTTCAGTGCCCAGTGACAGGACAAGAGGCAGTGGGCACAAACTGGAACACAGGAGATTCTGTCTGAACATCAGGAAAAACTTATTTATTGTACGAATGACAGAACACTGGAACAAGCTGCTCAGAGAGGTTGTGGAGTCTTCGTCCTGGGAGATATTCAAAAGCTGTCTGGACATGGTCCTGAACAACCTGCTCTAGGTGTCCCTTGGGGCTGGACCTGATGACCTCCAGAAGTCCCTACCAACCTTAACCATTGTGTGATTCTGTGAAGTGCACAGGACCTGATGGGATTTGACCCAGATTGCTGAAGGAGTTAGCAGATGTTATAGCTGGATAACACTCAACAATTTACCGAAGGTCTTGCGAGTCTGGGGAGGTCCCTGCTGACAGGAAGCTAGCCAGTGTTATACTGATCTAAAAGAAGGGCATGAGAGAAGATCCAGGAGACCACAAACCTGCTAGTCTAATCTCAGTATCAGGAAAAGTTATTAGGTTATCCTGAGTGCTACTGAAAGACATTTAAGGAACAGAGCTATTATTGGGCATAGTCAACATGGGTTCCTGTGAAGAGAAAGTCCTGTCTTAGTAATTTAATCTCTTTCTACAATAAGGTCACCTACTAAGTGGATGAAGAAAAGGCAGTGGTGAATGCAACCTTTCTGGATTTTTGTAAGGCCTTTGATACCAGCCCTTGCAGTAAACTTCTGGACAAATGGGCCAGCTGTGTGTTGAACAGGTTCATGCTGTTGCAGGAATAAAGATGGAATGAAGAGAGTTGTTTTCTGGCTGAAGGCAAAGTAGCATTGAAATGGAAAAAGGAGTTGGTTGGCAAATCATCAGTCAGGAGTACAGAGCTGAAATCTGTATGCTTGAGTGTTGATAAAAGAGACTGATTCATTTGCTTTAATGTGGTTCCCAGGACAGCTGTCATAAAATTGAAAGTTGCAGACATTTTCTCCCAGTGACTCTTATAGCTGTCTTTTCTGCATCTTAATGTAAAAGCTGTAGGCGGAAGAGTAACACTGAATCAAAAGAACCCAGCACACTTTTCACCATGGGCACTATACAAGGCTCTTATTGTAACAGGTATTGATTGGCCAGCTATGGGATAAATCACAAAATAAATTTGTAGGTGAAAATCATAACTTTCCATTAACAATCAATTAACTGGCTTTTATTCTAGCCTCATGGATTTTTATTTTTATTTTGCTGAGCAGAGCTCTTTGGCATACCACCAGGATATGTAATACTGTAGAGAAAAGTTTTGAAACACCGCCCCACCTCCAACCCACAGCACTGTTATACTTTGACAATGGTTTAGCCAGATAGCTGGGTTTAGTAGATACAGTAGTCCTGCCAAGACAAGACATACTGTAAAGAGTGACATCTGTTTCTGTTCACTTCTTCCCACATGATAATCACAGTAATGAAAATGACAGGATTCCAGTCAAATATCTACAGATATTTTCCCATTCTTTGTATGCTTTTTAGGACCTAATGTGCTGTGAGGGGAGATTACTGTAGAACAACAACAATAAAACAACACATTGTGTAAAGCTAAAAACTCATATCTATTCTCATTAAGCTAATTCAAATTTATTATAGAAATTCAATATATACACTTATCTTCTGTCAGAAGAATGTACCAGCGCAATCAAAGGGCAAGTTAAAGAGGAATTTGGCTGCGCTTCCCTAGATGGTTGCCGAATGTTGCTTTAGTATTAGTTGGACACAGTGTTAACTCATCCTCTTCACAACTTTTTGATTCTGTAGGACATATCAGTCTGCTGTTCGGATATACAGATGATGATGGATCATTCTTTTTTAATAGTGGCATTTGAAACATTAAAAGGTGATGTTCACATGTTATCAAAGAAATGAATGTGGAATATGATATTATGTTAGAAAGTACAAGGTACAAAACCAGCACTGGGCATTGAACACTTGTAAGTTTTTCAAGTGATGTAGTCAGTTTGGTTCAGCAAAATCACTGGGATTATCTTGTGCTATCCTGGCTGAGAATTTGTCATATTTATTTGTGTGACTCAACCATATGTGGTGTTATCTAAGTACAAGGTGGCTTACCATCCACAAAACTGTGAACCGTTGCTTGAATTTTAAATGAATTTAATTTTTTATTGGCTTTTTTTTTTTTTTTTTTTTTTTTTTTTTAATTATGGAAGTGTAGATCACGGCTCCTGATGGATGATCATGGAGAGAAAATTAATCTTCACTATAAATTCATAAGATATTTCACCTGTGAATTACCATGACTACATCCAGTCATATGGCCTATTTCTTTTAGTTTTAGTTTAAGTAGACAAGATAATGGAATAGAATAGGGAAGGTATTTGTTATAATAAATAGGTAAATAGGTAAATGTAGAATAGTTGTGATATTTTGTCTTTCTGCCACCTGGCAATTTTCTTACCATCCTCTTTAGCCACCTAAAAGCACCTTGGAATTTACTATGGTACAACCAACTTTAGAGTTTATTTTGGAGTTGACAGTCAGTAGGCAGCTATTAGTTTTCCAGTGACTGCAAGATCAAAGACAGGCAAAAGAAAGCAGCTTTTTGTTACATTCATCCTCAACATAAACCAAAACACCCTTTGACTAACCTATTAAAAGAGCCTTGTTCATATACGACATAAACGTATTATTGTGCGACCACCTCCAAAAATCTCTGATCTGCACCCATGTGTCCTGCAGAACAAATCCAGAGGTGACCATCTGAGAGAATCAGAAAAACAGGAAACAATTTCCCTAGGGCTGGAAGTCTTTTTCTTGTTGCTGTGCTTTTGATATTAGAAACAGTTATTGATTTTCCACTACAATGGAAAAAGCCACAGATTCATTATTTCAATAGTATATTCATATGCATTTCTGTATTTTAGATTATTGATAGCACACTATCATAACATATAGGTACAGCTACAGACTACTATGAATAGTAATTTCCATGGACTTGATGTCAGCTATTTTGGTAATCAGCACATTTAAGTGATTTACACGTCCGTCTTAGGAATAAGATGTGGAATTTTAGCAGTATTGCTTAGACCAGAATTGCACCCACCCCCTCACACGTTAATCTAACAGATGGATTAATATAGTCACAATTTAAAGACCAGTGCAGTTGCATTTCTATTCTCTGCACTTGCAGAAAGAATGAAATGTTTCAAAGTATAATTTCCTAAGTGAGAAAAGAACAAAGTAAGTGCATCAAGTGAGTTTACTTTTGCCCTGGATTTTTTTTTTTCTTCAAAAGCTGTGATGGCTACAAAATGTATTCCACAACCCTTTGGTGAAAGTCAGAGTTTGCCAGGTGAACTCAGGTTGAGAAAAAACTACATGGTGAAAAAGTCCAAAGAGTTCAGCAAAAAAACAATGCAGATACAGATGGGTATATTCCCTGATGGTAGATATTGGGCAGTGCTGAAGACAAATTTTTTTATAAAAAACGAGTGCTGTCAATAAACAAGCTTACAATTGATTATCAAAAAAGTAAGTAGAACTCAGTTGGTAACCATACTTACAAAATATTTATCCTTAATATGTAAGTTACTATTTTTCAGAAGAATAATACCTCAAGCAGACAGCTGTAATACTAAGAAAGGTTATCTTTATTTTGAGTTGGAGTTTTGTATATATGTTCAAAACAGAGAAAAAACAGAACTATTGGTAAGTGTGGAGTGGAAAGCTTGCTGTATATAGATTTTTGTTGAAAAAAAAAAAAAAAGTACAATTTTTCAATTTGTTTGAAACTTTGAAATATTCAGATAAATTAATAGGATGGTTACTGAGTTATTTCTTTGGAATATTGTCGAGTCACCAGTGGTTTCATGGGTTAGTTTCACATCCCCTGAATAAAAAAGTGATTGCTTTCCACTATACAAAAGGGCTGAAATCCTTATTTCAGTGATGGTGGCAGTGGTCTCACCATTAAAATCAATGAGCCCTAATATTTTGGGGTGAAAATACTGCCTAGAATGAAATTTTCCAGTGTAACATAACTTCTATATGTTCCAGTTGGTGTTCACTCCATCCATTTGCTAAATAAGACCTCTTGGGACCCCATCAGTCCTTGCCTCTGAAAGGCACTTTGCTTTGTGTCAGGGCTGGAAAACTGAATCTGGGCCTAATGGGACATTATTTATGACTAATTTCTGGTATTGTCTGTTTTTCCTGAAATGCAGAAACACACATTGATTGGATTTGTATGCTCTGGAAGAGTATGGCCCTTCTGCTCTGTTTCTGTGGGAGAATGATCCTGGGTCTGTGGAGCTGCCAGGCTGGAGGCTCCCTAGCCCGAATTGCTCTGAACATATCAGTCACTAGAATTTCTTATGGCTGTGTCTTCAGATCACTGTGTCCTTTAGCTTTTGGTTCTACTTTCATACTTTGCTCTTTCATTATGTTAACTTTTAACATAGAATGTGAGCCGATAAAAATTTTGGGTAGATGATTTTTTTTATGCTTAGGACTGAAATTTCAAATTCTGTGGAATCTTTAAGTGCCTTAAGTTTTCAGAAACTAGAAGCAGTCACTAAAAGAAACCATGGGATACACGAGTGTTATTTTCACAAAATATTTATGTACTGCTAAACAATCTGTCTCATTAAGCAGTTCTTCCTATATAACTCTTTATTTCTATGTTGTGAGGAACACTTCAATACAGGAAACAGAAATATCTCATGAGTGTGTCATTTCTGAAGAAATCCCTCTCTAAAAAGTTGTGATAACTGAAAATAATTGTGAAATTTTCCTTCCAAAGAAAACCTTTCTTCTGCAGAAACTAAGAAGTGCTTCAATTAAAAAAGGTGGCAAGTCATTAGTAACTTAATCTATACTTTATTTACATTTTCTTTAATAGTTTTTTTTTAAGTAGCCCTTTAGCTTTCTTTAAATATTACCTAGGTAGCTCTCAAAATTATCTCCATAAAATAGACTCAATAATTATCTAATTGTATCTGAAAGCTGTTTGAAGCACAGTTCATTTCTAGATAATCTCATGAATAAATTTGCCAGTCAGCAGATGATGCCATCTGCAGCATGCCAGCGCCATGCTCATCTCTGTAAAAGGAAAAACTGAATCTGTTTAAACTGCCAAAACAATCAGTTGTAAAAATGGAGATGCTAATAAATAAAATACTGTATTATTAAAATACTGTATTATTACCTACTCGTCTAAGTACATTTTGCATTAACTCATTTAGACAGTCCACTGCATTAAAACCATTATATTTATTTAAAATTGGTGAAAAGATATTATTCTTGAAAGCTGGGTGGAATTTTTGAAAGCCAATGAAATCAAAGGAAAACTGTTTTTAACCTAAAGAGGAGAATAATATTAAGTTCTGTTTATTTAGGTTTAAAACCAGAGGAATATATCCAGCTTTATGAACCTTTACAGGTACAACAAGACAGAAGACATGTATGCCAGAAGAAGACATGTATACCAGAAAGAACAAAGACATGATCACATATGGGAAAGATCAAATACAGAAGTAAATCACAAATAGGAGAAAACGTCACACTTCCAGAGGTCCCACTGTTCCATAGTGGCACCTGAAGTACAGCCAGGTCTCAGGATGAGTAGTCCATAGCAGCCTCACACATTGTTACACATTGTTACTGGTTTTCTTGTGTTCATGTATTTACTATTTAGGTTACGTTGATTGTGGGTCATAGCCTGGATGTGGACACAGTGTTGGAACATCTCACATGTCAGTCCTTCTCTCTCCTGGTTTAGAGCATTTCTCAGAGCAGTAGTAGGACTTGTAATACATGGTGTAGTCAGTAGTTTGGATTGGAATTTGTTTGGTCTGACTGCTTGAGTCTGCACTGAGCCTTTTTCATAATCTGGTTGAGCCTCATGACGTGTACATCCCTGTAAAACAGACATCAATCCTCCTCCACATACTATCCATTAACCTTTAAGGCGGTTGGGAGAAGTTATCACTAAGAGAGTAGCTTCTTTCATAAACAAATGAATTTTCTTGTACCAATACTATTACTCTGTTTGAGGAATGATGGACCATTGTAAACTTTTATAATCAAAGAATAATTTAAGTTAAATGAAACACTTGAAAGTCATCTGGTTCAAGCCCTCACTAAATATTGGAATAATTGACTTTGATCAAGGAATATTACATATTCCTCATTCCTCATATGCATATTATTCATTCTGCCTTGTGATATGGACAGTCCAACTGTTCCCATGACACCTGGTAAATATCTTGACTCACTCAAAGATAAGAATCTGTGCAGAGACTATGCATGTGTTGGTGACTATAGGAAAAATATATATGTTAATGAAAAAATAATGGAAAAGCTACTCAAGGGGAAAAAGCACGAGGTCCAAATAAGAACAATTTCTCACGAAGAAAACAGAGGGAGACAACTCCTTGTGAGAAAGGAGTATTTTTTTTTTATTTTATTTTTCTCTCCTTCTTGTATTCATTGGCTCTCAAGCCTTTTCTAAATTTCCTATTGCTTGACTATATAGGTAGTTACAGCAGAGGGCTTATAAAGCATGCAGGTGAATTAATGTAGGAGCCAAATAATCACCAGAGACACTAGTCTGCAGGATGTAACTCTTTCATATATGCATGACACTGAAGATTTGTCAGTACTCTGGAGGTAAAAGCCAACCTAGCAATACCAACATATGTGACTGTACAAGTTTTCTCTGTATGTATATTTTTGTGTATCTATGGATACATACTGTGAAGACTTGGGAAATTTTCTGGCCAGAAACATGTTTTTATCATTGTAATATGTGTGACCTTCAGTAATCAAAGTGTATTCAGTGGTCCTAATTAGCTCTGTCACTGTATATACTTTTAAAGTTTCTGGTTACTGTTTCCACTGACTTCATGTTTAAAATTTATCAGCAGTGTCTCATAAAAATGAATATTATGCAATATAAGTAATAAAGGAGCTAGCTATATCTTCACAGTTAAAGAAGTGTTAAAATTTTTATTTTAATAAATTTATTTTTCTAAGTCTGTTGCATATACTACTTATGTCATAGTGATGTGCCTTGGAGATGTCCCTCTCTCTCCATTGGCTACAGAAAGACTACAGTTTGTTTGGGGAATAATCCCTAAAAGTCCACCCTACAGCAGGAAAGGGTTTTCTGAGTCATGTAGCTGCTTGGTATGCAGACATTACTTTTATTTTGTTTATTTTATTTTGTTCATACAGAGTTTACAGTTTTACGATATCTTTTTTCTTTGATGAATTTATGCTAAACAAATAAGACTGTGCTTTGAGCTAACTTCTTGCTCACTCACTAACTCAGCTTGCATTGCCAGGAAACAGAAATTGTCATGCTTTGGCTTAAACAGTGGCTTTTTAGGATGATGACCATGAATTTTACAGACTTAATTCCTAGTCTGAATGGACAGTGGTATTAATTCTTGCCCAAGAAGAACTAATGGCTAGAGATCATTGAATAGCCAGGAACGGGTCCAAAGTGTATTTAGCTCCCCAAGCTATCATAATAGTAAAAACATCAAAAAACCCTGCAACCAAACCCAAGTTCCATTATAGTAAACAGTCTAGTGGATATATATACCATAGCTAAATCACTGATGTTTTGGGAGTAATAGAATTCAGAGTCCTTTTTCCCCATTCCCATGCAATTTTTCAGGACTTCCAGAGATGTTCCCAAGTCCTGTTTATCTGTACTTGTTTAGTTATTGCACAGTTTTTAGAGCAGGAAACCAACATATGGGAAAAAGAGAGTGATTTACATTGGGACCCAAATTCTGAGATATTAGAAAGAAGCAATGTTCAGTATGTTATAAACCATCCACGTGTAAAGAAAGACAGTGTCTTATTTTTACCTTGGCTCATGGGTGTATTTATCCTTGAGGAATTTAGGAGTGTGCAAGAAAAAAGCCAGCATTATTCTGTCAGTCAACAATATAAAAATGCAAACCAGCATGAGATGAGAGTTATGCATTTATAATTTTTTTTTTTTTTTTAAATCAATAGCCTCTTACTCCTCACTTTTAGGGACCCCAGCACAAAGCTAAACTTTCTACCATCTAATACCCCGATGGCGTTTTTTAGTGAAAAGGCAATTGCTTCTGAAAGGTTTAGAAATATTGCCTCAGCTACTGATATTGGAACTGGTATGGTAATTGTCCTCTTTGGACTGCAAGACATTTTGTTTTTGCAAAGAAAATCAGGTTTTAATTGACTAAAATATGAGCATTTGGAACGCATGCTAGTAGAAAAAAAATGAGTTGCTATTTTGAAAGAAGTACTGTGTGCTTGCATAGTATAAACCAAACTCCCTGAACTCTAAACTAGATATTATTACTAGATATTATAAATTACAAACTAGATAGGACATAATTAAAAAAAATATTTATGGAATTCTACAATAATGAAAGATAGTATTCACAATTCAATTATATATTGCTTTAAAGGCAGCTTGTTTCCATGAAGTGGAATAAAATGGTAGGATTGGACTAGTGTCTAGTCAAACACCAATGACTTTTGCATGGTTGCTCTGTAATTATTGTCTAAATAGCATAGCTTCAAAGCAGTAGGGATTAGCCTTTTGAAATGTTATCCTCAAAGGAAAAGTATGAACAAACAAGAAATCCAAGTGGAATCAAATACAAAAGTTGACATTAACTCAAGAGTACATTTACAGAGTTAACCACTAAACGTCATGAAATGTCACAGTTTGGTTTGGCTGTGTAATTTGTACTGCTACTGCTGCTTTGTGTGCATTATCTTACAGGCTGATTACATGGATGTTTGAAGTCCCTCAGACAGCACCTATCATAGAATGGCCCCATACAGATACAAACCTATGCATGTGCTCTGTGTTCATTATAGATTTGTCAGTAACCAGTGGCAAATTGATAAATGTGAAATAAGAGGATAGGAAGGTATTCAAATGATGACTAAGAGTAATTAAAGTCCCATAAAATAAAAGTTAAAACTTTGTCACCTCAAGTTCCATGAAGGCCTCTGTAAGGGGATTTCCAGGTGAAATCTGGGATATAACCTTAAAATGAATGTGAAGGAGTATGAAAAGCTCTCTGCAGTTTGCAAGTTAATGTGTTGTTTTTCCTATAAAATCAAAGTCAAAAGTTAACATGACATGTAACAGTGAGATCTTGCCTCAGAGACCAGCAGCTGAGGCTTCAGAGGTGGCCTCCAGCTGAGACCACACATGAGATTTCCATATGATGTTCACACTTCACCTAGGTCTCTGTTCTTGCATCGGTCAAAGCTACTTCCCTCTATACCAATTTCCTTTTGGCAGGCTGCAGAAGGTTTGCTGAGCTGAATCTCTAACCTGTAACTTCCTGAAAATCCTTTCACCTAACTAGAATAAGAAGTTCTAGTTGTGAAACTTGGAACAGGGAAGGAGTTTCCCTAATGCATACTGGTGTAAGTCACAATTTTCCTGTTCTCCTCAGCCTTGTTTCTCATAGCTGGATCTGCAGTGAAGCATATGTGGAGAGCAGGGACAGGGATAGGCATGTCTGAGATACACGTGCAACAGCATCTGGGAGGTGGTAGAGGGAGGTAGCTGAGACTTTATGGGAGGCAGTTGTTGTGAGAAGACAGAGCACTGGAAACCTGGGAGATAATAATAATAAATAGCCTGGGAACCAGGAGAAACAGGGACTGTTAGGAGCAGTATCTGTGGTCATCATCCATGCCCTGAAGCATGTGGATGCAGAAAAATCCACCCTTCAGCCTTGTAGTCATTCTCTCTTTTCTGAATTTTCTTATTCAGTCTGAAGACTGTCTTTGACAGAGAGAATTCAATAGATAGAGTCGCAGTCTTACAGGGCTGTGTAAAGAAAGACCATCACCTTTCTCTTCCTCTGATGTGGTAGTTCTGTGCAAACAGCAAAAAATTGCACAGCTTAATCTATTACCCTGTGACTTCTCACCAGACGCTTTGTCAAACATAGTGTATCACTTACCATCATTCTCTGCATATGGTACCACAGCCAGACTTTTCCTTCATCCAACTGATTTCAGTGTAAGCTAATGTGAATGAACAGCTGGGCAAGACTTGCCAGAGCAGTGTAGAAGTACCATACTGAAATTTGGATGAAAGCTTTCACTGGAACAATTTTTCCCGTCTTCCAGCTGCCGACAGTACAATATTACCAGTTTATACACAGTCTGCCTACCTGCAAGGTAGGTGCTTGGAATAAGAAGTTGGTTGAACAAAAGGGCTGATATATCATGTGAAGGTGCATGGGTGTCTGGTTCAATTGGACACTTGTAAAGTCTGTTTGGAATAATTTCAGGAATTACTTGAGAGGCAGGTCATTTTCGTCCACTTTCCTTCCTTTCAACATTTAACATTGATGTTTACCTAGAAGGTTGGTTCTGGTAACAGTTACTTGGGCTGTCAGCTGTATTCCCACCCTCCTTCTGTCAGACAGGCAGATTTTACATGAAATCCTCGTCTCTTTGTTTTAGAGAAGGCAAGTCATGTGTATTAAGACTCTTACTAAAAATAACAATGGAGGTCTAGTTTATGTAAGCAATATGAAAATAGTGTCAAAGGCTGGAGGCATTCATAGACTCATTTGCAAACTTGTGCAAATGAGAGGTGTGCTCTGTTGTGGATGGAGGTAGTGAGCAGAAGTATCAGATCCAGAACATATGATCCTCTGTTGCTCTAAAGCATCACCACAGTGTTTGATAGTAAGAAGTACCATCTCCAGCAGATCCGTTCTTGCTTCTGGACAGACTGGGAGAATGGTCCATCCTCCTATTAATATTAGAGGATCGATTGATAGAAGAGCTACATGGCAATCTATCTATATTCCCCCCTAGGCTTAGGGCTGAGGATGAATGAACTTTTATGTCGTTCACCTGATGCTTTTACCAACAACTCAGGAGCTGCCGATCGATGAGCAAATAAATTGCCTGGGAGGACAGGCGAATAAGCCATTTCAGGAACACTACTGAGCAGAGGATGTGCTAGGCCCAAAGGGACTGTTTCTCTCTTGTTTTATCTCAGTAAGCCAGAGGGAAATGCTTATTCAAACATGTTAAAATTCATTAGATCTTGAGAGAGGAAAGCAAGGCCTGGATAGCCAGATGTTTGGATGGGGCAACTGCTAATTAGCTGTTATAGAAGTTGGACAGGAAGTGGCAGTCTGGTCACAATAAAATAATAATATGCTGATCTTTTCTGTCTTTTTGTGTCTTACCCCCCTGTGGCTGCCTGCTTGTTCCTTGGAGATATCAAACCCTTGGCCACAGCAGTTAGAAATGTGGTTTAATCAGCTGTCATTTTGCATCCTGCTGGCTGCTTGGCTCCCCTTTATCCTCTGTCTCAGATGGGGGGCTCTCCTTCCACTGATGATTTACTTTGCACAGTTCCTCTGCTTGAAGTACCGACTGTCCTTCCTGAGCAAGTTCTTCCTTGGTGTTATGTAAGGCAGAAAACAAACCATCTCCCCCAACAGCAACTACATTTATTGTCAAAAAATCTCATTTGTTGATGTTTGTTTATTGTAAAATACTGGCAGCTGAGCAGCCATTGTCCAGGATAGTGTGGGTAAATCTACACAGCACAATGGGCTGCTGTGTGAGCATACATTTTCTCTTGTGTTTTCTTTATTTTGAAAATTGAAAACAATATAGAGCCATTTCAACCACAAACCCTGGGCAAGGAATTAAGAATTTAACAAAGAATTCCTTCAAACTCCTGTAAGAAAAAGCAGATGAAACTCATTTTCATAATGAAATGAATGACTTCTAACCTTTTGGTTGTGCAGACTGAACTGGGAGAAAATACTAGCCCGTTAAAAGTTACCAATGGCTACCATAAAACAAGCCTGACTTCCAAAAGCATAGTTCATGTGCTAGGGCTTGCAGCCAGACTTTTCTGGGAGCAGTAGCAGGAGGAATTAACGGACCACTTTCAAGGCACTCAGGTTTGCTTAGATTAGACACCAACAGTAAGATTTCCTGTGGATTTGTAATCCCAATACGTACTACAGAACCTTGGTGTTGATGGACATTTTACCCCTGGCATGGATGACTTTTCTCCCTGTACTGTGGAAGGAAGGAACATTTTCAGATTCAAGCCACCATTTTTTCACTAGGTTTTATTTATACCCACATCTTACCAGAGGAAATCATGGCAGCTAGATGAGCACTGTTAACCTGACAATGCTGTGACAGAGGAGGCCAGTGCAATTACTTTTCTGTTGGTCTTAAAGAGATTTCAACAAATGAACCTCCAATATTTTGCTGGTATTTGGCCTCACAGATATTTGTGTTTATAGGCTGGCACGATAACTAAAAACGTTCTTTTTGCAGGATGTAGAATGAGACCATGAGACATTTCTGCAGACGTATACAGGGAATAAGGCACACTAACTGAGAGAGACTCATAGACATATATAGCCATTGTACCTATTTAGGAGCCCAACAAATGACTGAGACTTAGAGAATGACAGAATGGAAGCTGCCATGGATAACGAAGTCTGAGAAACTGGCCCATTACTACCCTCTTTATGGCCTGTGGTCAGGAGGGGGTCTCAGGTTTAACCTATCTTGAGCCCTTTCGGGGCTAAAAAAGGAGTGTGGCTTGCTTTTTCCGTAGTATCAAAAACAGGAGGTAAAGTGCAGAGGAGGAAGATGAGAAAAGGAAATGAAATGATGACAAGGATAGTAACAAAGCACTGGTAATAGGAGCGCAGCCTTCTAATGTCTCCTTGGCTGATAGAAGTGAGATATGAGGATGTGTCTCTGTCCCTAAATCTTGAAAGACTCCTGAGAAAACAGAGATGGCTAGGAAGAAAGGATGGTTTGTGGCAGTGGAAGTGCTGTTGTGGAACTTAATGGAAACCCAGCATGGGTCCTGTAAGAAGTCACCCAAGACTATGAGTCCGATTTGAAAATTTCTCTCTTAGAATAGCTATTAGCAGGAAAGATGATCTGTGGATCTGTGGCAAAAATAACTTTTTTTTTTTTTTTTTTTTTTTTTTTTTTTTTTTTTTTCAGTCTTGTCTGTTTAGCAGTCACAGGCAGTGTGACTTAGGTTGCTCACTTTGATATGAAGCAACCCCTTGATTTGGACCTCTGTAGCTATGCCAGAATATTTTCTGTACTTCACTATACCTAGACCTTGCTAGTATGTTCTCATGATTGCCTAAAGCACAGCTTTTTCTAGTTAGAGATAATAATTGCAGATAAAAATTATGAGGAGTCAATATGAAAGTGAGGAGACACTCTAGTCCCAGACATCCAAACATAAGTGGTAATTTATACTATACATAATTTATAATAGTTATATTTTATTTATTTATTTATTTATTTATTGCTGTAGAAGCACTTTCATCAGCCCTTCAAATAATGCCTTGAGGACAGACACGTCAGTGGCTGGTCGGTGAACCCTCAACAGGCAGCATTGTGCCTCAGTCAAGAACATTAAACAACCCTGTATTTATGACTTGGGTTTAACAATGGTCATAAATGTCTGACAAAATTCTTTACCGTCCACTCAGAATTAAGTAACCCTTTTATTAATTTATCATACTGCATGAAGCCATAGAATTTCTGTTCTTTCATGTTGGGATTCATGGCATCAACAGCATTGCCCTTCTAGGAGGTGGTGCACATGTGAACTATTTGATGATGATTTGAAGTCGTCAAAGTGCAAGGACCAATCCTGTCATTGTGTATGATTTATCTGGTGAGTGGGAAGTTGTCTGCAGCAGAAGGATTTATTCAAAATTTGTAAGAAGCTGCAGCACTGTAGGAATTTTTCATTACTTGGATGTACCGATGTGTGAAAACTTGTTTGCAATACATGAAAAATAGCCTTAGAGTAGGACAAAATCTCTCTGGCTTGTAAGAAATCCCATTATTCATGATGTAATTGTAAAAAAAATCTGCACAGGGAACAAAATAATAAATGTTGTTAATTTTCCCAGGAAAAAATAAATGCCCTTTTTCAGCTTATAAGAGCCAAAATGCTGTTAATCATTAGTGGACATCTGCCGCATGTTTGTGAAGACAAATTTGAAATGAAAATCAAGTATTTTCCTCTTTTTATGACCTCAAAACCAGTTTTACAATATTATTTACGTATTCTTATAGTCATGCATACCTTTCTGAAGGTTTTCTTTCAGGTTTATTTCTGAATATCTTGTTTTGTTTTGTTGAAAAGTCTATGAAATATAAGCTATTCATATTTTTGCTCAACACAAGGTGGCAGTAAGACATTGCCCAGTGACATAAAATAGCTTGTGCTTCTTGATGTTTTCCCGTTTACTTAGCAGTCAGATAACAAAAGCTCTCCCGATGAATGAACTTTGAAAGTGAAAGAGTTTGTAATAAGAAATTTTAAAAAGATGCATAGATATAGAAAACATCACAGTTAACATCCAAAACAATGTATTACACATAGCAAACCACATTGTATAACACTGTGGACAGTATCACAAAATGCTGTATTTCTCCCTCTTTTTTTTTTTTTTTTTTTTTTTTTTTTTTTTTTTTTTTTTTTTTTTCCTGTTATTGTTTCCTTTGTATTTGCATATTAAATAAAGGCTTCTCAGGATAAAGGGGGAAATTTACCAGGATTAAAGTTTTAATATAGCAATATTCCCAATATTTGTTGAGATTTTGCATTTTGTAAAGAAGAAAGCTTTCTACCTCAGTCCTTTGTTGTCTAGAAAACCCCTCAGTGTCACTGCATTGAATAGTAGCTGCACTGATGAACTCCCTTTGAAAAGCAGGGGAAGGGAGGAATGAGGAGAGAAGTGCTATTAGGAGAGGGATCTTTCTTGTTCTGGGCAGATATAGATCATATGGTAACAATCTCAAGTGCACACCAGTGGGTTGCAAATGTAGATGCTATTGCTTTTATTTATATTCATATTCATAATTCCGGCAAGCCCAAAGGAGATTCAAAGCATGGCTGAGTTACCAAACAAGTTAATGTGATTAAAATTCATCCTTGTAAAGGAAGGTCCATCTTACTCCCAGCATACAAGAATACCACAAAGCATTTATACATCATGATTTTGGCTGGCTGTTCACCTAAAACAGAGCTTCAGCAGGATGACCTTAACCTCCCCGTGGCCACTTGGTTTGTCTGTAGCCTCTCTATATACTCACATACTCGTTGAAAGCCAAACAAAAATTATAGATGTTTCAGACAAGCTGATTTAATGGAAACTCTTCCTCCTTGTTTCACAAGTTGTACACATGTAGTTTATTTTCCAAGAACTGGTTGGCAGAAATCTTATTATTTTGTTTTCCTTCAGAATGATTTACTTATAGCTTCTAAAATACATTGCCACTATTGATACTGTGGGCTCCTGTGCATGTTAGTCATACATGCAACTTGGAATAAGTATCCTTTAGAATCTTTCAAAAATATAGTAATTTTCTGTTGTTAAAAGACTGCTGGACAACAATGTAGACCTGCCTCTTCCTTTCGTTACCTGTTATACTTCTCTCTGAATACTTGCCACCGTGAGATGAATTAATGGCTTTTGAAATAATACAGTTTTCAGAAAGGAAATTCCCAACTATATGATCATGAATTTATATTGACTTCTGACATAAATAATAGTCCTTACAAAACACTTTTAAACTGGTATTCACATTGTTCTTAATGTGTAATTCATGTACAAGCATAGTCTGTGAAGTAACATAATGGCATACAGTAAAACTCATCAGCTTGATCAACATGCTTCCTTGAGATAATAATACAATGATGGGTCAGAAGGGCTCTTCTGGAAATCTTCTTAAGTTTTAGCTATTGTCCAAGAACAATGTTGTCCTAAATGTTTTGTGTCAGTTTCATGATTCTGAGTGCATTATAAAATCAGTTTCATGATTCTGAGTGCATCATAAAAATCTGCAAAGTGTTAAGTATTGTTATTATTAGAACATGAGGTGCTGAACTAACAAGCTAGATGTTTTCTTTTTATAGAAATAAAGATGATAAATGCTACATTATTTTGCTACTACGCAATAATTATTCACAGAGAATCAGGGTTTCTGCTGTGATATATGTCTGCAGTAGTCTTGGATGGAACTCCAACAAATTTTAGACTGAAAAGTGACTAGTAGATTGAAATGTGAAATGTAAAATGTGAGCTCTTCTATAAAGGAACCTTCTCTGAAAATCTCCAGCGAATAGTGAGGTCTCCCATTCTTATATCTGTTGACATTCCTTTGAATTTTTTACTTTGTCTTTATTATAATTATGCCACTTAACAAGCCATTTGTTGAAGCTTGTAAACCTAAAATAACATTATATTTTTGTCACTCTTATATTATAGCTGGAATGGCTGAAACATTAGTAAACAGTGCTATTCGACTGAATGCCCAAGGGAGAGACACAGAAAAACAAAACAAAACAAAACAACAACAACAACAACAAAAAGAGCTGTGTGCTCCAAGAAAGAAATTGGAGGTCAAATGGTTTTCATGGGAGACAAACTACCTGGCTGGGACAGTCCTGGCCAATTGTGGGATACAGAATCTCTCTTGAGGCTTTATCATGGCCAACTGCTGTATTGGCTTTCTACTTGTACATCTGTTCATGGGTGTGGATATCCATCAAAAGGGTACTTTTTCTTGATTATTTTTTTATAAGAAAGCGAGGACAAGATGTCAAGATAGCCTCTGTTGGAACGGATGTGCCATGCCTCTTGCAGACTTGCTTGTGGTCTTCACATGAACAGCACACAGCTTCCTGTTCTTAAGCTTCTCCACACAGTGAGCAATCTTCTAGCATAAGCCATGTTTTGTACACACAAGATATACAGAAAACATGATTACCACTGAGAAGCAGGATAACATGATGGTTAAAGATACTTTAGGGAATTTGAAAGCAAGATAACTTGTCTACATAAACAAGGCCAGTCTATTAGTTCTGAAGCATTTATTGCTTTCTGATTCTAATTCACTCAGTTGCTTCTATTTTCATGCAAACTCATGATTTTCTAGCTCTTTTCCCACACTTATTAAAGCTAGTACTACAGCCATTAGTTACAGCTGAGTTCAGACTTGAGCATGTTATTAAAGTAGCTGTGCAGTTTAAGGCAAACCAGACTGAAAAGATTTCTGGCTTAAACACTAGCAATTTCTGTAACCCAGTTAACAATTATACCTCTTTCGTTTCTGAGTATCCAATTAAGTAACTAATTATAAGTCTGTATCTTGGTGTGGCATGAAGTATGGACTATCATAACATGTGTTATGCTTGTCATGGCATTCACCTCCTGCACAGAGGTGGGCTTTTCTTTTGGAAGTCAGGGTTGTGGCCAACAAGAAGCTGAATAGTGGGATAGCACTTTTTGCAAGCAGTTACTACTCTGTTTTATAAAGCTGGACTCACAAGTTCTCCATGCCTTCATGCACAGAAAAAAAATATAATTTTAAGTATTTCTTAACTGAAAGCTGGAGGAATTGTGATGAGTTTTTGTTCTTTCAGTAGGTCATGAAGCCACATAAACCTCAAACAACTGGAGAAAGACATGGACGTTGGACCAATACAGATCTTGGATTTTGTTATCCCAGGATAACAAAAGGGACTTTGAGGTTGAATTGTAAAAACCTAGCATGCTATGAAATGCAAATTCCTCTTAAATGATCAGTTGCTCTGAAGCTCATTTCTCATCCTTGAGAGCTGGACTCCTCATCCTCTGCAGTTTGAGAACAGACAAGACAAAGACATAAATTTCTTCTGATTTCACAAGAGAAAAATCTTAGAACCACACTGAGTGCCATTTCCATCTTGTCAGTGATATCTTGTCAGTGGCTCTGGCTGAAAAGTAATAGAATTAGATTCCTGTTTCTTTGCTAGAGTAAATTATTTTAAGGAGATTTGTTGAGAAAACATCTCAGATCCTGTATTTTACACTATGAAACATTTGTTTTTATTCTTAACTATGTAAACATTCTTGTAGGAATATGTAGATAACACCACCTAGCAAATACCCACTTCGATCCACAAAACGGGTTTGCAAGATTCCTAAATGTGGCTTCTTTATGCAATGGTGGCATTTCCAGCATCTCTGTCCCTTGCTTGGTCCCTGGACTGGCAAGGACACCTCTAGATTAGAAACCTATAATTGCTATACAGAAATAAACAAATAAATAAATAAATAAAATGTTTTAGGAATTTCCAATTGGATTTAGAATGAACATAGGAAGTGAAGGAGAGCAAAGAAAAATACTTGAAGTAACCATAGGAAATGTTGAAGTCAGAGGTACTGGTATGCCTAGTCTTGCTAACAGATTTAGGTACCTACTTTAGGTATCTGCAAGCCCAGGCTGAATCTTCTGAGGGAAGGGTCAGACTCCAAAACTGCTCTAGGGACATGGACTCCTAACCCTGTCACTTCTGTGTTACCTAATTCCTAAGAGTGAGAACTCTAAGAATGACAAGGAAAGGAGAGAGAATATGTGAATAACAAGACTAATGACTAGGGCAATTTCCTTCATGTCAAGGTAATTTCTTTTTTTTTTTTTTTTTTTTTTGGTCTGGATCATAGGCATACTTCTGCCTTCAGTATCTCTGTTTTGAAAAACAGGAAAGCAAGAAAATGTTACTGAGCTCTGAGAAAAAAAAAAAAAAAATGGTATGTTTGTTTGCCTGAGGCCAAAAATATGAAACTTTGATTTCACCTGCATTACTTGAAAGATCAAAAGGTTTGCTTGACATGGAGGGCAGAAGAAACTGGGGATTTGGTTTGAGACTCAAAGTAAAGAGATTATATTTCCTCAGCTTTTCCTGCCTTTTACTCTATGGCAGAAAATCAGGTATACAAGAATAAAAGTTTATTTGTGGCAGGGGAGGAAAATTAATGCTAGATTTGACTGAGGTTGCCATTGATATTTTACATGGAGCTCTAATGAGATGCCCAAACCTAGGACTAAAATCCCTGTTCTCACAGAACAAATCAGTCTCTTCTAGTTCATTAAGCAGCTCATTACATGTTCAGGTAAGCTTTTTCCACATTTGGCTGTTTCTCCAGGAATTAATGACTGCCATTAATTTGTTTTCTGTCCATGTGTCAGCTACTCCATTCAATTTTTCATCAGTATTTTTCTAGTAGGAAGAGGTCATGAAGCTTGATCTGTTGTATCACACTATTGTTAAAGAGTTTTTATTGGCTTTACATGAAGACCATGCCCACAAGTTGAAAGTGTTGGTTTTAAATAAACCAGGAAAACAGGGAGAAAGAACTAAGGCCTCCTATAACAATCCACCCACTCACCCTGTTAAGTTTTCAATAAACTTGTGGATGTTAGGTCCATGCTAGAGAACAGAGCAGTATGGATTTCTTGTCTCCCCTGGTAGCTCTGCCCCAGAACTTTACCTTTAATTCTGGCTTGTTAATAGTGTTAAAAAAAACATAAACAAAAAAACATTAAAAAGCTGGCCAAAGCAGAAGCTTTAAGCTTCAGAGATTTTTGATCTTATTAAAACTTCAGTAGTGGTAGCACACAGAATTTTTCAGTTATTATTGGCGCTAGAGAGACCACAGAAACTCCATGTGAGGCCTTGTATTGCTCTAGATGGGTCACTGCAACAAAACTAGTCTGTAGTAGGCTTCATTGAGCTCTATGAATGTGTAGTTTTGTTGTCAGTACTTTGAATAGTTGAAGCCTTGGTTCAAAAGTTCACTTTTTTTCTTGGCTGGAAGCAATGTTAAAAGCCTTCCCTGGGGAAATCATACTGCTGGGTAATGAGTTAAAAATACTGATTTATCACATCTGATAGGTTAAAAACAAACAAAGAAAATGTATCTGTGCCAGTTTTAAAGTACAAGCTTCAGAATTATAAGGGCTGTGATTTCAGAGGGACCCCAGTACCTGCCATTCCCAGTTATCTACCTCTACATATTTCACTACACAGAAGGGGATCTTCTGGGTCTGTGATCTCTAATGCTATCCATATATTATAATGGGGACCTGAAGAATGAACCTGGGGTCCCAGATTCACCATGGAGACCCACTGTCTAAACATTAGCTGTTCTATTATCTAGCTTGTACATCTGAACTGACAGTATAGGCACAGGAGTTTTGGCTTGTCTTCCTGGGTGTCAGTCAACCACGTCAGCCCTTTTGACCCTCTGGGTGCTGGTCAAGCTGAGTGCTGGCTGTCTGCAGGTCCCAGGGTAATGGTATAGTGGCTACTGTGTCTCCACAGCATTGAGTTGGTACCTGCCCTTAACCAAGGAAAGAAGAAAAAAACACATGCCTGCCTTAGCTGGAGTGTGACAGAGTTACAGAGATATCTCCTGAATTAAGTTCTAGGTCCATAACAGAAATTGGAAGAAAATTGCAGTCTTATACTTTGCATTAATGAGGTTAATTCTCTGAATCAGGCATCCATCCCTCACAGATGGATTTACAAAATGAAGGTAAGATCTACTGGTATATTGGTAGGATGCTATTATTTATTTATTAATTTACTGATTGATTAATTTTGTTTAGGAGAAAATAAAATGTGCTTTCAATCAACAGAAGCCCTTAGATATCCAATTCTCTGTAGACTTATAGGGGGATGAACTAACGTAAATGACTGTTAAGTTTGGCAGGCCTACCTCACACTCCCAAAAAAAAATGATTATGTTGTATCACTGCTGAAGGTGTTTGTCTAAAAATGTCCTTCTGTTATGTTAGATGATGCATGAAGGTACCAGGAAAAGATGATCACATCTTCAGTGAGAACTTAGAGCCTCTGAAAGTGAGAACATCCTTTCCTTCCTGTAACAACAGTACAGAGGGTCAGCTTTTGCTCTTTGCATAAAAAGTACTGCAGAGAAGCACATGAAAGAAAGTGTTTTAAAAATGCTCTCTTATATGAGGCACTTCATACTATCAGCTCAAGTGCCTCTTGTTTTCTGATAAGACAAGTGAGCAATATGCAATACTGAAGAAACAGTAGAAGCAGTACAGTCCTTGAATCAGGCTTTCATGTTAAAATGGAAATAAAATGAAAATGCCTATCTTGCTGCTGCATGCATTAAACCACAATGATAACACTGTTGAGCTGAGTAGGAAATCATTTTATGATGGATATTATTAATGGAATATGGTACTGATCAGCTAGATTGATGCATATTTTCATGAAAACTTGTCAAATTTCTTTTCTTCCTTGGGAAGTTGTGGGAGACTTATAGCAGCATTTACAAAATATTTTTTGTAATAAGTTCATATTACAAATTGACAAGCTGATCTATAGTAAAGCTGTAGTGAATTAGGATTCATGGCCCTGAATTAAAAGGTGTCTTTTAAATGAAGAGATGATTGGACCCAGTATTGACCCCTAGGATATACCAACCTGTATTTATGTTTAGGATTGCCCTGACCGAGCTGCAGGGTCTTGGACTTGGATTTGTTGAGCCGCATATTGTTCACACAGGCACACCTCTCAAGGTCCCTTTGGATGACATCCCGTCCTGCCAGTGTGGCAACCACAATATGAGCTGTTGACTGCAAGTCTTGAGTGCAACCATCCAGCCAATTACTTATCCATCAAGTGGTCAAGGTGAAGGGTGTTACTGCCTTTAGCAACAATGCCTCTGCTTCACCTTGAAATTCTTAGCTCTTGTCTCATCCCTCCCATTTTTAGTTTCCCCATTTTTTAGATAACTTCCTTAAACCTCCTTAAACCCTCTTCCACTTGTGAGACAGTCTCTTCCCTGCTTTGCCATTACAGTCATTAGCAGATAGCCCATGAGAGAAGGCCATGACTTACCATGCTATAAGGAGCCCTTTACATGAAAACAAGCAAGCAAGTTTCCCTGGCTTCCTGTCACCAGTGAAGGGAAAAATAATATTTTACCATTGCAGTTCTTCTCCCACCTCCTGTAAAATGCTACCGGCCTCATACACAGATGTGCACAGATGCCTCTCTCCCAGAGGTGTAAGTCAGAGGAAGGTAATACCACAGGCAGTGTATCAAAAGACAAGGGGTAAAGGGGGAGATGAGAGTTACAGAGCTATGAGACCAGAGGAGGAGGGTGACAGGTACAATAGCATATTGTGAGGTATAAGAGCACATCATTTTTTGTCAGGTATGACATGAAAATACATGAGAACACCCATGCCATGGTATCCTGGAGATGTGGGGGCCCTCGAGTGCTCTAGAAGCAGTATCCCAAGGCTGGCAGCATCCAGGCTTTAGGGGCTGTTGGTAGCACTGCATGAACCAGGTGTTCCTAACGTTTTCCTTCCTTGTCTGCAGCCACCCTTTGGTACTCTGGGTATGGTACAGGGTGGATTATTGAAAATGCACCCCAAAAATTGATGCTTGTGGGAGTTTCTGGGAAAATGTGGCAGAAGGAGGGAGTAATAGCCATTCTCTAGCTTTTGCTTACAGCCAGTGAATTGTGCACTGACATTGCAGGCATAAAGGACAGTCTGTCAGAAATCTCTTCCCCATACAGTTACTCACTTATCATGGCAAGATCCCCTCTGACCTTTTCCTTAGAGAGGTTCAATCCATTTTTCTTACCAGGATCTCTGTAAGACAGATTTTTTCCTGAGAAGCTGTTTTTTTCAGCCCTCTTCTGAACTTAACATATTAAAAATATCTAAAGGATTGAACAGTTAAAGATATATTATTACTATTACTATTAATATTGATATTATCATTATTATTTGTGTGTGTGATTTGGGTGTGTGAATCCTTGCAGTGCTAGAAGTGGTTGTAACCTAATATCAGCAGGAACAGTTTGTAACCTAATATCAGCTGGAACATGCCTGTGTATGTCACTCTGCCGTAATGACATTGCCCTATATTTACAAAAGCTGGTTAATGCTCAATGGATGAGATTAAAATAAATGTTTGTGGGGCAGAACCTGAGGAGAGTCTTGTAATAGCAGCACATGAGGGATGTATTCACATATAATGTAACAATAGCACTTTTTACTAAACAGCTTTCTTTTGTTAAATAACTTTGTGCTCAAGCATGATCTGATTGAAAGGATTAAATAAATTCTCAGAATCCGTGATTGCATTTTCTTTAGGCATGTTAAGTCACAGCAATGGCAGCATCAAACAAATAGAATGATTCAGACCCTCTGAATCATGAGATTTAATAAACAATTATCCATTAAATGCAATATTGCCTCTCTAAGAGCTTCTCTTACACTTCAGGTCAGCAATCACCTATCCTTCCTCCCTCAGCTTGGATAGGAATTCATTAAAGATCCAATGTGCCATCACAGCAGACATGCCTGCTTCTTTCCGAGGAAGTCTCTGCTCAGAGTGAAGCTTCAGGAGGGGACTGAGTCAATCTGAATGCTCAAGAAAATGACAGTACTACCTGAGCCCTGCCTCCCAGCTCTCATTAAGTCATCTTGCCCCGTCTGAGCCTGGTGGTCAAGCAGAAAACAGACTAAGTGAGCTGAACTGCCTCACTGAGACAGTGCCAAGTGCCAGAGCAGGTAGAAAGGGGGAAAAAGAAGAAACACTACCAGAAGATGAGGTCTGGGAAGAGGAACCACTCCCTTGGCAGCAGCAGGCTGTCAAACCATTGTATTTCTTCTTCCATTTTTCACTTTCTACTTCATTGCCTACCAGGGCACTCCCTTCCTCATTGTACCAGATTCTCCAACATCTCAATTTACCTTTTGCCCTCTATCCTGTCTCTGGTCACATTTTCTGGCCTTCTCCTCATCTCTGCCAGTTCCTGTGGCCAACACAGAAACCTATTACCTTCTGCTGAGGGCAGTCAGGCTTCAGCTGCAGAGAAAAATATGGAAAATGGCAGATCCTTTTGGCAGGTACCTTATTCTTCCAATGACTCAGAGATGTTTCCCTGTCCAGTAGCCCACTGCTGCCTGAATAATCCCTTCTTGCCTTAGCTGTGCTGTGCCACTGTAGACCTTAGCTGCTCTTGCTCCTAACAGATGTGGGTTCCAGTATTTGTGGCCATGAGAATCCCAGCAACCAGATTCCTAGTGCTTGTGTAGACCCCTTTGTCACGGCCACAGAATAGTGACAGGTGTGTCCTGCCTCCTCCCCAGAGGAACCCTTTCCCACTGAAAGTGTTGCCACTTTGACCTCTAGGTTGCAATGATCTGGTGACCAACTTACAGGGGCTGGAGGTTCAAGGCTGAAGGTCCCTATTCTAGGCCACTGGTGAGAGTTCAAAATAAATAATAAGAAAAAGTGACTTCAGCTGTGGTACTCTGCATTAATCTCACAAAAGAGGGTCAGACTGTACTTCAGCAAGTAAATAAATTTGCAATGACACTATTCATTTAAATCTACATATTCATGTGTCTCTACTTGTCCATCTCTTGTACACACATGCATTTTTACTCAGCATATGCAGAAAAGTGAGCAATAGCTCATGATGCCAAATCTTTTTCTTTGCAGAATGTCTCCTGAAACACAGTAGTCCTGGGCAAGAGCAAGACCTGCTCAGTGGCAATGCGTATGCACTGCAGGAAACATATGTATCCACTTGCCAGCAGTCTTCATCACTGGCTGCTCTGTGCCCTTCAGTAAGGCAACCTAACCTCTCTTCATCACAGTCCTCCACACAGTAACTGGAGATAATAACCCTTAGACCCAGCTGAAATAGGTTGATGATTGAAAGATGAAAAATTTATAAAATGACACTGTATTGCTTTTACTTGCAAAGATTACAAAGCATTCTGCACAGTACACCGCAGCCAGCTCTAAAAGCTTCATATTTCTAATGGCGCCTTTTAAAAGCTTAAAGTACAATACTTGTATAACACATGACCTATTACTGCATTCCCTGACATTTGGGGAAGTTCTCACTTCTTTTAATATATAATTTTGGAACTATGCTTTCTCCAGCTGGAAAATCTCCCAATTATAGAGTTTGTTTTTCCTTTAACAGTCCCCACAGCATTAAGAAAACAGGGCCCAAATATCCAGACTAGGTTCAAGATGCAAGAACACGTCAGAAGCTGAGGAGAGGATGGCACAGTGCCACCAGTAAGAGAACAGTACATCAGTCACAAAGCAGGGAAAACAAGCAGAAAGCGTGCCATCTTAGGAGAGTTTCTTTGCTATGCCTTCAGTTTCAGGGCCATACATTAGAAAGTGTCTTGGCAATTATTCTGAAACTTCAGGTATGCCTCTTCTAAGATCTTCTAAAAGTTCTTTCTTACCTAATAACTCAGAATACATATTCTTTGTACAAAGAGAACATATATAAATGAGCAGTCTCTACGTACCTGCTGAATGGAGCCTTGTCCTTGTTGGATCAGAGCCCTTAGTTCAACACTAGGAAAAATGTTGCACAATTCCTTTCACTTTATGAAACACATCTGTTCAAAAGCCAGTTCCAGTTGTTTGAGACTGTTCCTTCCCACTTTTCCTCTAGTAACAATTTGTGAGTTAGGGAAAACATTGTGTGCAAGAGGTTACCTCTCCTTGGCCTAAGTATTTGTTTCCATGTGTCTACTTTTATATGATGAAAGACTGTCAAGTTTTAGCAACTGCCTCCTGACAGAAGAACTATTTACATGGGAGTGTACCAAAGCAATCATTGTTTTATTTGCTATTGAGACCATGCTGTTCTCTACAAAAATCTAAACCAGGGGCAGAAACATGATCACATAAAGAGTTGAAACATAACTCACCGCAAACAGAAAGCCTTGAATAAATAGGTTATTTTCAGCTCACTGTCCTGTTTTAATAGTTTTTGTGACATCTACTTGCCAATAATAAATTATTTTGATGTTGTAGAAGTCTTACCGCAAGAAAAAAAGGCAATAATTGTTTAATATTTAATGTATTGCTAATGTAAACCCTAGGCCAGTGTTTTGTTAGAGGTAGAAGACAAAGGAATTAAACAGCTCAGAATAAGGCTGATGAATAAATTGCACATGCAGTTTTCTGGTCTAGCAAGGAGCTGTTGTTGCAGTTTTTCACATGTTAGTCTCCTGATGAATCAGATCTCTTTAAAACCTTGCTTATCCCTATTGCACTGTGGAAGTATAACTTTTCCTCTATAACTGGTCAGGCTATTTCTTGGAGCTGTTCTGCAAATCAGGCTATGGCAGTGCCTGGCACTCCCCTGTGTACCCGGATACTCTTCATGGGGGGCTGCTGGCACCTGCGAGTCCTTTCAGTTGTGCTGCCACCTGTCCCCCTGAGTCGCACTGCTCTGCCAAGTTGTACTCATTGTTCCCGCTCCTATCTGTATACCTTTGCTTCTTACTTCTGTGCTACATCAGCTTCTCTCCAACTGTGGTCACAAATGGTAGGGAGTCATGAAGAGACTCAAAGGAGGGCACGAAAAAATTCAAAAAAGACCGCAAAATACTGGAAGATGTAGAGTTAGTTGGCAGCAGCATGGTACTTTGCTGGGTGAGGAAATGAATGCTTATGCTTGCATCCAGTAATGACAGCCTGTTCTTCCTTTCCTGAGCTGGAGGAGCAGAGCTTCTGCCAGCTCAGAGGGAGCAGAGGGACAAAAGGAGGTGCACAGGAACGCATCTGAGACACAAAAGGAAGAACCAAAAAGCAGCATTGTGGTGGGGTGTCATGCTATCAGAAAATTTGAGAAAAACTGCTTGAAATTTATAATGCAATATTAGAAATGCCCAAACTGTACTCCAAACTACTGAAAATTCCCTCTCTGCTTATTCCTTCCAAAACAGGGGAAACCTTCACAATGGAAAACAATATTAATGAGAAATCATTTTCTATCTATCATGTGAGTTCCTTGTATACCTCATGGTCTCTCTGCTTGATAAAATAAAGCTCCGCATGACAGGGTCCAAAGGTTCTAATCAAATAGCACTCATAAATCTAATAAATAGTGCTAATAAAACAGATCTAAAAAATAGATCAATAAAGTAGAAGTCATCTCAGTGCTCTTGAACTATAGTTTTATGAGCTTATTATTTGAAAACAGAACAGACTTGCCATGTTCACCAGCAGTCACCCACAAATCCCTGACTATTTGGGGAGGTCTATAAATATAGTAATGGGGTGGTGACTATCTCCCCCTCCTTGCATGGATCCATACAGCACTCTCACGGAAGCCGAGGGAATATGGAGCAGCATCAAGTCCACCTTCCTTGTTGCTGCCCACTGTGGCATTTCCAGAGCTTCATAAGGATTTTTTAAGGCTCTGCTTTCAAGTTTCAAGGCAAGAAAAATACTGAAATGCTAATAATCTTACCATTAACTGTACTAGTTCATTGTTCTGTGTTTAAATTATTATTATTATTATTATTATTATTATTATTATTATTATTATTTCCACTTGGCACTCTCTGTTATTACTATTATTAACATTAACTATGTAAGTAATCTAGGTGCATTATGGAAATACAGCTCACAGCATAGACCTTGAACCTTGAACACCACTGAAATGTATCATATAGCATATGATACATATAGCATATTTTTTTTCTTGTGTTTATCCACCCAACTCACATTTATACTTCTCATCTCCCCTCTCTTTTCTTAGTTTCAGGGTGTTTAGCTATGGTAAGTTCACACTACATCTTTCCTTCTCCCATATCTCAGGGTATACCTGCTGAGGATGTATTTTGGCTCTGCTGTGGCTCAGGGGTTGCTGAAGGGGAGCAGGGCTGTGAGGTGCTAGGCTGGAACTCCAACAGAGCCTAGATGGGGCTGTTGGTATGGGTGTGTCTATGCTTTGTCCTCATGCCCAGCAGCCCATGGTACCTCGGGGTGGACGTCTGTCCTTGCTGGTGCCAGTGCCAGTGCCTGGGAGAGCTGGCAAGCCCCTGTGAGCCTGGCAAGGGGATAGGCCCAGGCACTGAGCCCCAGTGATGCCGCTGACAGCCTGCCTGCCAGTGCTCTGAAATGTTACCCTTATGTAGTATGGCTTCCAGGTAGCATGTGGGTAAATATTTACGCAGGCAGCCACAGTCATAAATTATGTTCACATCAGCTTTTTTGATCCTGATGGTACCTTTCCTTCCCTTTCACTCCCCTGTTGGTCCATTTGGAGAACCTATTTTTACTCTTCCTTGAGCTGTGATAAATGCATATGTACCAGCCAAATAACACTTGTTTATCGTTAATAATGGACTTTGGAAGCAGGTTCATTATAAATTAATAATTCTTGCAATTCTTAACTGTAAAGGAAGCCCGGCTTTGGATAAACCAAAGAGGAAATTAAAGATCACCTTCCTTCCTTTCTTTCTTTCTTTCTTTCTTTCTTTCTTTCTTTCTTTCTTTCTT
>CM021765.1:47776939-47934883 GCA_011076525.1 Nettapus auritus
TCTTTCTTTCTTTCTTTCTTTCTTTCTTTCTTTCTTTCTTTCTTTCTCTCTCTCTCTCTCTCTCTCTCTCTCTCTTTCTCTTTCTCTTTCTCTCTTTCTTTCTCTCTTTCTTTGTTTTTCTTTTTATTTTATTTTATTTTTTTTTGTTTTTCAGAAAGGAACAGAAAATAAAAGATGATCTTGTTCTTTCCTCACATCCTTTTCAGCTGTCTGGGCTCTTCTAGAATCTTTTGAATTTGGGCTGAGCATTGGCTTGTACCACTGGTACCCAACTTACCCATTTTGAAAACAACACAGTTCATCATAAATACGAATGTACACATTCTTGTGTTTCTTGAGTGTGTTTGGTAAAGAATAATTTCTTTTTCACTGGAGCCAGTGCTTGAAACTGTAATGAAGATAAACAGGAATGCCTTTGCTAGAAGTTAAAAGCTAGCTCAGAAAGATAAACTCTTATTTATATTATATAGCCTTCTCAGAAACTTGTTAACTTACTAAATACTTGAGTGACGGGACTAAATCTGTATTTCACCAATATCTGCAGATAATGAATCAGTGAGAACACTGCTTTCCCAGCTGTGACTTCATCAAAGGTGAAGCAGAGGTGAAAAGACCTCGCTGTGGCTCCCCTGCTGCTCCATTAGCAGCAGAACTGCATTCACCTTGCTTACATACAGCTATTACATCTCTCTGCCAGCAAGCCTTTGTGTTGCTTTTCCCTTGCCTGCTGAAGAAAAGCAGGTGCCATGCTGGTGAGTGCTGGCATCCAACTCTCTGCCCACGGGCACGGGAGGGCGTTTGTGTTTGTCTCGTGCCATCGACCAGGCAAGACCATTCTTGCTGCTCTGCCTGGCAGGCTGGAGGAAAAGAGTCTGGAGCACCTTGCTGCTCTGGGAAGTCTGCCTCCAGTGCTCTCCCAGGAGCTTGGTCTCACCCTGAGGATGTATCCCTCCTGCTTGGGTAGGGTCCAGGGGAGTGTGCCCAGATGCGTGCTCAGCTACGTGTTGAGTTGCAGTAAATCCCAGAGGTCCTGCATGGGGATCTGGGCCCTCATGGGCACTCACAGCAAACAGGAGGATCGATGCCTTCCTTACGCACCAGGGAGCTGAGGTAGACTTCAGTCGGCAGCACTCACCTGTTGCTTCCCACGTGGGAAGCGGCAGCCGTGGAGCTGGAGCAGGATGAGCTCAATGTCTGTACCCTGCACATGGTAGCACATAGTCTAGTTGAAGCTGATGGGAGCGAAGACATGCATGGTAAAACAAATGGTAAAGATAGCAGAATTAGGCTTGGTAAAGCTAAAAACAGAGATAGGTGAAGTCCTAGAAAGAAAAAACATGAAATGATGAAACTACTGTTGTATGGACTATTTGCCAGGTGATAACATGGAAAGACATTGTTCATAACAAATCAAAGGCTGATTTTCTCATAAAGCAGCCATTGACAGAAATGTTCCCAAAGTTGGGTAGTTTATCTCACATGAAGTATGCTTTGAGACTTCTTACAAGTTTTTGCTTCTTCAAACTTCAATTCCTCCATCCCTCTCTATTGCCACAGCTGGAGGATACCTCTGTGAAGATTATGCTGAATCTTTTCCATTTGTATTCCCCTACAATTTCATGCTTTTTATCTTGGTTCATTTTCATGTACAAAATATTTCATGTGAATGGAAAGCTACAAGCTAAAAACTTAATTAATAGTTTTATTTGTTGTATTAGCTCGCTTGCAATAATGTGTACAGAAATAGTTAACTGTGCATATAAGTTGTACCAAGCCCTGAATAGATATGAACAGGAGAATTAAGCCATATTGAATATAATCTCTGACTGTGTTTAATTAAACTTTTTAAATAAATATAGCTAGTCATTTAACAACAGGCAAATTTAGATGTTTTCTTATGAGAGAACCTTTTAGTGAGTTTATTTTTCAAAGATAATGCTTTATATTTACAGTGCAGAATAAGTTTGACTAAATTAACGACATTTTTGTCTAAACCTGGAATTGTTTAAGGAGGTGCAATACATTTTTAAATACAGATTAAGGATCCTATCCTTACTGTGAATGGAGAGCTTTTTGTTCCTGGCTTGGTTTGTTAAGTTCCAGTGAAATCAATCCCTCCACGTGTGACTCATGCTCTGATTGATGCTGCTGCACTAGAAATTCCCCATGTTGGCATTTATGTAACATTGGTCAAAATGCCTTTGTTATATTGACATCTTGATTCTGGTGTGGCATACAGTACAGAAGGATGGAAAAAAAAAAAAAACTCAGATTTTACAGAACCAAATGGAAAAACTCCAAATGAGGAAAGCTTTAGACTACTTGAAGAATAGGAATGGTCAAGCTCTAGTGCCAGATAAGCCTCTTTGTTTGACAGTGGATATACTCCAAAAGCTGCCTGAGGCAGGAAGGCAATCCACTTACCAAGCAGCAGGAGGGAAGGCACTTCTAGGACACATAATTTTCCTCCCTTGGAGCTAGGGGAAAGGTTTCAATTAGAGATGGGTGAACCTGGTGGTGTGAGGTTTTGCAAAGCTCTCCAGCAGATTTATTTTTTGCTTCACAACCACAGCCTAAGTTTCAAACTCTTCTATTATGCACTTTGAACTCAAGGCTAATTCTATCTAGAAAAACAGGTAATTTTTCTCTCTTTCTTTTGGCAGATGTGGAACCTATGTTATTATATACTGCAACTGAGACCAGCAAAACTCAATGTCTGGTAAATGTCACATATGTATGGGACTTGCAATTTAGTTATGTATTTCTTTCTTCCCCACCCTTTCACGATGTTTCCTATTGCCTCTCTTAAAGGCATATCACAGAACAAGAAGCACAGGGGAGAACCTCATCTGTGTGGGGGTGTCACATAGAGCGAGTCATACCACCCCGATGCCCTTTCTGATGTGTTTCTGTGTGCAGTTGTAGAAGCGTCTCTAGATAGAGCAGCCCTTTGTAGAAGCTGGCTGGAAAACAGGGCTGCCTGAATAATCCCTGCCCTCCTGTTCTGGGGCTCAGTGAAAATTCTGTGACTATGAAAATCCAGGAGGACCCCCATAAAGCAGCCAAGCAAAGTGAACTGCCAGCATCCTTCTGCAGCCTCAGCGACAATTAGTACCCGTCTCCTCTACTCTGCCCTAATGCTTATCTGCCCTAAAGAAGCTGGCTCATGAGGAGAGGAAAAGAGGGAGCACTTTAATTTCCCCTTCTGTCTTCTCACCTTCTCAGTATGTAAACTAGAAAGAAGCCCCAAATTTGAGTGGGAATTCAGCTCTCAGAAAGTATCCTGCCCACCCACTCACTGCCACTTACAGCTTCACTCACAATAAACATAAATGGAAAGTTACTTCATTTTCTCACTTACACTAGAAAATGGTTAAGATTTAACAGGCTCTATGGAAGACTTTATCGATTCAGGAAACTCCCACAGTATTGACAGTAGGTTTTTTTTTTTTTTTTTTTTTTTTCCAAACATTTTTCAACATTAATCGTTGAGTTAGGTGTTATTTTCTAGTAGCATTGCTCAATGCTAAGGAACAAATCTTCAATGATGTGGAGCATCTGGATAGAAAATATCTCAGTGTTTGCAGAGTGTATTTTATAAATTAGCTTGGAAAATCCTGTTTACTGATTTGGTGGAGTGGAGGGGAGGAAGAAGAGGAAAGGGAAAGACAAGGGTTAAGCGGAACTCTGTTCTAGCTGTTGCTGGTCCATCTGCCAAAGCTGTAACGAGATACCTGTAAAGCAGTAATCAACTGTATCAGTACTAAATTTCATTTAGAGTAGGGATGCATGGTAAAAGAATCTATAAAAGATTAGAGTGCTAAATTTCTCTGTTAGCTTTCCAAAAAATGTTCTGGTTGTCATGAGATAATTCAAAACTCATTTAGAATTGCTTTCCCAAAGGAAATATTAGGTAACTTGGCACAAGTATATTTTTCTGAGTAAAATACTTGACATTTTAGTTGATGATGAAACACAATCCCCAGGGCTGAAGAGTCTCCTCAGAGTTAAGTTCCTGGATGTCAGTGACTCTTTGCCTTTCACTTTGCTCCCTTTGCCTTTGGTCTTATTTGTGAATGTGTACATGCATTTGCCTAATTCATGGCCTCCCAATAACCTTCTGAATTAAAACCCTGTCCCGCCCACAAGCCCCAGATGGTCTGTAACATCACCACAGCTGTTCTCAGCAGTGAGTAGGCTATGTACCTTGCCCCACCTCAGCCCCCTGCAGCACTACTAGGCCTTCTCCCAGAAACACTGCAACCTGCCCTTTGTGGTTTGGGCTCAAGTAGTCATTTCCTCATTTTTTCACTAAAACAACTTTTTTTTTTTTTTTTTTTTTTTTTCACCCTAATCCTCAATTTTAGATGGTAATGCTTTCCAAGTGGAGTTAACAGTCTGGAATTCAAATTGTAGCAAGTTTCCAAGCTGCTGTGTCTGGCAGGTCTGATCTGCTTCAGATCACTTGATGTGCAAGGTCATGGGCACTGTACTTCATGAACAGCCCTGTGGAACCAAAAGGTGTGCCACAGTTTGCAACACATTTGCAAACATTTTAGATCATCTCTTCAGCATTTCAGCCAATTATTCCAATTACCACTCCCTGCTGATTCTTTCAGCTTTGTGCCATAATCTCCCCCTTCAGGACAGAGTCAGGAGAGCCGCTCTGTGAAGCTAACCCACCAGTACTTGAAGGCCTTCCTCTGATTTAAGGCTACTCCTCCTCTTGCAGGTAGTAGCAGAATCCAGCAGACCTCTCTCCTAGGTGGCTTCAGGACACAATTTCCTGGGTCAACTCAGACTCAGTTACAAGGAGGGAGGGATGTCTTAGAGCCTGCCAGCCCAGCAGTCCATTCAGGACACAAGGTGTGATGTGGAAGCACAGAGACATGCTCCTACAGTGCCAGCATGTGTACGTGTCTAAGGCTCTCACCTGTGTTTGCCAAACAACCAGTACAGCTAGATATTGCCAGCCCCTTTACAGCTCTGTCCCCTCATCCCTTTTATGACCTGACTCTTTAATATTTGGTGACTAAAGCTCCTGTGCCAAACAGAGCTGGTGCAAACCAGGCCCTGCTTTCTTGCTGTGCATTTACCTCAAGCAGAGGGGCACAGCAGAGAGCTGGGGAGTCCTGGCACGTTAAACCACCACACTTAGCTTCCTCAGGGCCACGAACTGACAACAAGAGCATGTCATGTTCTTCAGGGCAGTTTATAGCAGCTCAGATGGAAATTAATAGTCAAACAAAACACTGTAATGAATACGAATGCCCACACTGTACCTGGCATCAAGGAAAGGGATTTACTTATCCTATGCATAAGATCTTTCTGGCATGAACTTTCTTTGTCTTATATTATAAGAAAATGTTTCAGGGTCCTTTTCACTAAAGGGTGTATTGGCAAGTGGAACATAAACAGGCCCTTTTGGCAGAAATATTAGCTGAACAAATCTTTTCCCCATTCTCAAGTTATTCTCTCTCCTCTCTCACATCCTCTACCCCATGCACATTTGCAAATCAGATTTGCAAATCAGAGCTTCTTTGTACCTGGAAGCACTTCCCCAAGCCCTGAACTCCTCCTGGAAGAAATCTATAGTTCAAAGCTTCTTTTGTTGGTAGCACAGCTAAGTCAGTCTCCATTAATGACACAAGCACTAATAAAAAACAACTAAGACAAAAACTGTTTTCTGACTGTTTTTACTCTTTGAAGTTGAATGCACACAAAATTCCTTTAAGTAGAGAGTATTTCAACATCAGTATCTCCAGCTTGCAGGAAGTTATTACCTCTTATGGAAACACTGCACCAGTAGCCCTTGATTGTGTTAGTGACTGTTGTGATGAGTTTTGAAATGCAGCAATCTCAGCAAAGGTGTGACATCATGAGTGAAAAGACTTGGGGCTGCTTCAGTTTCTGTTACAAACTGAGTATGATTCCTTCTACTTTTTCTCTCTCTAGACTGCTAAGTTTTTGAGAAATTGTGTTAGCATAAAAAAGACCATAGTGTAATGCTGCTGGATGCAGTTCAATGACTAGAGTATTTCCTATTTCTCTTCTTTGCTCCTGAAGGGTGTCAGGCATGATAACTCTAGATTTAGACTTTTAAATCATATAAGTTATTATTATATACATGTCAAACATATGTATTGTGTTTGTATATACATATCTGTGTATATGCATGTATAAATAAATACCTGTATGTGTACACACTTATACACACATACGTCTTCTTGTATCCTGTAACTCTGTAAATTACATAGGCCTTTTAATTTTAAAGCTGAGAGCTTTCGACTGAAATCAAGTCCTTATATTATATACCCTATTACATTTTCAATAAGAGAAATTCCCTGCTCTGGGCATTTTGCAATATAAATAGGCAGAGAATAGGAGATTATGCATGTGCCAAAATAGGTAAAATGAGCCCTGGTTAATACTGTAGTACTCGGATACTCGAGTGAGTTGATAGCTCTGCAGTGCAGGTGACTTCATGCTGATGATGATATCTCTGCTTGTCTTACCTTCCTGAACAAAATTAGCTGAACAGGCACAAGCTTGCTCCTGCTGACACTGTTGCACTGTGCCTAGGTTTCCCTGTGGTGGAAGCACCCAGGAGAAGTAGGAAATTTCTCTGAGCAGATGAGCTATGCTGGTCAGCTGCATACTGTGTCTCACAAATGTGCATTTGTGTGCATACCAGAGATTCGATACCACATGTAGGAGAGTGAGCTTGGAGCACTGCACACGTGCAGAGCATCTTCTGTTGACATGCACATGTAGTACTCTCAGATGCTCAAAATGTTAATATGAGCATGGATTGATCAGGATTATTATTTAATGCAGACTCCAGGTGCTTTTCTCAAAAATCATGAAATAACCTCATCTGCAGTTGCTGCAGAATAAGAGTGGCAGGAGTATAGATCTACACTAAGAAAAGAAATGCGTTTATTCATTCCTACTAGCACCATTGAGCTCAAGGAATCATAGGATCATAGAACATCCTGAATTGGAAAGGACACACAAGGATCATTGTATTTGATTCCTCTGTCCTCCAAGGACAGAGTATAGTTTCTGGGGACCCAGTCTAGAAGTTTGACTTGAATTTTGCAGTTGGCCCCAAGAAAATGAAAAATAAAAGGAATCTCTAGAATGCCTCTTCTGCTCCTCAATGTACATATGTGCCCAATGTTGTTTACAATAGTGTATATTGTGTTGTCACACAGATTTACATGTGCTATACCTAGGGTGTTAGCTTTTCCCCTTCCTCACATCGCCAGGGCAGAAAGACCTATCTTTGCCATTCTACAAAGCCATATATGGTTTGGCGTTGAGGGAACACAGATTCCTGCAAATCCTAACACGACCCCAAGCAGTACATCCGTTGTTCGCCTCCTTTTGCAACACAATTGAAATGCCTTTTCACAGGAAAACACATTTCCTACATCCTATGCTCACTAAGTCTCAGAGTCCCATTGTGTGGAATTACAAGAGGAGGTAGTACAGAGTATTTCTGTTAACTGCATTGCAAAAGCATCTGGACACTTCACTGAAGAAGGGAAACAGTCACTGTGAACCATTTTATCGGCAGGTAGATTGCAACATGAGGTTTTGTTTATGGTGAATGATAGCAATATGTGTATATTTAATTAACAACAGAAATACAATGTCATAAACCCATACACATCACTAAACTATTGCACTACAAAGGCTTCTGACTTATTACAGAATTTATGCATGGAGTTCCTGATAAATGTTGAGTCTCTTACTAGAGAAAATTTCTCATATATATATATATATATATATATATTTTTTTTTTTCCTTAAGACATGAATCTTTAGATGATAAGAGATTTACTTCAAATTTCTCAGCAAGCTTATGAAAATTTGAGAAGTTATGTATCTTCTAGGCAAAAGTTTGTCTTACTGTGCAGTGAGAGAGTGGTGGTCCAAGCACAGTGCCAGCTCTGCAGGGTAGCATTCTTGATGTAAATCTGTATCCCATTATACCCAGCAGCAAATCCATCAAATATTCACAATCTACTTTATTCCTATTTATGTGCTCATGCCATTATGCTGCTTAAGAAGTTTCCAAAGAGGTAAGCACTGGGAAAATACAGTGAAATTTTTGAACTGGAGAAAAAAGAGGAAAGGTCAGTTGGTTAGGGCAAAATTTGTACGATGTTTATCAAATTTCATCAGAAGCCAAGGAAAATTTGATAGTGCTGCTAATGTAAATAAAAACTCTTACGACTTTGCAGAGCAGTCATATATCAGCCAATAGTTGCATGTTAGCTGCAACACTGTCATGTATGGTATCTCCACAGAGACCTTTATAACATTAACATTGCAGTGTGGGGGACCTGGAAGACATCATTTGTTGAGTTCTCCAGGAATTTCCTTGATCCTCTCAGAGATCAATCTCTGCTTCATATGGAGATCTGCCATTATCCTTATTTACCCTAAAAAGAAAACTCAAGCTCTGTGTCAGGGCAACATTGGCAAACGTGAACTTGATATGTGTTGAGCTGTATAGCATCCATGGCATATCATGTCCATGTCATAAAATAAGTCAGGGCTGGCCCTTTAGCTGTTTGTGGACAACTGCTTTGCAGCTGGCATTCACATGAACCCTTGGAAGATATACCGGAAAAGGAATTTAATAAGCAAAGTATTACAAATTCTGAAACTGTTTTTGGGTATACAAGAGACCATTTTTCCTGAACTTGGGGAGCCTTGCATTTAAAGTGTTGAATAACTATTTTTAAATATTTCTTTTGCTAGAAAAATAAATTATTTTTGCTCCTCTTCCTAAGTCTTTAAATTTTATTTTGTTTATTTTGCAAAAACAGGGAAAGCTGTGCCTCTGTATACATAATATGTTCTCTAAGCTTTATCATGAATGACAAACTTGGAAACATGAATGATTTCAGATGATCATATTTATTTTTTTCCACTCTGTTCATTCTTGATAACTCTAAGGATTTTTACAGAACAATGTTAGTGACATTTTTCTGTTGCTTCTTTGTAACTCCCTTGTGCTATCACTCTATTTTCAACAAACCTTTACTTTTGAGTTGAAGTTGAAAAACTTTAGATCAAAACAAAAAAAATCTGTAATGTTAATTCAATAATTTTTCATTTTCTACTTTGTTCAACACATTTCAAAACTGAACATTCTTTTCTTTGTATTTTTTTTTATTTTTATTTTTTTTTTCCTGGAGTTATGCCAGCCTTCAAAGACCATTGTTTTGACTATGTGTTTGGTGTTTGACTCGATTGTGTTCCCAGATAGAAATAGACTTTATTTATTCTTAGTTTAATTGTTCATACAGAGCAGCTCCTCATTAAGGAAAAAGCATGCAGAATTGCTACCTTTCCTCTCCCTGAAAAAAAAAAAAAAAGAAAAAAAAGAAAAAAAAAAGAAAATTCATGTTTGAATGGTGAATGTGAAGGCAAACCTGCAAAAGAAAGAGCTGGTCTCTTTCAGATTTCAGTGCATATGACCTTTATAACTTCTCAATTAAAAAAAAAATCCTGCTGAACTAGCCATCCCTTCACAGTGCTTTCTCATGTGTAATAATCCATATCCCTTTGGTGTAGATAATTACATCTCCTGTGGAACTGGATTACTGCCTTGAGAAATTAAAAAAACCCTGTAGTTGTATCTGAAATGCCAGGCTAATATTAAGAACAATACAAAAGGTATTAAAACCCTGCACTGCAAATCTCTAAAAATATACATTTTATTACCATTTGCTCAAAATAATTTTTCCATTGATCTCAACACTGGGGTAAGTACTGTAACAATTACTGAAGTCAGTGACTTCCATGCTGTCTTCGCCAGACATGGTAACTTAATTCATTAAAAAGGATGATGCCTTTGAGCCTATTTCTGTTGCCCTAGTTGTATAGTGAGGGGTTTGGTAGAGGCAGTCTGTACCTAGTACCATATTTCATGGTAACTTCTAGCCTTTTAAGCTAGGTGTAGATATATTTAGAATTCCAGTCTCTTCTTCCTATATTCTTCATTCAATAAAATCCAGTGAATTGGGAGATTTTCTGGAGTTTGCTTAGCTAATGTAAACTGTATCACACTTTCAGGGTTTTATGAGACTTCATCTCTACTCTTTCTGTTGATTTACAACTATTATGTACATTTCCATGACAAATCTTTTATTTCTGCCCCTTTTTGCCTCACCCCATGAGACACATAGGAGATGTGTCTGATGAGAGAGAATGTCTGTCCTGCCATCTGTCAGCCAGGAAGGCACTGCCAGAAATTTAGTTATGTCCTTTGGTCTGTCTGAAATGTTTAGCAATGCTCTATATACACTATCAGGAAAAAGCTCTACAAGTGCACTGCCATCCCCCCAACTGAATTACTGAATCCTAGTAAACCTAATAATGTCTGGTGGGGGAAAGCAAGTGGAGGGAGGAGGATTTTTCTTTAATCCTGGAGACAGTATTGAAATATTTAAGTTAATGCTATGAAGAGATATCATGGTATACATAAAACATGAAATGCCATGCAGGAAAACTTCTAATATTACTGTAGCTCTGCAAACACAGATGGTGTAGCACAAACAAAACATAATATTGTTCAGGCATTTGGTAGCTTGCAGTCCTTCCCTAAACAATATGGTTAGTTTAAAATCTATTAAAAACAAAGGAAATTCTGTCTACCTCCTGCCCAGGTTGGAAGGAACAGTCTACTTCTTTTAAAAATGCCTTGTACCATATCCTGTGCAAAGTATGTTAACGCTGTCCTTTCAAAAGAGGCAGACCTCAGATTTGCCTCTAAACATGTTTGTTTTGTGTATGCGTGTTTGGTTTTTTGTTTGTTTGTTTGTTTGTTTTTCCCTTCTTGAAACAGCCAAGCAGTCCTCATGAGCAGTATTTCAGATGGCAAGACGAATTAGACTCAGGCAGGAATTTTAAAAGAAAATTCTTTTAAATAAAGCATATAGAACTGTATGTTCAAGATCACTAAACCTCATGCTAACATATGAAACTTTCCTACATAGGACTGTAGGATTTTTTTTTATTGTTATTTTTAATTTGTGGAGAAGGGAGGTCAGTTCAAATCTAGCCCTTTCCTTTGTCTTGAAATTGAACAAGTGTTTCTGAAATAAGGAAATGTGTCACAGCTGGATCTTATAGCCTAAATAAAACCTGTGTAAATTTGTCTTGATAAAGGTAAACAGTCAAGCGATAACTTTTTTCCATTAATGCTTTCTAGAGAATTGTAAACCAATTTGTGTTATATTTATGTATTTTCCATTGTTAGGTGTTGCTAGCTGTTCCTGTGCTTGCCTGTGCATTTTTTAATACATGAAGGTTGGGCCTGGTGTCTCTATCTCTGCTAATATAAGACCACTCAGAAATAGCTGGAAAGAACTTTACAGCAAAAGATGATCAAGTGTCAGCTCTGAAAATATTCACTGTCATGGAAATTTCCTGGTGTAAAAGTATTACATGGAAAAATTCTTCCTTAACAACAAAACCTTTCCCCTCTCTTTCCCCATCGGTGCCCACTTAGGGTGTTAATGCCTAGATGAGATGCCAGCTCACTGATATCCTGCCAGAGGAAAAGTCTCAGGGAGAGAAGCTTTCAGCGCATTCTGCATTTCTGAAGTGCAAAGAAGTGATGAGGAGGGCTGTGCTGAAGCTGCTGAGGTCTGGCTTAGCAGAGCTAGCTGTTCACAGCACAGCTGGGCCCCAGCTCTGCCACTGAAACTGGTTCGGCAGAGCTCTGCTCCCCTCTGATGTGGCTGCCCCTTGGGAGCTGTGTTGCTTAAGCTCTTGGTAGGTGGTTCCTTTCTACCTCTCCCTGCCTGCCAGTCTCAGATCTTGATGCCTTTATCCCCAGTCCCAGACTCTGTCCCAGTCAGGACTGCTGGTGGTTTCAAGGTGTGCTTTTGGCAGTGGGTACAAGATGAAGCAATTATTTTTCTAGATAAAAATATTGGGCACTAATTCTCAGCCACTCCAAATGGCAACACAATGACAGTCATCAATGGCTTTGATGCCAGCCAACATGTCCAGGTGGACAGCTGAGACCTTAACTAACACCAGGCTATGAAATGAACAACAGTGACACTGATGTGGCGGCTGGTGCAAGAGCACGAAGGCAGTGTGTGAGGTATTTTATCATAGATGAACAGATGTTCAGCAGTCATCCCTGCTGACAAGACCCAGGCTCCCAAACTGCAGTGCTCCCACTCTTGCTGGAAGGGCAGGCAGTTCTCCTAGGGTGACAGTTGAGTGTCCTCGTGGCACCTGATGGTTCTTGCTGGTCACCTTCTCAAAGGAGAGCAGCTTCTTCATAAGGGGAAACAAAATCCTACTGGGACTCATAGCCATAGAATAAGAGAATGGTTTGGGTTGTAAGGGACCTGAAAGATCAGTTAATAGGTGTATAATCCCCCCTGTCTTGCTTCGGTAACATAAAGCCTATCTTGAACATTGAGCCTTTCATAATGGCATCAATACACAGTTCCTCATCACCTGCCTCTGTCTGAGTAAAGAGCTAAGGCCATCTCCCAGCCTGCAGCTTGGCCAGCGCTCAGCCCAAGGCCATGTGCTTCCCTGCCTTGAAAAGTGAAGGAAGAGTGGCAATTTAACAAGATTCAGCTGCACTCAAAAACACTTTAAATAATGTAATACATTTTTCAGAAACCTCATTAAATAGTCATAGGACTTCTCCTTCTTTTCCTTCCCATCATTGTGAACAATTACCCATGCATTTGTACATAAGTGGGAGTTCTATCCTTTCTATAATTAGAGAATACTATAATTATAGATACCTCCAACTCTAATTAGCCTTGGGCGGCCACCTCTGAGATCAGCCTCTGCATATGCAGATGTACACAACCTCAGCACCAGGATAATCAGAGGCATTTTTTTCTCCTTTAACAAAGCAAACTCACCATGTTTTGGTGAGTTTTGTCTCATGTCTTGCCATTCTTGTGACTCCTAAGAGATCTGTTATGCACAGAGTGTGGATGAGGTGATTTTTGATTTATTTGTTGAGTACATCCTACATCTCCATTATCTTCCTATTTTGTAGTGCAAGAAATGACTGGGACAGGGAGATGGGATCACAGAGCAGTTGATTCTGCTCTTGACTCTGCAAAAGATTTATGGAGTAATTTTGCATACATCACATCACCTCTGTGACACTGTCTGTAAAAGCAAGATGATTTTTAGAGATTTTATGAAATGTTGTCAGCACTTTTGTTGAAAAATGCATAGCATTCTTAATATCAGGTATAGACCAGTGGGAGAAAAAGGGCTGATTAGCAGCAGGATTTTGTATTTATGCATATTTATCAACCTTAAAAATTAAAAAGAAAATATTACGTCTGATAATTTTTATTTGATGAAATTTTATATACTGGTTCTTTAAAAGTGACTGAAATGTTTTTAACAACAAATAAGATCTTGCAATTCATCTCATTTGCCTTATGTTGTTAGAAAGATATCTCTGCCTTTTCCTGATGGCTTTTCCTGCTGTTTGCCAGTGTAAAATGATCTTAGAAAATGAAAGAAATAAGCAATACGGTAAGCAATAAGAAATAAGCAAAATAAAATAAATAAATAAATAAAATCTCTCTCAATGTACTGCATTATCCAAGTTGAAATCTTTATTACCAGTACTACACTCTCTTTACTCAAATATCGGCTGTGAAGCCTGTTCAATTATTTTTTGTCAGTGAAATGAAATTTAAAGGTGCAACCTATGACATCCTGGGAATGTGTGTATGTAGTTAATATATCAAAGGGCTCACTGAAACTAACTAAAAATGTCTGAGAGTACTGGGGTGGGGGGAGAAATTATTCTTATGTGTCTAATACCCACTCTTAGTCTTACAACAGTACCATGTGTGCTTAGAAATTAAGCTTAACACAAAAGTATGAGGCTTTATAAAGTAGAAAGACAATGATCCAGAGAGGAAGACATTTTATAGGAAGACATTTTTCCATACAATGGCCTTGGTGCCAGCATCTCATGTACCACAGGTAAGGCACCATGAGTTGAAGTGGAACTCGCTTACCAGATCCATACCTTTTCTTGTAACCACAGAGATTTTAGCATAGCTGTTGGTTGTATGGAAAAAAAACTTCAGCTCTGTCTCCAAGGCATAGAAGAAATAAAGTGAGCAGGTATGAGAGCCAGGGTCTGCTCCCTCAGGTGGGACAAGCTGTGTTAGCCTCCTGCTCTTGTACAAGCCAGCAGCTCAGAGTAATCCTGCCTATACCCTGCCATCAGCTTGACTCCCTGCACATTCCACATGACCTCAGACAGGGATAGGCCCTGCCCACAAGCATGACTGGCACTCAGAGATCAGTCTAGGCTGGAGCCTCATTTAGGAGAAAGTGGGGTGCAAGGGGTCATGGCTCTTATCCCTCTCAAATTCCTTTTAGGCACCTTGGACAGTTAGGAAACTTACCCAGTTTTCTGTGATACCTGGGTTATAGGGTGCTCCTCTCTGCTTGTCACAGATATTTTGATGTTAAAAAAAACAAACCGAAAATAAAAATAAAAATGTGTCATCTCCTTTCCAAACCTATCGACAAAGTTGCATTATATTCATAAGAAATGTTAGAAGTTTCATTTTTTAAAGGAAAATTGTCACTAAAAAGCTCATCATTACGAGCTTCTCTCAGTTCTCTTTTTTATTCTTATGGTATGTGAGGAAAAAACTTTGTTCCCTCTTTCTAGAAGTGACCTCATAGGCCTACAGTACGAAGAAGCAGTTTTAAAGGAATATCTGTTTCTCTATCTATCTGAGGTTTGACTTGAAAGCACTAGAAAATGACCATATTGAAAATATTATCTGACCTTTGATTTAACAGAACTAGTTGCTGCTAATTCCCTGAATAGACTCTGAAAAAAAATCCCTTTTAGACCAGACAAAAATACCCAAAGCATGCATGTAAACACTAGAAAAAACACTTATTCTATCACAGTTAAAAGCTTAAATGAAAGAAACTATTTGGCTAGTCTTATGGCATGGGAAGAAATTATCTGAAATGTATGTGTAGATGCATTTTCTTCTTTTATTATTATTATTATTATTATTATTTTCCTGGAAGGTTGATTGCTTTGCTTTTTTTTAAGGTGTAAATTTGGATGGAGCTTCTTCAGCCTTGTGACCTAGATCCATTTCTTTATAACTCTGGAATTTTCAGTAATGCATTATTCTCCATAATATAGTTGAGAAAGGAGATGTGCTTTTCAATAGCTTTTGTGGGTCATGATGTAACAGATACAGTCTGAAATAAGAAAACAGATAATGTCCAGCAATTTTCTTTAGTGGCATCAAGAATGGCAAACTAAACATCAGAGTTACCTCATTTCTGGAAGCATTTTTGTTCATTTATAAATTTTGGGGAGCATACAAGGATTGAACCTTGCAGCATGCCCTGAAATAGCTATTTCAATTCAGAATATTAAGGAAACACTGAAGCTACTGAGTCCTAACAAAAATCAACTATCTTCCATTTATAAGATATAAAGATGTATTTATCTTCCATTTATCTTGCTCTGCCTACATAATCTCTGTTACTTGGGTGGAGAAGAGGCCCTTGCAGTGAAATATGACTATGTCAACTCTTTGTATGAATAGATCACTCCTTGCACGCTCCCAGGCTGCTGGCACAAATCCTGGTTTGCTCTCATTATGTTTGCTCTGAGATGTTTGGCTCAACAAGTGGACAGTGGCACAGTGAAGCAGCTTCCTGAGGTGTAGGATGTAGAAGGGGGATGAAGTTCTAGGGGATGAAATTTGGAGGCTCTTAAATATACTGCATCTGAAAAGATGAGTCACAATAAAAACAGGTCAGAAATTCCACCTCATGTGTTTGCTCTTTGAGAATACTGATCCCTTGGTGCTGATATGGACCAAGGACATAGCTTCATTTCAACACAGGTCCTGTAGAAAACAAGCATACTCTTGACAGTCCAGCTACTCACTTCCACAGCAGCCAACCTCTGCTGTAATGAGTTATTATCCTTGGATCATTTACAGCTCCCGATTTCCTCCTAGGAAAAAGTCTGAGGAAGTGTATTTAAAAGCTTACAATTTGCTGTGATCATTAAAATAGTATGTGCCTTAGGAGACTTTTTTAAACCAAAAAACATTTTTTTTTCTTTTTTAATAAAAGAGTTGGCCACTATAATGGCATTTCATCTGTTGCCATTAAGAATATTTTCTTAGATTCCTTTTGAGTAGGATCCAAACAGGGGAAAGAAATATTATAAGCATTTTTGTCTCAGATAATTTGGAGCAGAGGCATAAAACTTTTTCACTAAAGTATTCACATTTTTCCATTAGCTTGAAACTTGAACATAACTCATCCAATGAAACACTTTATAGCTGCCTTGTGTTTCTCAGTACAGCTGCAGAAGTGAGCTTTTGCCGTAAATACTGAAAGAGATTAAATTTGTGAAGGAATGGACGCTAGACACCCACTTTTCCAAGGGATGAAATTTTGAACAGGAAGGGAATCAGCCGGTATCCATATTATGGATTCTGTACAATGGAATAGGTTGACAGTCACACTTTATGCCCTTGAATTTGGTGTGAGTGTGGTGTGCTAGAAACGTACGTCTCACTAGTTGTGTTGATGATGGCCCATAGTTTTTCAAAATCTCCTTGAGCTTTCTTGGCATTTCTCAAATGTCAGCAATAAGTCACTAGTGTGATACAAATTTTCACGACTGCCCTTACTGTTTAACTGTACCCTTTCCAATATTGCTGAGTATTAAAAGAAAACAAATTAATGCCCCTAACCAGCCTCTTTTGACACTAGGCCCCATTCATTTCTTTGTGACCAAATGGAAAGCGACAAGCACTTCTTCACTACATGCTGGCTATATGAAGAAGTGTTGATAACATGGGTTGAAAGACACAGTCTGGTGCCACCATGCCCAGCTGTTTCTTCACTAGTTACCATTATGTTGACTGTCTTTCTTTTCAGGTTGGCAAGTGTGTTTCCAGCTAGCCTCACATTTTGTCTCCAGGGTACTGTATATTTGGTGCTGCTTGCCAGGACAATAGATGAGCCTCTTTACCAGTTCTGAATGAGATGCTTTTGTGTAGACTTAATCTTTGGTGAAACAGGTTTGTCCCTGCTGCTTACAAAATTTGCAGCACTCGGTGCCAAGAAATGCATCTGGTGTTGGCCCTGTCACTTTGCTCTACTGAAACAACACTCATTTTGTGTTTCTGGGCTCTGCTGTGCTGATTTACTAAAGATGCAGTTTGAGAAGAATAATTTATTTTTATGCATTTTTATGGTGGTACCTATTTAACATTATGAAGTTGATTCCCTGATACAGAATCCTTCCTAACACAGCGGGTACAGCCCAACTTTGGGGATAATCAGGTAGAACTGACTTAGAAGGTTAACTTAAAAGGTAAACTTCAGGTTTAAGCCCTGAATTTTGCTGTGGCCTTCTCTGGATTTACCTGTGGCACTTGGAGCTGCTGTGCTGTCAGTTTTGGGAATGGCCTGCAGCCATGTGTCTTCCTGAGAGCAACCCCAAACATCCCCATTTCTTCATATATTCAGACCATGTATGAATCTTTTCTGATTTGCTGGTAGGTATTGTTCGGCATCCTGGACAATATCATCTGCAGGAACTTGGACAGGGGATGCCACTGCCATACATGCAGACAACGAGGGCAGGCAAAACCTGATAAAGCCCAAGATATGTTAATATTTTGCAGTCTCAGTTTTCTTGAGATTTCTCCTAGGGAATGCCTTATCTCAAGCGCATTCCTTTTAGGAGAGCTGGCAAGTTTAATGTCATGTCTGGTCTTGAAGCAACTTGTAAAATTTACTATACACATGGGGGGAATGCTTTCCTGCAGAAGGTGTGAATTACCTTCTTCATTAGATGGCAACCTACCCATATATATATGAACTGCATTGCCCTTAAGACTGTGTGTTTTGTTTTGTTTTGTTTTGCTTTTTAATATGTTTTCATTAGATGTTTTGGTACCTAAGTGAACAGATTACATGCATATTTGTATGTTATTCACATACCCTCTGCAGTCTATGATTTTCTTGTCAAACGTCTATTCACATTATATTTTGACTGGTGTGAGCCATGCTAAAGAACAGACATTTGTAGTCACTTTTAGAAGCTGTTACAAAAGCAAGAACTGTACATAACTGTTCCTAAATCAAAGTTTAACCCTTTTCAAAAGGATAATAAAAACATTTCAGGTACTGCTGATTGGTTGAGCTTTCCATTGCCTTCAACATATTGAGCACTCACAATCAGGAAAAGCTGAGGCTGATGCCAAATGCTGTGAAGCAGAGAGGATAATATGAGAGGAAAGGATATTTTTTTGCAGTGAGCTCCACCTAATCTAGGCTCTGAGTTGTCATTCTGACCCTGTGTTTCAAGTTATAAGCAAGGATATCCTTGTGTTGGCTGTGCTTCAGTCTCTGCCAAGGACAGCAGTCTGAGAGCAGCAGATTACCATCCTAAAATAAGAGAAGTCAGAGAGGGAAAAGGTTGCCTGTCAACTCCAAGCACAGCAGAATTGTCTCCTGCTACACACTGCCTAGTGCTTTGTACAGAGTGTTTATCAGAGCTTCACGTTCTTGCTGGGTCTCTTGAGAGACAAGTTTTCTGTTTAAAAATCTTAGCTGACAACCATCCTAAACCATGACTCCTTGCTTAGCGGATATGACCCTCTCCAGTAAATGCTTAAGTGGATGGCACATCATATTGAGGGTTTGAAAAAGAAAGTGGGATGACATGCTCTGCACAAGGTAATGGACACTGGTGTTTCAAGCTTGAATGAAGACATGGTAGTTAATGGAATTTCATGTCTCCCCCCTTAGCATGCAGCTGAAACAAATAGTTCCTTTGCTGGTCCCTGTCACAGTATCCCTGAGCAACAGCAGAGCATGATGCAAAACTATCGGATCTCCTGAGATATACTTTTGTAATAACTGTGGCACATCTGCCAATTTGCTCAGTTTCCAAGAAGGCCAAACTTTTGATTTTATTTACTATGTCTGGCTGCAATAAATTAAAGTCTGAACCAACTTCCATTTTAAGCCCTTTCTTGTGGAAAGCTGACTCTGAGGGCACAGTTGCAAACAGGATTATGTAGGCTGTCACCCACTGCCTTTTGATAACCGCTGCTCTGGAAGTGCTGAGTCTTCCGTAATGCTGTCTGGAGATTGAAATTGAAAGCCATGTTCTCCCACTCCAGTGGACACTTTCTCTGTTGACATGTGTAGAATAACACTATATTTACAATAACTAAAGTGAGATCAGAAGAACATTTAGTAATTTATTGTTTTTAAAAATTATTTATTTTAAATTGAAATGAAGATTGAAATGCACCTTTCTTTCATGATACAGAGTTATAGTTGTTATCACCACAGACTTAATCTCTTTCATATTTTCTCTGTTTTTACATATTTCTTATCAGCTACATTTGTAACTAACATAATTATATGCAGATGTGGTCTTCCATTCTTTTCCTGGTGTCTTTTCTCCTTATGACAAGCTTGTACTACCATGTCCTTTTGGATTGCAAGCCTTGCAGGGTAAGGCCTTCTGAGTGGTATTGATTCTTACCCAGGTGAACCACCTGAAATCTAGCCCTCTAGTCGAAGTTTATAATCTATGTTCCCACTATAGTCAGTAAAGTATGACAGATACCAGGAAAGATGAGCCAACTCACCTAAGACACCACAGTGAGGGTGGGCAGACTCTAGAGATGGATTCTTCTCTACATTGTGTAGCATATCTTCAGATACTTGATGTCATGGTGTAAATTTTGGTGTCATGCTCTGGATTACTCCTTGGAATCTAACAATTCAGCTAGGTTAAGCAGAAGTTCTCTCTCTCTTGGGACACTAGCAATGAACTGGGAGTAGGATCTGAGGAACAGGCTGAGCTTTTGTAGGATGAGTGCTGTATTCAGTATCATACAGTGGTGAAACATAGGACAGTATCTGGTTGGCACATTGATTAACACGACAGTGTGTGGAGATGATGAGATATATACCCTGTCACTGTGTGATGTTGGCTGCGGTGTAATGTAAGGTAACAAACTAGCCAGTCTCCAGACTATTCCAGTGCTTATACCCATCTAACTAACCTGGAAGATGGATCTTTTTGACCTATGATACTCAACCAGATCCCTTGTCTAATTCTTGACAGCAATGACCCCTGTACACCACAGAGCTACTCTGATGCATTGACAAATTTTTAGCATCTGAACCTCAAATGTATCTGATGGTCTAAGAAGGCAGATGGGCTTCTTAATACCATGGGCTGCAATTTTATAGGCACTGTCCTGCTGACTTCATTAAAAAGGATCTCCCATTGAACTGTAATGCAGTCAGGATTACATGCTAGGGACTAACACTTCTTCAAACAGTCACTTAATGAGCACATTCCTTACTTTTGATTTTGTTCTATAGGTTTCTTCTCATGCAGATTTTCTGTGTGGTCTTTTCCTTTGCTTTGGCATCTTCTGCCTTGGTTACTTGCTTGTCTTACTGCACATTGTGGTGTTTCACACCACTGTAAGACAGCCAGAAGCCCTTGCCCAGAACGTTTATAAGAATAAGACAGTAGAGGGTGCAATGTGAGCAATAAATTTATCTTCCAGATACTGCCTTCTTGGATCATGATCACCTTTCTGACTCACCAACAAAAACAATTCCACAGTCAATGCCTGAGCAATGGTACAGTGAAAATAGACCTGTCGGTCATGAGCCTGATGGATAGCTTTAATGCTAAGGTTTCAGCAGTGTTTATGCTAAGGTTTCAGCAGTGGTTTGAAAGTAATACATCACATATTCTTTCCACCTTTACTCAGCATAGTTACTATATAACCTCTGGATGCTAATGTGAATAATCTAGACAGAAAGTGAAGTCTGTTCTTCCCAATCCTGAACTCTTCCGATATTCATGCGTTTTTCATAATTCTGGCTGTGGATCAAGATCATGAATCAACGTGTTCTTGGTTTTGTTAAAGAAGGGTCATGAATTATTCATACCCTGGCAAAAGGCACAATGAAATAATTAGGCATTAACTATGCTCTGTAAATCAGCCATGAGCACAGATCCTTCCAAGCTGAGACGATATTTCAAAAGATTTATATCCATATATATCATAAATGTCTTGCAATTACTTTGTTAGTTTTCTGAAATAAAAACAAAGTGTATCTTTTTTTTGGCAGCTTATGATGAATCGGAGATGTAGAATGTGAAGTTATAGTGATCAATACTGTGCATTTTTTCATCTTAACATGGGGCCCTGGGCTTTAGAACACTAGATTTAGACTGTCTGACAAAATCAGTCTCTAATCTGGCAAATTCAAAAGAATTACAAAACAGGTAAATTACAGTTTAGTGATTAGTTAGTATAAACACTTGGCATGACAACTATTAAACTTTCTATATGCTTAATAGGAGGCATCAATTAACCTGTTAGACTTCTTTAGACCAGAACTCTGAAGATATCCAGTGTATTGTGGTTTCTTTCAGCTAACACAACCAGTGCAGTGTGGCAGTACTGGATTATTATACAATTTCCTTTTTGGAAGATGAATTGGAAAAGATACTGTTTAATGGAGATTTGCATAGCCATTTGGGGGAATATACTTATAAGTAGCTGGTTCTGTAAGCCACAATGCATTCCACCTACAGTTTGGTTGTTAAGGGGTGATCAGTGCACTCTGGCCTCTGTTATTAAATAAAAGATGAATCATGAAAAAAAGTAAAAATAACCACCAAACCCCAAACACATCTCTCTCATTTGTGAGCTGCGTGATCATGAAACATCTTTACATAAGGCAGAGGAAGTATGGTTGTTGTACAATTTACTTGGGACAGAGTGAGAAAGAACACATGCAAGGAAATGGGCGTCAGACTGTACCAAAGGTGTTGATCCATTCTGAACGCCTTAGAGTAGCTAGTGTATGCACCAGTATCTACCTACTGCCCATCTCCAACCTACCAGACATCAGAAAAATGATGATCTGTGAAACAAACTGAAACCCAAAGCATCCACAACCCAGATATATCAGAACTGTTGTCAGTCTGAAACCATAGACAAAGCTTTCTTTTAAGAATGCAACTACTTAAAAAAGCTAATCATAGGCTAAACAGCTGGAAATACACTTTTCACAGTTCTGTATATATATATATATATATTAAAAAAAAAAAAAAAAAAAAAAAAAGAAAAAGAAAAAGGAAAGGAAGACTGAAAAACACCTTCCTGCAGGAGAAGAAGTTTGGACATTCTCCAATGTAAACATGAGAGCACAAAAAACGAGTGCAGAAATCATGTTATTGTAACAACAGAGTTGCATGCTAATGTAAGAAAACACATCCCCTATAAACTCATGAGCCTGTGTGCTCTTGGAAGAGTACCATAATACCCCAAAAACTACCTAGGGCTATAAATTGGGTCATAGTTGTACTATGTTTGGAGCAAAGTACAACTGTGTTGAAAGGATGTGAGAAGGGAAAGCTGTTCACGTTAAACAGTAGCAAAAATTAACGTCTACTGGTAAATTCATAATGGAGTCTGAAAACATGTCCTTATAAACAGGAAAAGAAAGCTATCATGGGTTAACACAGCCATTTGGAAATACACAATCACAGAACCAAAATGAAAGTGTTATACCCAGGTGCTGGAGTCTACAGATGACCAAAATATGAGAGGCATCACTCTATTACGTGAAAACAGAGGACTTGGAGTAATTCTGCCTTTGCAATCAGGCATGTTTTTTAAAGCTACCTCTTCATTTCCCTAAATGCTTCTCATACCATTTGTACTGCATATCTAGAAAAGGCAATCTTGATTAATAGTAGCAATAAATGCCAAGCACAGTGGGCGTTCTCTGTCATTTGATCACAATTTAACTAAAATATCTGTTGACTAGGTTGCTCTGATGCTTTCAGAGAGGAACTCAACAGCAAAGCCTTTCCATCATATATAGTTTCCATTTCTAGTACCATAAGTTTATGCTGAACGATCAATATTAAATCATAAAAAAATTAGGTGGCATATTGAAAACATTAAGGTATTCCTAAAATCTTTGAAATTACTTTTTATTTTATTTATTTATTTATTTATTTTCATTCTGTTCTCCTGTCATAAGCATTCATGAGCTGATTTTTTAAAAGGGCATTTAAAATCTGTAAACAGCTTAATGGGCCTGCAGACTGCAGGTCATGTAAGAGATATCTAATAATCAAGTCCTAAACATATCAATCGAAGTCTTCTTTCGTTGTATCTGTGGCAGCTATAACAGCCCTTACACAGGATTCTGAAACATTTTCATCTGAATACAATGTGTGTGTTTGTTTTTTGACTCTTATTTTGGAAGCTCTGGTCACTCTTGTCAATTTTTCCTCACACTCTTCTCTACCAGCTATTAGATTCATATTGGTTTATAGCATGGCTGACTTCACACTTCTTTAACCCTCACCTCTGAATCCTGATGAAAGGAATTGTGACAAATGCCTTCCAATCAGGTATTCAGGAAAAGATGATGACAGTATTCTGCAATTACATGTTGTCATATGATTGAGATAGTATCCCAGTTGGAGAGAAAAGAGTGCTTGTAGTAAGAGGAGCACGACTGCAATGACCCAACTAGACAACCAGTTCTTTTGGAGCGAGCCTAATGTTGATGTCTGCTAGGTAAGAGACAAGTGTTGCCTTCTGCTGTGTTATACTGTCACCTTCAAACTCTTTTGCATGATCTGGATGGTGTGTGTGAGCCCAGTGCCAGATCAAGAGCCATTGTTCCTGCATTGCCAGGAATTGGCAAATAAACATATTCCAAGAGCAGTATTTAAAAGGTCTCCTTGGCAGGCAGTGTCAGGCTGGACTGTTGAGACTGACTTTGCACCACTTACTGGCACCAGTAAGAACTGATGGTGTGAGTCCAGAATAATATATGTCAAGGAATCAAGGTGTTTGTGTTTGATGTCAATACACCTCTGAACCTCTGATGGTGAATGTTTACCCATGGGCTTGCCTTCCTTGAGGCTGTCCTGGTCCTGAAAACAGCTGGCTGATGAAAATGGGGAGACAAAACCCAGATTTTACAGAGTAGGAAATGTCTCCAGACTTGTTCGCTGGCAGGCTGCAGTCCTAATTTGGGAGTGTCTGAGTTGTGTTTGCTTACTTCTACTGCCCTCCTTCTATGGGGAGATGTTTCTGGCACAGACACCATGGCTGCCCATGGGAAACTAGTAGTTGTTGTCCCCCTGCTCTCAGGGACCTCTAAATGCCCACACATGCAGACATGCATGGACACACACACTCCACAAACTTTCACTGGGGGGAAAGAAAAAGAAAATGAAATATTGGTGCTTGTCTCCTTTCATTTCTGCTTGTTCTGCCAACATTATTGGCTGTTTCTAGAGAGTGTTTTGCTTATGGTACTTTCAGGGGTGTTGTTACTGGAGTGACTGAGCTATGATCATGTCCTTACCTAGAGACTGAAACACAGTAATTGGCATAATACCATTGTAATGATAAGACTGGCTCTGAAATGTCTCCAAGAAGAAAACTGTACCTGGCTTCACTGTCTACTGTTATTCATGGCCTGCTTTTGGGAATTCACACAAATATGAAAGGCTTTTCAGGCAAAAAAGAAGAATTTGTTATACACCAGTAGCCAGGACTGTGGCTGGGCTTGATGGATATTACTTCTTTGGAAAGTTTTACGTGCCTGGTAAACAGCTTCTATTTCTTGGTAACACAAATTACTCAGGCGAGCTCATACCTCTTTACAATAAATACAGAAAAGGAAGAAATAACTTTTAGTGGAGTTTATCACAAAATCTGGTGGTTCTGTTTACACAAAGCTTCTATGAATGACCAGGGAGGCACGCTGGATGCAAAGTTCTCTGCCTCACTGGAGAAAGGAGCAGCTCCTTCCTACCCACCCCTGCACAATGGTTCTGCCAGCTCAGGGGGTAACTGTCCTCTTTGTAGTCTTGTAACAACTGATTTTTACCATTACAAGGCACACACGTTTCTCATAGTGGTGAGGAAAATGCCTTAACACCCTGTGATTGCTATCTGTGTCTTTGTTATGGTACTGTCCTGAAGCCTTGGCTCACACAGAGGCCCTTTTCATGATGAACTCCCCACAAACACAAGTCAGGATATTTTCCACAGCCCGGAGGGCCAACATCTGAGAAATATTGGCTATGTTTGTATAACAGCTGAGCCTTCTGTCAAAATCCAGAAATACCATAAACTATCTTGAATCCCCACATAGAAGTCTCTGGCTCACATGGTGTAAATCCACAGCCTGGGCTGTGGTTCCCTATAACGTTAGCGGATCTATAAAAAAGAAGGCAGTATCTACATCCTGAGCAAAATTGTCTTGTGTCCCAATCTGCTCATGGGAAAGACAGGTGACAGGGTGCTGCTACCAGGCTGTGGGCTGCGGGGCTGTGAGACAGGTCTCCCTTCTACCTCTCCCAGTGCACCACAAAGCTAGCTGTAGGACCTCTGTTCTGCCTTGTGTGTGGCTGCAGATTCACGTCACTGGTGGAAGATGTCCTCTGGGACAAGGAGAGCCATGTGTCTGGGTTGCATTAAAAACACAAATTTTGCCATCATCTCTGTTCTCATCAGGATAATGGCTGAATGACACACAGTGGAAAGGGGCTGGTGTGGTGTTTGTTTAGCATGCAGAAAGAAGCAGGACCCCTCTGCCTGGGATGTTTGGCACTACAGGTATTTTTTTTTCCAGCTTAAAAAAGGTGGAAAAGGCACTGGAAAGGGTTTTCTCAGCTTTGCCATAAATGTCTGTAGCTTGCTTTCAATGCTGGTTAGCATTTTCAAATCAGCACTGATTTTTGGATCTCGCAGTGAATCAGAGTTCATCACTTTTGCTTCTAAAACTATTTTAAAACCTCGCCCTCAATGGTCTTATCACATCTTGAAAGCCCCAAGTGTTTTGTAGATGGTGCTGAGTCACCAGCACAAAACTTCCTGTCCAGGCTGAGATATGGGAAGGAGAAAGGCATATCACTCTTAAAACAGTAAACCTCAGTGCTCTTGCAGCCCTAATTCAAGAGTGCTCATCTCCCTTAAGGCAATACCTCAGAAATAAACTGGTTTAAATTCCCTTTGATATTGGTCTTGCTGTCTCCTTCCAAAAATGAATTCCTTCCTGTGTCCTGCAGCTCTGGCTTAACACATGTGTCCAGGTGGCCTTGCTGTGAAACCAGAGTGCTGGTAGTGCTTGAGAAAGTGGCAGGCATGCATTTGAACTTCACCTAAAATGAAATTGACATTTGGCAGCAGCTGACAGCTCAGAATCATTTGTAGGTCCCTCAGTCTGTACTTCACTTCTTTCTCTCACTCAAACCAGTCCTTGCAGGGAGGAGGAAATAACTGTAATACTTGATGTTATTCCTACCAAACAGATCTGACCTTGCTTAATGATGGTCAATGGCAAGGTCAGGATCTTGTGAAGAGTATGTGTGAGGATTGGCTTTTGCAAGGAAGCAAGTTTCCAATATAGGGTAAGGAGGCATCTGTAACATAAGAGTACTGGTTAATGACAAACACCTCAAAGGGAAGAACAGGGTCACTAGGCTCCTTAAGCTACAGCCCTTAAAGGCACTTTTTTTTTTTTTTTATTATTATTATTTTTTATTTTTATTTTTTTTTGTACAGCTAAGTCTTTATGAGAGTAGAAGTAGGAACATTTATCTTCATGGCGTGTAGTCCACCAGTGTTTAAAATTACTGGGTATATCCCCAATGAAGAGAGAACTGGAGGCCAGGAGAAGGGAAATATGGAAACAGCTGCTTATTTAATGGCACCAAATACTTAAAAAAATACATAAGAAACAGGGAGTTTGACCTCAATACAAAGGGAATATATATTTTGAATTTCTTATTTTTCCAAAAAGGATGATGCTAAGTGTTTTCATGTGCTGGAGGTACTGGGAGGCTGCTGGTGGGTGCCATTAGAGCAGAGGGTTTCCACATTCAGCACACCTTTTGGAAGGAACATGTTCTTCAAGCTCCTGTTTGCGTTGTTTTTCACACCTGAGTTGTTTCAGCAGAAAATGCAACAAGTCCTTGATGATCTAAAGAGATATTTCAATCTATGTAAACATAGCAGAAGAACATGATCAGAAACTCTGAACAGCTCTGAAAAGAATCACATTGGCTGGACTAAACCTAGACAAACAAAAATGTACATTCTCTGTAGCAAAAATAAGGTACCTAGAAGAAAAATTATCATGCCACAGAGTACAAGTAGATAATTTTAAAGCTGAATTTGACACCTCACACTTGTATCTGCAGGCAGAAAGGGGCACAACTGTTCTTTAGAGCAGAATATTGGAATGTCTATGCCTAATGCAGCTGCCAAAATCAGCAACCTGAAGGTACTACTGTGCAGATATATCTAATTGCTGTGGGGCAGATTTCTCTCATGGATAGATTTTGAGAAATTGGAGTCAGTTCAAGACTTTCCTGAAAGATGACAATATGGAATCATAAAAAAGGAACTTGGCCCTGGAAAGCTTCAAAGACAATATTGGAACATTATTCTGAAACAGCTATTGCAATTATATATATATATACGTATATATATATATATATAAAAGACATTATATATGTGTAAATGTATATAAGACATATTATATATTATATATTTGCTTTGGTAAGAGTTTAGGTTAAAATGTCTACAGTTCCCTTTTGTCTTTGCCAAAAGGGCCTGGTAAACTTCTCCCATGGATATAGAGGTTACTTTCTGCAAGTACAAACTGAATAAAGACCTGGGAGAGTTAGTTTCAACAGATAGATGTATTTAAGTGCCTTTAGGGAAACTGCAGAGTTGTATTTTGAGCATGTCAGGTTTATAATATCCTCTTCAAGTCTCACACAAATGATTATAGATGTCAATGAGACAAAGTTCTTCCAGGAAAAGATGCCCAGGTCAGTGTATTCTCAGATCTTTTGATCAACTTCATGTTAATCCTAGACAGAACTTTCTTTTTAGCACATCTTGTAATTACCAATGTGCAACAGAAAAATATGTTAACATGTCATATGAAACTCATTTAATAATGGGAAAAAGACGTGCAGGGCTGGATATGCTTTATATTGGTTTTAAAATTACAGTGAGAGACTGGAAACTATTTAGATGATGTCTATGGCAGAAATATAGTCCAAATAAAGCAAAGGGGCCTACTTGTTGGCAAAAAAAAAGCTATTGATCTATTGAAAATAATATAATTACCAATTTGTTTGTTAGCTAGATATAAAATGAATGTTGGAGTTGTCCTAAGCTGTTTCCATTTTCCTGAGATACTCTTAAGAGGAGATATTGTCATGCATATCCATTTTTAGGTAGCTAGACAGAGGTTTCATGAAAAGTTCATGTCTGACATTATATTAAATTTAGGTCATTTGGAAGGAAATACAACTTTAGGTGAGTAACCACTAGTCCCTATTACTTCCCATCAAGCAGTTGGAAAATATTATCAAAATAATAAAGTTCCTCATAGAAGATTGCTGAATCAGACTGTGATTTGAGATGGGAACAGCAAAACTGAAGAACTGCACTAATGAATCATGAGTTATCACCTACTGACAATGTTTTCAGGAGAAACCTAACTATAAGAATGCCTGCCATGTTAGACACATATTGCAATTGCTGGGAAATTGCAATTACACAGGAAGACAATGCTGTATGAAAATCCAACATGATATGATCCTGGAGCTGCAACAATTTCACTAAATTATGCCATGCCCAGACAAGATAGAAAATATTGTTCTCAGACAGCGGGGATCTAATCGGCTTTGCGGTTTAATGGAGTTGTGACTCTCTTCTTTATACGGTGACATGTCCAGTGATGGTGGAATAGCTCGAAAAATGGAGATGAGGATGGAAATAAGGATGTTGAGCTAATTGCTGCATCTGAGAATGTCTCAAGCAGGTGACAACCCTGACAGGATAAGTGGGAGCTCAAAGATGAAGCAAGCAGAGCTGAGGGTTGTCCAGCTGCCCAATAATGTTTGGAAGACTTAGGGGAAAGCTGCAGGTTTCCTAATGGCATAGGGTGTTTGGAGATTTTTTGTTATTCTATATTATTACATATGACTTCATATTATTATTTAGACATTCTGAACTATGTTAATGCTTATAGAAACTGCTGTTATTTGGGGTTGTAGGAAGGACGTTGTGGTTAGGGTGTCTCCCAGAGGAGCCAGTTAGAAGAAGCTGTTGCTACGTTGTGCTGGGCAGAGGTCTAAAATTACACACCACAGATCCGTTTGACCTGACCCTTCCTGTGAAGCAGACCCTGCCAGGCTCCTTGGCACTGTTTAGCTATTGAGCAACACAACAAGAACCTTGCTTTTAGCTCTTCTTAAAGCTTTAGTGCACTGCTGTTGCTATATAGTCAGCGAGCTATTCAGGCCACATCCGTCTGTGTAAAAGCCCTGCAGCTTGTCCTGGAGGCCGCAGGGTCAGGCCCACTCTTGTTCCTATTTAGCACCCAACACATCACATGAGTAGCTGGGGACTGTGTGTGCTTGGCGAGTGGGAATCCATCCTCAAAAGTGATGCTTTGTTGGGAATGGTTTTTGTGTGGGGACAGGCTGTAGCTGGATGAATCTACCCTGCAATTGCTTGCTGCTGTATGAATGGTCCTACTGATAAAGCTTTTGTGTTTATGTGCTTGCTAACTTCAAAGGACACTGTTGCCTATATGAATTCAGATCAGATTTCAGGAGCTGGATTAAAATCCAGCAAGGGCCAGATGGCTGTCTGTTTGAAGAAGAACTTTCATGCTTAGCTTTTAAAAAGGAATAAAAAAAAGTAATACAATTCCAAACCCTTAAACTAAGAGCAATGTCAGAATGACATTTTTTGTTTCAACCCCTGATGTCCTTTTGTTTCCTGCTCCCTTCTTAACTCAATGGTAATTCATACTCCCAAAAATTGTCTCAGTCTCAAATTAAAATTCTTGAAACACTTTTTTTTTTTTTTTTTTTTTTTTTTTTTTCCCTGCCTATATATCAAGTTTCCTCGGCATCGTCCTTGGGTGGTACTGTTTGTGGTTTGGTGAGGACAGAGCTATTCTCTATACACTGGCAGGAAAAAAAAATAACTGGAAAACAGCAAATCTTGTCTGGCAGTTTTACTTAGTAAGCTAAATGATCCAGTCTGAATAGACAATGGTACACTGTTGCTGTGAGTGTAGGTTCCATTAGCAGGACAGACATCCCTACCAGCACTATCACCAGCCCACAGAGACTCCCTCCAGTCTCTGCCTGTCATTCAGCTCTTTCTAGCCACCCCTCAAGCCTTCAAAAGCTCATGGCCTAGGCCATGGGGGAAGGCATACTGCACTTAGATTTTTACTTGCACTTATATTTATTAGGGCACCTATTCATCTGAAAATCCCTTAAAATAAGCTCAGGTGGTTGAAGAATCTATAACAGGTAGCCAACAGAGTGAAGAACTGAAAGAAAAGATATTAGTCACTTGACTGACACTTAGGAGGCATGCTGATGTGGTGGTAATGAAAGTCAGAAATATATATTTTATGGAAATATAGGAATTAGGTATTTGGGTTTGGGCATACTTCTGTGGAAAAATCAAAATAGAATGGAAATGTATAAGATTCTACAGAAGCTTCAAAGATTGCAATATAAATGACATTCAGCTAAAGAATATTGTTTAATTAAAAATATTTTATATATAGTCAGCTCTATCTAATTATAGAGAAAATACCATTTAATTCTATATCAACTTTAAAAAGTCCAATTCTGTATCTTCTGGATTTTTCCAGAGGATCAAGGGAGCAAAGGGCGGAGATGTGAGAAAGATGCTCCTGTGATGACTCCTGGCTAGATGTAAAACTTCCTACAGTTTTGCTACTATTTACTTAGATGGATGAATACTGCACAATCAGTAATTGAGCGGATTCTATTCTTTTCTGAATGTAGGATGCTGTTCTCCTTCATCGTCCCTTAAACTCATTGCTTGATAGTTTTAGAGAACTTTTTATCAGTTCTTATACACTTAAAGCATGAACTGTGGTAGCAAAATAAGGCTATTCTCTGTAAGGTTGTTGTAATAATAAAGTTCAGCAATGATTGTGAGATATACAGATATAATAGATGGCCAGGAAAGTACTTTGCTGCTGCCAAATACACCTCATCTCGTGTTAATTACCAGTTTCTCTCAATAGTTGGAATTACTTGGTCTTTTCCCTGGAGAAATTTTAGTGAAGCTACTTTATCTTTTGATGTACTTGGATCTGAGTGTATCTCCAGCTGGAAAAAAAAAAAAAAAAAAAAAAAAAAAATCCAAATAATGTGTTCAGACTTGTGCATTTTTAAATCAAAATCATATGCAAAGCTTTGGATAAAACATATTGGTTTTGCAATGTGGTATAATTTTGTGCACATTTACACTTCAAAAGGTTATATGGGGAAATCCTAACTCAACTGTTGATGAAGTTTCTAATAAATCAGAGTCCTGAACACATCCTTCAGTGCTCAGTTACAAAAACCGACTCTGCGCTACTTGGCCAGTCTGTTGATATTTGTATTGCCATGAAATTGCAGACTCAGCAACATCCAGCATGCTGCTGCCGACCACAAGTTTTGAACTACTGTAATGACCTTGGTCTACAAACACACTCGTTATTTTTGACACAGAGGCAATTTACCAACCAGCCTGTCCTCTTTTGGGTTGACATTCCCAGAAGTTATCATGTATTTGGAGGGTTGCTTAATGTATAGCTAGTAGTTATTTTTGAACGGAACTGAACATTTTGTAACACTCCTATTGACTTTTTTAACCCGTAAATGAATCATGGAAAATTACATCTGCTCCTTGCTGTGAGGTTAGAAACATGATCTTTTTGGATGTTTATATGGGGCACTGTGATAGGGATCTCTTTACACTGTACCAAATCAAAACACCGCCTGGCCCATGGCACATAGCCCTGTGATTTACAAGCCGAAACAAGTCTCAGTTCCAGCCTCCCTAGTAACTCAGGCTTCAGCTAGAAATACAATCTTCCTATCTCTGAAATTGGGAGAACTATTAATCAGAGAACCTTACCTGAGGTGATGTGTCCTTAGGAAGGAAATAAAAAAAAGGGGGGGAGGGGGCAGTATTGTGACTAATTAGGTCAAAGTTCCCTAACTTTGTCAGATCCTCAGCAATTCTTTACTGCTTGCAGCATATGTGCATTCCAGCCAACAAGCAAGAAGAGTTAAATTTCTCCACTGACATGCACACGCAATATCCTACAACTTTTAGAGTGGAAATTTGATTATATGATATTAAATAGAAAAATGCAGATTTCACATGCCATGTTTTAATGCCACGTGCACGCACGCACACAAAACTGTTCCTGAATAATTTCCTACTTGCCTTCCAGCTGCCAATAGATGTTCAGTGCCCAGATTTACTTTCTGTGGCTTTTTTTGTCCCTCTCCCCTGTGTTGACAAAGGTCTTTCAACATTTTATTTAGAAAGAATAGGAGAAATATTGTGTACTGGGCTTGTGGGTGCACCTTAAAACCACCAGCTCAGACCCTGCTGGACTCCGCCTGTGGGAGTGCCTGCCATGGGTTGGTACCCTTGGGCAGGGGGTGTCCCAGCCTGGGAAGGGGCCTCCTTTAACTGCTGTAACTCTTAGGAATTAAGAAATTAAAAGCATTCTGCAGGCTTTGATCAGCACTGCAGCTCTGTACACAGACATTGCTCCTAGTTTTGTTGCAGTCATGACCCAATTCATGCACAGACTTGGAGTTTGGCATTTCCAGGCTCTGCCGAATGTCCACTGGTGGTTACTGGTTTGCATCCCAGTATGGTCTGGGTCACCAGACCAGGGGCACACTTATTGGAGTACCATGTCTACTGCTTTATCAGAACTCTTCTTTTGGTATCTACATTCTTACCGTTGCCAGTATACAGTTTTTTTTTCTTTTCAATGTATACCTTAGCCTTCTGAGGTTCAGTTTAGGGGCTTAAGTATGTGTTACCTAAACATACTGAGAACTAAGTGTTAGACAGTTCAGCTATAAAAATTAGTCAGAGACTGGGTAATTTTTTATTGTGAGGAAGGGGTATTTACTGTTGAATCATAAAATCCTAGTTGGAAGGAACCCACAAGGATCATCGAGTCCAAGTCTTGGACTCCTCCCATCTTTCAAATAATAATTCTGCAATGCCTTTTTTTTTTTTTTTTTTTTTTTCCTACTTTTGAAAATAATAGCTTACCTTTTGAACAATGACCTTGTCTGGAAAAAAATCAACCCTGTGGGCAGCTGTTTATCACAGAAACAAGCACCTGAAAAAAAAAGAGGCCATAACACAAAGAAGGTTTGCAGCCACACAGTATTTTGTTTCTACTGAAGCTATGATTGCCATGGCATCCTCCAGGTGTGGAAGCACACAGTGCTGCATTCATAGTTGAGTCTAACCTAGGACAGGTGGTACCTTTTCTGTCTGTCTGAACACCACAGAGTGAACTGTGGCACCCCTGGCTCACAGCAGAGCAGATTATGGCTGAAGCAAGCATGAGTGCTAATTCACCTGACATCCCCAAATTATGAGATTTCCTTATGGTCTCACATGCATATCAGCTTGCAGCCAAACCTCTATCAACAGAGGTGGACAGGAAAATTAAATCAGTGCCAACGCAGCCAGCGATTTGCCTTTGGAGAAGCCAGTCCTAGCTGGGGGATGAGTTTGGTTTCTGGTCTTTGTACAGGCTAAGTGTTGTAAATGGAAGAGAGAGGAGTACAGAGTCTGGACAGTATCTGTGGGCCACCGAGCAGTGTTTTTTTTTTTTTTTTTTTTTTTTCAGAAGATGTCTCTTGTAGGAGTTTCTGCAGGTCTGTTGAGTGTCAAGGGGATTCGAGGTATCAAAATGAGCTGTGTGCCTGTTCCAGCTGTATTTCTTAAGTTTTGTGGTTAATCAGAACCTATCAAATTTAAACAACATGAAACTGCAACAGAGACGTACAGTGCAAGCAAACAAGAAACAAAGAACAGCTGAGCTTATTGCAAAGTGAGAACCACACTGCTTTTATGGCTTTTCACTGAAAATCTGCAGCCATGTGAGTGGCTCTGCAAACTGTTAATATTGCCTGAATGGAATGCTTGGCCGTTACAAGAAAACGTATAAAATGTTGAGCACACAGAGGACCTGCCTCCCATCATTAAATAACACAGCTGGCTTATGTTCACACTAATACTTTCCTGTGGAATTTTCTCCCCGCATCACTTGAAGCCCTTGCCATCCTGTGTAGCCCTTTTCCATTTTGTGCTCGGTCTGTGTTTTCAGTGGAACTGAACTTAATGTGCTTGTTCTGTTTTGGTTACACCTAGAGGTAGGCACGACCGGTTTTGGATTCACCACATTTTAAATTAAACAGTTCTCTGTCCGCCACGCAAACCCCAACCCCCCTCTGACCATGGAAAATGTTTAATTTTTTTAATTTTTATTTTTTTTCCTGTGTGTGTGAGCTTTCACCCACTGCTCTACTTCCTGCTTTCAGCCAAAACATTGAGGTGAAGACATCAAAAGGAGAAGGCAAATGCAAAGTAGCAATTTTATAAAAGGGGCCAATGGGCATGAAAAGCAGAACCTTTTCTGGCTTTCCACATATGCACTTGACCTTGAAATGAATGTTGAATATTTCTTTGGTATTTCAAGAGCTAGATTTCTTTATTTTTCTTCCTGTTCTGCAGTAAAATCTGCTTGATCTGGACACTTTGCTAAAAAGCCAAAATTATAATCAGTATCCTAAACTTTGTACAGCTCTGTAGATCACCACAGCTACTACTTTCACAATTAAGTTCAATTAAAGGAAGGGGATTCCAATTAGAGAAATCACTTGCATTGTAATGGTGTAAAACTAGGAACAAAGCCCTTACAAACTGTGCTGCAAGCCTTCATCAACAAGCCAGGGCAATGAACAGTCTCATTTGCAAGAACGCTATGCAATGACTCTTGGCAGCTTCAGTGCATCATGCATCAATATGCAAATGTTTATCAGTAACTAATGAAGCCCCAGAAAAATCCAACCTTGTCACAGGGTCCAGGGAAATGCTTAGTGGGACTCGGTGATGGGGCCCAGGGTTTTTCTGTCACATAACCCTATATTTTAGTGAATGTTTCTTGATCATTTATGGGAAACACGACCCATCTTTTTTTTTTTTTTCTGTTTTTTTTTTTTTTTTTTTTTTTTTTTTTGTTCTTTTCCTGAGGATCTACTCACTCATCATCAAATGAAAAATATAAATTTCTATCTGCCATCAAGTATTTGGCAAGGTGCACAGTATTTGCTTTCTCACTTCCCTTCAGTATTTGACTAAGTAAATGACAGAAATGTTTGTTACAAATATAGCAGAGTATCTGTGTCTATATTACTATAACTTCAAAAGTTATTCTTTTGAGATCTGTTCCTGGGTTTTCCACCCAACACTTGATTTACGTCTTTACACTCTTTCCCTACACAAAGTGTGTGTACACCACATATTCGTTGTTCAGCCAGGAGAACAAGTTAGATTTTCTAAGTCAGTTTCTGCTGACACTGAAAACTTACCCTTTTTTGTAGTGCTTTCCAGTAGTTCCTTCTGAAGCTTTTCAATAGTTTCTCAACACTTTTCATAGTTCTTTCTAAAGGACAAACATACTCCTCATGGCATCTGATGAATACAGAAATTGTAAGGATAGCTTTCAGGTGGAAGACTCTCACTTGTGTAAGACTAATTTACATTTGTGGTAACGTATCATTTATGGTGTGATGTCTTGAATTAAGATACAGGTCTTGCACACAAAAGCCAGGTTGTTTTTCATTTGTTTTACAAGTGAAATTGCTTTACTTACTGTGTTTTGGCCTCACTGCATATGCATAAAGAAAAAAGATCACTACATTTTATAGGTGTTATTTTGATATGTTGAGTGGACAAACATTCACACTCCCCAGTCTCTCCCAATAATTTGAATAGGGTCTTATCTTTAAAAGGTACATATTACCAGATGAATCACAAATGAATCTAGTGGTTATCCTGGAAAAGTAGATGTTTCTAATGTTTTGTGATTGTTTTTCTTGGTAATTTTTATCCCAGGCTGTTGATACTACCTTGCTGCTGACTCAAATGAACTTTTAAAAATACATTTTATTCTTCACTCCATGTGTGAATTGAGTCTTTATATAGAAAATCTCACTAACATATAGTACTCCTGTTGACTACACTGCTGTCAGCAGCCAGTAGAGAATTTTATTTTTATTTTTATTTTTCTTAATTTTGTTTCAACTACTTTTTCATGGTAACTAAGCCAAACAAACTGTTATTTGAAAAAAACACTAGGTCAAAGCAATGATGAATAGGTCACGTTCATAACATTGTAGTCAATGGCTCTATGTCCGGGTGGAGACTGGTCACAAGCAGTGTCTCTCAGGGGTATATCTTGGGACCAGTGCTTGTCAATATCTTCATCAATGACATAGATGATGGGATTGAGTGCACCCTCAGTCAGTTTGCAAATGACACTAAGCGTGGTGCAGTTGATACAACAGAAGGAAGAGATGTCATTGAAAGGGTCCTGGACAGGCTGGAGAAGTGGGCCCATTTGAACAACAGAGGTTCAACAAAGCCAAGTGCAAGGTGCTGCACCTGGGTCAGGGCAATCCCAGACACGAGCACAGGCTGGGAGAAGAACTCCTTGAGAGCAGCACTGCAGAGAAGGACCTGGGGGTTCTGGTGGCTGAAAAGTTTGACATAGCCAGCAGTGGGCACTTGCAGCCCAGAAGGCCAACTGCATCCTGGGCTGCATTAACAGAGGAGTGGCCAACAGGTCAAAGAAGGTGATTGTTCCACTCTGTTCTGCCCTTGTGAGGCCCCACCTGGAGTGCTGCGTCCAGGTCTGGAGCCCCCAGGACAAGAAGGATGTGGAGCTGTTAGAGGGGGTCCAGAGGAGGGTCATGAAGATGATCAGAGGGCTGGAGCACTTCTCCTGTGAAGAAAGGCTGAGAGAGCTGGGGCTGTTCAGCCTGAAGAGAAGGTTCCAGGGAGACCTGACAGTGGCCTTTCAGTACTTAAAGGGGGTTTGTAAAAAGGATGGAGAGGGACTCTTTACTTGGGTAGATAATGATAAATTAGTCTTAAACTATAAAAGAATAGTTTTAGATTAGACTTCAGGGAGAAATTCTTCACTCAGAGGGTGGTGAGGTACTGGCACAGGTTGCCCAGAGAAGCTGTGGATGCCCCATCCCTAGAGGTGTTCAAGGCCAGGCTGGACGGGGCCCTGGCCAGCCTGATCTAGTGGGTGGCATCCCTGCCCATGGCAGGGGGTTGGAACTAGGTGATCTTTCCAACCCAAGCCATTCTATGATTCTGTGATAATGTGTTGTCTGCAGTTTCAATGAAGCTGATTTGTGTTATCTGTAAATCAGATACCTGAATTTTAAAAGATCAAACGAAAACAAAATTTCAGCTCTCTGTCTATAGAGTTAAGTTCAAAGCTGTTTTCTGCTTGATACAGCACAGGAGCTGGAGCAGAAGTCTTTCATTTGTGAACTGACTGCCCCAAACACTGCTAAATGTAATTCTTCTCTTACTCTTAGGATTAATAAGCATTCAATGCATCCATACAAAGAGCTGTTCCTCTGGGAGGAACAACTCTCTCTGGGAAGAGAGATGAAGAATAGCACACATGATGGTTAAATTCCTGGGTTACTATCCTAACAGTAAAAAATGTAGGCCTATATCCCCTCCAGCAGAGGAGAAAATGGAATATAAGTTATTTGCCAGGGTATGAGGAAACCTTCTACTCCTTGACTATGTAAACCTGCCCCAGATTTGTATTTCAGACAAAACCACAGGGTGCATTGGTTCCGGCTTCATCCCTTATGGTAAAATTTGCTTTCTCTCTCAAATTAAATCTCTGGATGATCTATGCATTGCCTCAATATTAACAATAGAAATAAGCTGACAACGGGAGGGCTTGATTGCTGAGTCTGTTCACTGCAGTTGTAAAGGATGGGATTCAACTCACGTTTAAAATTAAATATACTGTGTACAGGAAAGTGTCTGCATGCAGGGCAGGTGTATAAGCTTCCTGTATAGTCAACAGAAATGAGCTCACTGCAGCAGGAATAAAGTAGAAAGTGATTCATCACAGTCTAAGATAGATTTTAGGTTCAGTTTGGATGCCTAACCATAGCCATCTAGAGCTTTTGGAGAGGGAGCAGGGAAACCTACCCTGCCTTTAGCTGCTGGACAAGAAAGTCACGGGTCTCACACAGCTGAACTGAACTCCCACTGCATGGTGAGCTGAGCAGCTCTTTCACTTCAGTGACTGTACTGCTTACACACTCGATCCAGTTGCCTGCACAGACCAGTATCTGGTGTAATAGCTGGTGCCCTGGGATGACATGCTGGGGCTCCAGAAAGAGATGGATCTCCTGCGGGCTCTGTGCCACATCTGCCAGCCTGTGTGAATGTCCTGGGTCTCCTAGGACATGAGTGAGCACAGAACTAAGCATTAAACATGACTTGACTATAATGCTCCACTGCTTAGAGGATTAGCAGACATCTGCAGACACAAAAATTGGGGTCTAAATGTCAGACTGTACTTGAGAGCCCCATCTCATTACATTTGAAATAATCCATTTTGATGGATACCAGATTCATTAGTTAAGCCAAGTGCTCAGCTGCCTTGTGTCATAGACATACAGAATAGGTGGAGTTTACTATTGAATATGGCTGAAATTGCAGATAGTGCCAGTGCGTGAGAGAATGGCAGGGGGCTGAGCACAGAATCTATGTGTACTGATGTACGGCTGGGATGTTTTCTTCATTTTTCATGTTCCTTCCTCTTTGCTGAGGCAGAACTTTGCTGAATTGGCTTTTTTATTTTTCTCTTTTTTTTTTTATTATTTTTATTTTTATTTTTTTCTGTGCTGGACAAATCAACCCAGTTCTTTGCATCATAAACAAGAGGCTTGCCATCCTTGAACTTAACTGAATGTCAAAGACACAGTTTATATACCCTCCTTAAGAGAAGCTGAGGTACAGTGTGACAGAACAGTACCTTGGCTTCAGTTCATTTTATTTAAGCTTGTAAAATGTCTTTGCATGCTGTTTCTTTGATGTATTTGAAATTAAATTTTGTGTGTGTATTTCTGCACCAGAAATGTATTGGAAAAGACAGAGAATGTCTTAAATCATATTTTAAAATATGCCCTATGTGTTACAGATTTATGCTTTACAGTAGCCTGTAAAAGGAGATATTTCTTGACACTTTAATCTGCCCACTAGCCTCTAGTGCTGTATATAGGAAAATAGTGAAGTGGTAAAATTAGATCAAAATTATGTCATTTTAGTCCTTTTCATCATGTTTCTTCCTTGTTATTGAGAAAGAATTTAAATATTATTATTATTTTTATTCTCCTGGCTAATGAAATTACCTATATACATACATATATATACACACACACCTATTTAAGAAATACTTCGCAATACGATATCATCTGTTGCAAAACTATGCATACTTCCTAAGTAATGTTAAGAAGGTAACACCAGAATAAAAGAAGTTAAATATGGGTGTCAGACTACTACACAGAGAACTGCCTCTACGTGTTCATTGCCTTAGAAAAAGACAGAATAAAAAGAGGAAGCAAAGTGTTCATGCTTTTAAATTCTATTCTGAAGTCATTTAGACATCAAATCAGCAGTGCAATTGTACATGAGTTTGTAAACTAAACTCCCTGAAGATTGTGAGGTAGATTGTTTAAATAATCTAGCAATATATGTTAAAAGAAGCAATGGAAGTAAAGTTCCTGATAATAAATTGCTGGCAAGTTCTCTATTCTGTACTGTTAAGAAGTTAGGTGAATTAGCTTGTCTTTTCAGTATTAAAAAACAAAACCAAAAACAAACAAACAACAACAAACAAAAACAATGGTTTTATGACCATTTTAATCTCTGGTTACTAGCCTCTGCACAGATTTTGAATCACTGTATCAGTACATGTCATTTGCCTTCCCCTCTCTGCTTTTGGCTGCATCCTCCATGGCTTTCCTCATTGTTTCACAGTGATGATGCAAATAACGGTCCTGTTACACCTAGACTTAGAGGAAACAACACCTGTGCCTGAAACTTCAGACAAAGTTTGTCTGAAGGCAAACATGCCCTTGTCTGAAAGGCAAACACAGATGTTCCTACATCTTCTGCTGCATTCACTGTGGAGTCTATTTATTTAGCTCAGTCTATTATTTTTAAACCAAGGCCATAAAAGTTCAAGCCCCAGTGGTGTTCTGAAGTGCTATTTGCAGTTCTGGAGAAAATTTTCAGACTTCTCTGGGGTGGTGTTCATGATCCCCTGGCTAAGGTGCATCCCTGTTTGGCTTGGCCACGTTGCTTCCTGATGTTGTGCCACACCTGCCAGCAGTGGGATATGTCTTCCAGCAAGTGGGCAACAAGAGGTGTCTGTCTGTAGGCAACTTTCTGTGATTAGTTGAGTGGATGGTAATTAGGGGGTGGCAAACTGATTCCAGTCCAATTGTAAAAGGCAACAATGAAGAACCTTAGCTTCCTTGTTCCCATACCCCACTGCAGTTCTCAAAGAGCCTAAAGGCTCCAAGCTGTCAACACAGAGATCAGCAAAAATTTCCCTGAGGTCTTGACACAGAGCCGGGAAGTATCACCAAATCTGAGGCTGCATAGACCATAACCCCTGGCTGTCTAGCTGGTGTCATTCACATCCCTGTTACCTCAGAGTAGGAACAACACCTTTGTCATTGCATATACAATGCCCAGAGAAAATTAACCAGTTGTAAGACTTTTGCTGGCCTTGCTCTGCTTGCTGTCCTTCCATGGCATGAACTCTTTATCCTCTGCTGAGTGCAATCATCTTGTGTTCAATATCGTGAGTGTGATGCAGGAGCTGAGGCAGCAGGTCTACCAGGAATTGTCCTTTCATTTAGTCTGTGACTCAGTACACTGGAGATTAAAGTTGAGCAAGGCAGCAGAGAGACTTTTCAGATGTCTCTCTCCCTTGGTCCCTCATGGCTGTTGTCACTTCTCTCCTGGGGCTGAGCCAGGCTGTGAGGGGTCTGTGCCCAGTCATGGAGGGGCAGAACAGCTCAGACGAGGAGGAAGGAATTTGGTGGAGGGGCAGAACAGCTCAGACGAGGAGGAAGGAATTTGGGGCAGGGCCCATTTGGACTGGCAATTTTTTTTTTCCTTCTGGGACAGGAACCTTGAATTTGTAGCTCTCTCTCAACCATGTTACATCTTCCCGTTGCTGTGGAGTAACAGCTTATTCACACACTCATGTGTAGGAATGTGTTACTGCATAAAGTATGTCTGCCCTGCTGGGTACCTGAAGGCACTCAGAGAGATGGAACTGTGCCAGGGTAAATACTGGTGAAGACACAGGATGAACAGCTTTAGGAAGCTGGCAACAAGAAGTGAAAAGTGTATGGTGGATACCAATTGTACTGACATACATTCAAGGGCGATGGGGGAGACAGAGCTGGAATCATCGTTTGGGTAACTGGAGATATGAAACCAAAGGATGGCAATGGGGAGTTGTGGAAGTTGAAGGGTTACATGGCTGTGAATCAGGGAGAATCAAAGGTGTTATCTGGAATAAAATGGCTTAATTTTAAGTCTTCTTACTGCCTGCAGCATCTGTGTCCCTGTGAAGAGGAACACAGCACTTCTTATGAAGCAGTGATGAAGAGGTCCACAGATGACTCATGGAAACTATGGTGCATTGCATTTCTGAAAGATTTCACACCTTCATGATCACTAGGAAGATGTGAGCCATGATGACCCCTCACTTCAGTTGGAGAAAAGCAGCCTTCTGTTACAGAGATCTCAATTGTAATGTGTACTGAAGAATTTATATCAAAATAATAATAATAATAATATCATATCTATGTACAATGAGCAGAGCACTTCAGAAATAGTCCAGCAGAGTAGAGGACAGTGAGTTGCTATTGGAAGGTGAAAACAAAAGAAAACAATTAAACAAAAAAGGTAAGTAAAGGGTGAAATAAATCTTCCTCTCATCTTTCTGAAAGCACTGTTAGATATTCAAGAAGGAGATCCAGAAAGCTGATGGCAAGTACTGAAGCTGGAATAACAGGGATCAAGAAAATCATGTTTGCCTGTTAATACTATAGAAGAAAATATCTGCTCTGGGAGAGTAGTGGGTATCTACTGGGCATATACAATGCTAAAACACTGAAGTGAGTGCTGTCTTGTGCCTCCCAGACCTTCAAGTCCATAAATCTTGGAGTATTTTACATTGTCTCTCTTAAGTTCTTTCTTGGTTCTTCTGTTAGGATTTGCTGCCAAATGGAAGGAGAGTGCTGAAGGGACTAGGGAGATCAAATTTCTAACTTTGACAGATATCCCATTAAAAAGAGAGAGCTGACAGTCATTTTTGTCTGCTATTTAATCAACAGTGCATCTAAGTATTCTCTTTCTAGGGACTGATATTTTAATTATTTTACTTCAGATGATCATAGGTGCACTTTGTTTTAACTTTTAAAGCCTGATCAGCAAAACAACAAAACATCAAGACAGATTTGTGTACATTTTTCCAGTCTGAAATTGAGAATGCTTGGATTGCTCTTGAATCCACAACAATGGGTCTGGGTGCGAGGCGGAAAGCCACCAGTTTGGTTTCTTCTTTTGGCCTGGCTATATTTCTAGAAGGGACTGCCACTAATTTTGGAGGCAATTCTCTGAAAAAACAAAACTATAATAAAAATGGTAAAGGAAAGAATACAAGCTCTGGCTTTCAAATTTCTGTTTTTCCTTGGTGGCTGCAGAACAAACACATTTCAGAGTCTCCTTACACATGTGGATGGTTTCATAGGGCACTCAAGGAATTTTTGTATGTGAAATGTGTGTGTGTAGCATGTCCAGCAACTTTCAATAAACTCCATATTCAGGTAATGGGAGGCATTGTGTTTTTTTTGGGGGGAGGGGGAAGGGAGGGCAGGAAATCAGTCTCAAGTGGGATTGATTCCAAACATTGACCATTTTTATCCTGACTGCAATTTTGCCTTGACCTTTCCTGACTAATGCAAAATGAGGCTGGCTACATGGAGAGTTTTTTTTTTTCAGTGTTTATACTGTAAGAGTCATGCTGACTCAAACAGAACCGGGCTTGTGCTCTTCCACTGAGCCACATAATAGATCCTTTGAGAGGAGCGGTGGATGTAGTGTGGAAGGTCATTGACTCTCAGTCTCTGTACATGCCAAGAGGATGCAGATGAATGGTGGTGTGAATTCACACTGCTCAAAAACACCTGATCACAAGACACAACAGGGCAGCTCAAAAACAGACAGAACCAGCAAGGTTCTGGGACTTCCTACAGAAAGCCATAGGGACACATGCAAACACGCACACACTTCACCTACCACAGTTTCCCTTCCCTTCCCTTCCCTTCCCTTCCCTTCCCTTCCCTTCCCTTCCCTTCCCTTCCCTTCCCTTCCCCTTTCCTAAAAAATTATTTACAGAATTTCACAATTATATTTGATCTCTTTAGGGCTACAATAGGTTTATGGACTCTGTTTTACCCCTGCCTTTGGCTGGCCCTCTGTGGGCTTTTGAATCCCTTCTCCAAAATGCATAGAGTTATAGTAACCATAATTCTTATGAGAACTGCTGGAGATGCTGGGCCATTCCATCTATGTGAATGATTTAAGAGTCACACCTGCGACAATGTCTAAGATCAAGACAACAATAAGTGCTTTGAGCCTCGTCCTAGCTGGAGCTGCCAGGCCCTGTCACCGCACAATCAGCGGGAGAAAGGAGACCAAATACCAAAGTCACACACCCACTGCAGGTAGTCTGTTTGCCTACAGGTCACAACCACTTTCCCACAATGTCTGAGATCTGCCAGCTCCAGACAGCATAGGTTTTATTCATCTCCCACTTCACTTTTGACACTGCAGGAGGCAGGATAACTCAGTCAGCCATCAAAGTGAGATTTTTTTCACCTGACATTAGTCATCTGAAAATTGGAGACCAGTGTAAGCAAGTCATCCAGGCTTTCTCTCTTGCATCTGCCTTGATTCACCACAGGCCCCTTAGGCCTCAGGATGGCATGAATCAGTCCAGTCGCTCTTCATCTCCCCATGGGGAGCAGAGGGAGCTGAGATGGCAAGAGTTTACAAGATGTCTAAAATTCTGAGATCTCATTAGGGAACGTAAAGATGGCTCTACCCCACTTTGCTCTTCTCTAGTGTCCATCAGTTCCTATGTGGGTGCTGTTCCCTTTGCCTTCAAACTCCTAGCTTCTGGGGAGAGCTTGCACTGTGAGAGAGGACAATGCCTACAATGAGGCTGTGCTTCTTTAACAGCTGTAAGGTCAGTAGGACTATTCACATGCATTAGGTTAGATGTACAGTACATTGGTTATGTGACTTGTTAGTGTTAATCTGCATCTGTTTCTTTTTATAGCTGACTGGGGACGTATTTGGACAAAGAATGGCCATTTCAGCAAAGTCTACATGCTCCCTAAATTCAGATCTGAAGTCCTGCCAAGCATCTGTGGATGGAAAGAAGTCAGTATTGTGAATAGCTTGTCCTTTCCTCTTATTGTCATTTGTATTAAATTAGTGATGTTACTGTTGTCTGTAGTGCCTAGGGGCTGCAAATTAGATTTAGGGTCTCATTCTGTTAGGTCCTGTGCAGGCAAATAAGTCCAGGGTTTGCCATAGGGAGCTTCCAGTTTTACAAGTCTGCCACCCAAATGCACTCAAAAGTGTGTCCGTCCATCTGTCCCCCCCACCCCGCTTTTTATTTTTTCTTGGGGAAAGGCATAGTATGGAGGAATATGGAGGAATGTCAAGGTGGATTTGGATTGCTATTTGTAGCATGATGAAGAGCAAGTGGCCATGTTACAGTGGCCAGAGCTGAGGAGAGTGAGCAAAGTTCTGTGAAACTTCTGGCTGCTTATCTGTAACACTGCATTTACCTGGTAAGGGCATACCTTCCCCTGGCAGGCTGGGAGCTCCTGCAAGCCGAGAATAAAGTGCTGTACCCTCCATCTGTCAAAAGCCACCCCAGCCCTCCCATGAACATGTCTTCTGCCATGATCTGTATGCTTTCTGAGAAAGCAGGAAGGGACACACTGGTGTGATAAACCAAAATTACAACATTAAATGATGCAACATATTTTAAAGAAGAGAATGAAAATAATATGTTAATTCAGCAGCAGTCCTGTTACTCTTCCTGCCACCAGTTTATTTTGGAAGAAGGTGTCTCAACAGGACCCAAAAGAAGATTTTTAAAAGTGTGGCACTTATTAATATTGGGAATACACTGTTCAGTGATAATTCTCTCATCTTCCATTTATCATAAATATTTCAATTTCTAGGAATGAAGTTTTTGTTTGTTTGTATCTCCCCCCCCTCCTCCCCCCCCCCCCTTTAGAATGCATGAAGTCTGTTATATGATCCATCATTTCATCACAGGCCACAAATAAATCAATGAGCTAAAACAGTATATTATCCCTCCTTTTAAACACAAAATCTGAAGCCTGCATTTGAGAAGGTACATGACATATAATTTCCCTAACTTAAAAAAAAAAATGTTTTCTTATTGTCATTTCTGCAAGCCCAAATGAAACTCTTCCTTGCCTCAGATGTCCTCATCCTCTCTCCCTTTTTGTGTGCATGCACTTTGTGCTGTTCTTCCCTGGTGTACTCACCGGACTAGGACAGTTACCGATTCTGACATTGATACTGACCTAGAAAAGTATTCACTCCAAGCTGTGCCCGGAAATAAAACACTTCTATATTGAAAAGATAATGTAGATTTTGCAAACAAATGTAGACAAGAGAGGACAGATAAGATTTTAGGCCTGCCAGTTTGACAGCATCCCTCTGACATGCCAGCCTTTCTAGCTGTGAATGGATTTCCACTCCAGTTCTGTGCAGAGCAGAGCTGGGAGGCTGAGCAGCACAGAGCGATTGCCAGGCTGGCATAAATGTTAGGTGTCGCTTTTTACCCGCTCTATGAACCTGCAACTATTCCTGTGAAATGGAAACCGAAGATTTCAGCCCTCATGGTGTATACAGCAAGCTTGAACTCCCTCTGAACTTGGCTTGTGTTGAAGTCTGGAATAGTTCAAAAGGGAAGAATAGATGAATTGATAAAGGGGAAAACTGTATAGCTTCATGTTCTGGGTAACAGTGCCTGTACTGCTGTGCTCTACAGCCAGATTGGAAAGCTGTTGCAGCCTGAAAGAAAGCTTACACACATGATTTGGTTTTTTCCTGAGGCTCTTCTGGTTAAAGTTATTGCTACCTTGCTGGTGCTACAGGCCAACATATCGTAAAATCAAAAACAATGCCATCAATTAAGGTAGCAAGAACCCTGATTCAAGCAGTCATGGTATTATTATTTTCTTTTTATTTTTCTTTCTCTTTCTTTCTTTCTTTCTTTCTTTCTTTCTTTCTTTCTTTCTTTCTTTCTTTCTTTCTTTCTTTCTTTCCTTTCTTTCTTTCTTTCTTTCTTTCTTTCTTTCTTTCTTTCTTTCTTTCTTTCTTTCTCTCCTTCTCTCCTTCTTTCCTTCTTTCTTTCTTTCCTTCTTTCTTCCCTTCTTTCTTTCTTTCTTTCTTTCTTATTTATTTATTTTTTTCTTCTATCAGTTTCTGGCAAGAGCTGTGGAAAGAAGGAGCCTGATAGATGCCTGTGTTTGCTTCCACTGGAAACAAATGGCTCTTCTGATAATGTTATCTCTGGGACTGACCTTAAACTGCCAAGTTCACTCCATTTAACATATCTACTGGGTTAACAGCCGGTTGGAGCATGATCCCAGGATGTGCCAGGTGCCTGGGACAGTCTGTTGACGTCAGTGCTGGGGGGATGACTCTGTGTCCTGAATGTGTGCAGGAAGAACAGCTCCAGTGTTTATCCAGATCTTGTCCACTGGCAGCCCAGTGGGAATGGCAGCTAAGTCTCTCCAAGGGTACTTTGAACTCCAACAAGGAGATTACCTTCCCAAAGACCCCTCTCTCAAAGTAGACTTCAATTTTTCTCTCTCCTTGTCCTGGCCTTGTCAGAGGAAGTTCTGTGAGGGTGATCAGTGGGGCTGAAGCCCATTGGATATTCCTGCTTCCTTTCCTCTGTAAAGCTCTTTAATACATTACAGTGATGTTTCTTAGGAAGAAAAGAAGAAAAGACAAACAAAGAAATAAAAGTGTATGTTTTGGCAAGGCAAATTAGGGAAGGATAAGCACTTTTTTTTTTTTTTTTTTTTTTTTTCCCATGTGCATAAATATTTATAATTGAAAACTGCATCTATGAGCTGTTATGTGGTCAAATAAATTACTATAAATATATTTTATATTTATATTTATTGCATATTATATGCAATAAAGCAGCATATGTAGGCACCTTTTCTTTGAAGAATTGCATCCCTTCCATTCTCATTTCCATCATACATTCCTCAGTCATGCAAAGGAAACTGACAGTCTTTCTGGATCAGGATTATTCACTTCATTTTAAGGGGTACATCAGTTCCACTTGCCCAGACACTGCCTAAAAATTCACAGCCAATAACTAGTCAGAAAGGAGCATTCATTACGAAGTAGTAATACAGTGACATGAATTCTGAAATTTAAAATTATATAATTTTATTTCATTAAATTAAAGCTTTTTGGACAATTTTCTTTACATCAGTATTCTTGTTTGCCATTGCCTCCTGCGAGTGTCTAATTTTCTGATGCTGGGTGGGGGTGGGGTGCAACTCTGTCCATTCAGAACAGGAAGAAGTGAAGAGTTTTTGCCCCCCCCCCCCCAAAAATAATAATAATAATAATGAAATATTAAAAGCGCAGTATCTCCACACCAGTTTCTGTTTTGGATACTGGTTGTACACAATAAAGGGCATCATGGAAAACAACTTGTCTATTTTTTCAGCTCTATGGCAAAATGAAATTCTGGCATGAACTTCAGGGTTGTTATGACCCCTTATGTCTAGATTTGCCTTATCTACTCTCAGCCATGTAAAAGCCAGGTATTTGGGCTCAGCTAACCTTCTGTAGCCTATGAGGAGAGTGCAGCCCCAGATGGCAATTCATCTAACCTTCCTCCAAAAGCAAGCTTGGGAGGGGGGAAATCCTCCTCTGGAGGTACACATCTCTCGTTCATGGTCATTAGGATGCCTGAATGACTAACTTCAGTTAGACACCTACCTTTCCAATCACTGTCATTACATGAGACAAATCTGATGCTGATCTAGGTGTGGGGGGAGCACAAGGGCTATGGCCCTGCCCTGCGCTGCCCACCAGCCTGGAATTGTAAGAAGAAGGGAGTCTGAGTCTAGACTGACTGGAACAGGGTGGCCTCTGTGCAAAGGAACCTGTGACTTTCCTCTTGGTACAATTTTATGGTACCTCTGTTGCCAAACCAAACAAATTAAAGGCTACAGTCTGTACATGAAAAATGTAACTGTATAAACACAAAAAAAAGATAAGAAATAAGCTCCAGATCAGAACTAAAGACAAGGCTGAATATATTAAGGTCATATTGCAATAGATTTGTTATGTGTATTTTTGCTATGTGTCTTGGAGGTTTTATGAAATGCTGATATGCCATATTGTTAGAGCTGATCTCAGAAGTGATGTAGGTCAAACGAACATTGGGCATTCAGTAAAACTTCATTGGTGTGGTCCGCCTTGCAGTAAAAGAACAATCTTTATTGGAAGATTATTTATATGTGGAACAGAATTAGGTCCTGCCCAAGCTTGAAAAAAGTGAACTGTAAAGAGATGGGTTTCTCCAATTACTCCGGTAATTGCGATGTTGGCATTCAGAACCCAATGCAGGCAGGGGAGTCCACAGGAGTTTCACTATTGACTGTAATGGTGAGTGGCTGGGATTCTTGTCTGAGCCTTTCTCAGCGCACAGTAACCACTGCCACGGGAAACCACTTTGTTTGGCTGGATTTTAACCCCCTGCTGGGAAACAGTAGTTTGAAATACCACCAGGAATGGTGAGATGAAGGGGAGTGGCTAAACATCTGAGTGACTGAAAACATGATAGCATGCTTCCACATAAATGTATTAAGCGGAATGGCATAGACAAATGACCAGTTCACACCTCCTGCCACTTTTTGTGATGAACAACCTAACTCAAACATGTCGGGGAGAGAAAGGGAGAGGGAGAAGTGAGAATGAGAACAGTCTCTGAATCAATATCTGTTTTTTAAGGATATTTCTGAGAACTTGGTTTGGGAGTTGGTTTGGGAGTTATTCATTTCTCTGACTTATTATTCATTTTCCTCCACCTGGAAAAAATAAAAAAAAATAAAGGTATTGTAAGCATCAGTGGGAGCGTGAATAGCAGGACAGCTCTTGCTGGACTCCACAGCATTTGCCCCTGCCTCCCTCAGCTGGAGAATCCAACAGCTGTCTTCATAAATACTGTCACTCAGGATTTGAATAGGTTTACATAATCTGGTCTGGAGTGGGGAATCCAAGCTTTTTACTGGTCAAGTGGCAGGTGGGGAATTTAAGCTTTTATAATAGAGCCACAACTGCTGCTCCCACAGGGATTTTCTTTTACTGTCTATTGATTTATTACAAGCTCCAAAGTAAAGACCCCAGGATTAAAGTGGGGGCTGGGGGAGATATATTATGAAGGTCGGAGTGTGAAGATGGAGAGGAAATCTGGGTCTATCCTGCTGATGCTGCACTGGCCCAGATGGGTGGCCTGTGTGCCCTGTTTGTGACCCGTGTGCTGAGAAGGAGAAGTGTTTATAGTGCTGGGTCACCAGCTGACACGAGAAAAGGAGAAGCTGCTATTTTAGTTATGGGACTTTGGTTTTAATTCTCTCTCTCTGTCTGTCTCTGTCTCAGTATCAAAATACATGCCTGGCTCCTCATCTTTTCTCTGCTCTGACCACAGCTCATGCCTCTGCCACCACAGTGTCATCGGAGGGATGGCTGTTCCCAGGCAGCCCAAAGGCCCCGCTGGCGCAGCCCCCCCCAGTCTCACAGCTCATCTACCCCCACTGAGGGCCTGGCACAAATCTGATGGCAGCATGTGAGGGAAATCACAACTGAGGAGATGTAGATCTAAGACAACATCAAAGGAAGTGTGAAGTACATCTCTTTATAATCACACAGGCACAGTACAGTGCGGGTCTTTCAGAATAATAGCTCACTGGTACTGTGTAAAGCATGCCAGCCTTGAGCAAACATGGTAAACTAAACAGTGCTGGGATTAAAGTGAAAAGTACATACTCCCTTGCTCACGCTTAGCTGACCATCCCTGCTGTTTGCACTGGCTGTGACGTCAGCCTTCAGGTGGGGGCATGTTTGAACGTTAGAGCTAATGGAGCCCGGCTGCAAGGGGCCTGCCTGCCTGCCGGCCTCCCTCTTCCTCCACAGTGCTGGTTCCAGCCAGCGCGCCCAGGCCGGCCTGCCCCACGCCAAGGCCCCACACCAAGGCCCCACGCCAAGGCCAGCAGGGTGATGAACTGCGTCCACACAAAGCAGACTTTCATTCACAGGGAACAGGTGCAAAGTGTCCTTTTGTGTGAACAGCTGGGAAAGCTCTAACCCTTCCCCTGCCTGCGGTTTGCGTTGCTGCAGGCTCATGCTGCAGGAGGAAAAGGGTCAGAGGATTTCAAGCACTGTTTTCTACACCCGCCCGCTTGCGTTGGAAAAACTGCTTTTGACTCATATCACCAAACAGCTTGCCTTTTTTTTTTTTTTTTTTTTTTTCTTCTTCCTTTGTTTTCACTGTGTACAGAGCTGCTTCACAATAAAAGCTGATTTTAAATGCCTCATTACACAAACTAATTTTCTGAAGCTTACCTTTGCTTTGCAAAGGAGCTGCATACATGTTCTGGCATCTGCTGCTGGGAGTCAGTCAATGCCGTTGAGGCTGGTCTTTGGCTATGTCCTCCACCGGACTCTGGAGTTCAGCAGAGAGTATGTTACTCTTTTCTTGCCCTAATGGTGAGAGATACTGGTGATAAAGTCCTCACTCCTGTCAAGCATGTAACTACATACTTAAGACATGTAGCAGTAGTTTAGTGAATTCAAATAAAATTGTAGGCTGGCCATCATCAAAGGGACAAAAGGAAATAGTCACTCAAGGTCCCATGCATCTCAGTGGGGAGGATGATATAGTAATAGTAATACAGTTAAAACCCAAAGCAGACTGATATATTTCTTTGGTAAAAACCTTTCTCTTATATTAGATTGAATGCAAGAACAGTTTATCAGATTCTTTGCATTTAAAAAAAAACAAACTGCAGACAATGTATTTTTATTTCCATAAATAGGAAATAAGGAAGAATAATGCCACGGTAATGCCAAGCACATAAAAAATGAATGCAAAATGACATAAGCTAGTGGGACAAGTTAAGGAATTTAGTAGCAGAACAGTCAGTAAATTACTGGTTTTGAAAAAGCATATTATTTTGTGGGTAACCATCTATAACAATTTTCCTTGATAGTTATAAAACGGCTATGTGTATTCAGCAGGAATTTCATAGCATCTTTAAAATCTAAAAGATCCTCTAAGTTAGCTGAAATGACTTACTGAAAGCCAATGTAAGTGCCAAGCAATTGGTTATATGACAGAAATTTAAAATTAATAGACTTTGGTAAGCCAAGAGAATTATCGACTGCTCTCAGTCTTGCAGTGCTCTTTCTTACAAAATACTCTGCCTTGTACATAACAGGAAGACAGATGCATGTGTCAGCATAATATCTCACATCAGCCTGGGAAATCATTGACATCAAAAAGATGGTTATTAAAACTTGGTGTATATCTGGTGCTATATCAGAGTCAGATGCAAACACTGACAGCAATTGAGGAGATAGTATTTGCATTATTGATCTGTTTTGATCATGCTTGGACAATGTGGGGAGCTTTGAAATTTTTACTGCGTAAGGAACATGTCTCACAAATGCCCATTGTTTTTGGTTGGTCAAGGCTGTCTTGAATGAAGTCCTGAGAACATGGGGAATTTTGATGAATTCAACTGAATTCTGCATGTTCTCTCTTGGTATTTTGCTGAATCATATTTTCCATAACTTTATACAACCAACCATGGATTACATTCTGTCTTTAGGTTAGATCAATGTTTTTGTCATCTTCTCCTCCCCCTTCTCACTCAAATTCAGCATCTGCCCTTCAACTTTTCTAACGCACTGGTAGTAGGCATAACAACCCCATGGTTATGGGACCTGGGAGTATAGGTTGGTAGTTGGCTGAGCCAGCAGTGTGCTCAGGTGGGCAAGAAGGTCAACAACATCCTGGCTCGTATCAGAAATAGTGTGGCCAGCAGGACTAGGGAAGTGATTTCCCCTTGTACCTGGCTCTGGTGAGGCCGCACCTCAAGTACTGTGTTCAGTTTTGGGCCCCTCACTACAATAAGGACATTGAGATGCTGGAGTGTGTCCAAAGAAAGGCAACAAAACTGGTGAATGGTCTGGAGAACAAGTCTTATGAGGAGTGGCTGAGGGAACTGTTTTTTTTTTTTTTTTTAGTCTAGAGAAAAGCAGGTTCAGGGAAGACCTTAGTGCTCTCTACAATTACCTTACAGGAGGTTGTAGCGAGGTAGGGATTGGTCTCTCCTCCCAAGCACCAAGTGATAAGACAAGAGGAAATGGCCTCAAGTTGTTCCAGGGGAAGTTTAGGTTGGATATTAGGAAAAATTTCTTCACTGAAAGGCTTGTGAGGCACTGGAAAAGGCTACCCAGGGAAGTGGTTGGGTCACCATCCTTGGAGGTATTCAAAAGATGTCTAGATGTGGTGCTTAGGGACATGGTTCAGTGGTAGACTTGGCAGTACTAGGTTAACAGTTGGATTTGATGATCTTAGAGGTCTTTTCAAACCTAAGTGATTCTATGATTTTATGTTACGTCTCCAGCAGTAAGGTGTAAGGCAAAGAGGTAGTACATACAGAAAATGAAAGCACTGTACTAGAGGAATACCATAAAGGACACACTGATTTCTACCTCTTTTGGAAAGAGACCAACCCCCACATTAGTTCTGCAAAACGTTTAGTGTGCCTTAGTGAGATAACTGGCCAGCCTAGAGAACTGTAACCCCACTGAAACCCCAGAGGCTATAAAACCCCAGCTTGTTCAGAGAAGGTTGGAATGAAGTGCAACTTTGCAGAGTGAAGCTCTCCAAGGGGCTGTATCGATGCTGATCCAGAGAAGTGCTGACTGACCCTGAAAGATTTTCACACTGAAACAAAATCTGTTTTATGTTTGGAATCCTGATTTTAAACAGGCAGTGCATGTGTGACTTTAAAGCAATATCAGTGGGGATGAGGAAAGTAGGGAAAAATCAGAGACCTGCAAAGAATTCTATAAAATGTGCTCTCTAAAGTGAATTTAAAGGTCATTGATCTATTATTATCAGGGAATAGGAACACATTTTACTGGTGAAATATCAGTACTGATTTTGTTTTTCACAGCTGTCAAAAATCATGAGATAACACAATTACTGTGAATTAGATGAGCCTATTCCACAAGGCCTCTTGGCTTCCCCCTTGTTAAATGATATCTGCCAGGTGTGGATCATTTGACCTTTGCTATATAAAAAGCAGGTCCCCAGATCTAGTCCACCTCCTTGTATCCGAAGTGGAGGTGAAGGAGCATCTATTGCAAGGAACACAAAAATCAGTTGCGCTAGACTAATATGTTGTTGGCTCTGAGCTTGGAGACTGCAACCATCTGCCAGAAAACAGCTGTCCTGGTTTCAGCTCAGATAGCATTAATTTTCCTCCTCGTAGCTGGTAGGGTGCTTTGTTTTGAATTAGGATGAGAAGAGTGTTGATAACACACCGATGTTTTAATTGTTGCAGAGCAGTGCTTACAGTAAGCCAAGGACTTTTCTGCTTCTCGCTCTGTCCCACCAGCAGGCAGGCTAAGGGTGCAGCAGGAGCTGGGAGGGGACAGACCCAGGGCAGCTGACCCAAACTGGCCAAAGGGCTATTCCATACCGTCTGATGTCATACTAAACAATAGATAGGGGTGGCTAGCTGGGATGGGAAGGCCATCTGCTCGGAGATAGGCTGGGCATCGGTCAGCTGGCCCTAGAAGTTGCTGAAAGAGAAAAATGGCCAGTACTGTATTTTTACACTGACTCATGGATGGTGGCAAATGCTCTATGGGGGTGGCTATGGCAATGGAAACAGAACAACTGGCAGTGCAGAGGTAAACCTACCTGGGCTGCTACCCTGTGGCAAGATATTGCTGCCCGTGTAGAAAACCTGGCTGTAAAGGTATGTCATGTAGATGCCTAAGAATCGTGCCACCAAAGAACATCAGAACAATGAAAAAGTGGATCGAGCTTCGAAAATTGAAGTAGCTCAGGTGGACCTGGACTGGGGACATAAGGGTGAGCTGTTTGTAGCTCGATGGGCCCATGAAACATCAGGACATCTAGGGAAGGATGCCACATACAAATGGGCTTGTGATCGAGGGGTGGACCTGACCATTGAGGCCATCACACAGGTTACCCATGAGTGTGAGACATGTGCTGCAATCAAACGAGCCATGAGGGTAAAGTCTCCCTGGAACAGGGGGAGATGGCTTGGATTTTGATATGGTGAGGCCTGGCAGATTGACTACATTGGACCACTCCCACAAACCCACCAAGGCAAATATTACATACTCACCATGGTAGAAGCAAGTACTGGGTGGCTGGAAACATATCCAGAAAACCATGCCACTGCCCGAAACACTATCTTGGGCCTGGAAAGACAAGTGTTGTGGTGACATGGTACACCAGACAGAATTGAGTCTGACAATGGGAGTCACTTTCAAAACAATTTGGTCATCTCCTGGGCCAAGAGACATGGCACTGAGTGGGTGTATCACATCCCTTATCACCCACAAGCTTCGCAAGGAACCGGGCAAGTGCAACAGTGACATGAGCTAGGCTGGTGCTGGTGTCAAGAAAACCAACTTTGCCTGCCCTGAGTGACCACTTTGACAGATGAAGCTGAAACCATCAATAGTTTTTATGATGTGGGACCTGAGTGTGACACAAATATTATGGAATAAGGGGTGGAGGTTGTGTTGTGTCTGTTTGGGATGGAGTCACCTTTCCCTTCAGCAGCCCACACAGTGCTGTGCTCTGCAGTCATAGCTGGAACAGCACTGGTATCACTCCAGTGTTGTGTCTATTGCTGCATAGTGCTGGCACAGCATCAGGATTCCCTCCAAGCCCCCGGGAGCCAGCAGGCTGGGGGTGGGCAGTTGATGGGGAGGGGACATCACCAGGGCAGCTGACCTAAACTGACCAAAGGGATATTCCATAACACCTGATGTCACACTCAGCAATAAAGGGGGGCTCTCGTGGGCAGGGCAGTCCTCCTGAACAACTGGTATGCGTTTTGAGGCCCTGCTTCCCAGGACATGGCCAAACATCGCTCATGGATGGGAAGTAGAGAATATTTTTTTTTCCTTTCTCTCTGTGCTTCCGCACGGCCTTCTTGCTTCTTTTGTAACTTTTTCTTCCCATTCCCTTTCCCTTTAATTAAATCATTCTCATCTCAAACCTCGAGCTCTTTGTGTTGACTTTTCTCCCCCTTCCTCTCTGAGATGGCGGGGAGTGAGAGAGTGGTTGTGGTGGAGCTTGGCTGCCCATCCGAGTAAAACCACCACATCTCTGTATCTTTTCCTTTTAGCCTCTAAATAAGACACTGAAATCCTTTTAAAAGAAAGCCCAATGGGTGAAGATGTTATATGAAATAATGTGGAAGACGTGCAGATTTTGATGTCATGCTTCAGTTTATGAACTATATGTATGGTATTAGGAAAAATAGAATCAGTTCAGTAATATATCATTTACATAATATAACTTACCCCAGGGCACAGGAAACTTGGTAGTTACTGTTTTAAAGTATTGTGATCAGAGGGCCTCTGAGTGACTGTGTAAAATAACACAAAATCTGTCTGTTCCTGTGAAGGTTTCTGCTTTCTTTGTTTTGATCTTCACTGAAATCAAAGAGAATACAGAAAAAAAAAGAAAAAAGAAAAAAGAAAAAAGAAAAAAGAAAAAAGAAAAAAAAAAAAAAGAAATGTGTTTTACAAATTAATAGACACAATAGAGAAGCTAGTGGAGAACTAGCACCTGCACCTTAGCTATTTTATATTGGACTTGTCTTCAAGTTATTTGGGATTTTGTTACTGCTGTTTGGATATCTGGGCAGGCAACTTTAAGCATCAAAGGAGAATCACTCAAATTGGAAGTGTGAAACTAAATGTTGTTTTCTATTGATTTGCAGTAGGGTGGTGTGTACACTATGGCTTAAGGTGTGAGACCCCTTAGCAATGTGATGTGAACTTGTTTGTGAAATCTGAAACCCAACATTAGATTTGGTAAATTACATGCCACTTATCATATGTCGAGGAGTTTTCTTCCCAAAAAACTGAATTAGAATATAGGGGTGGGTAACCCTTAGCTCAAGTCTTGCCAGTGTGCAGGAGGCACACGTGAACCAAGATTACCTGGCATGCTAATATCATAGAATCATGGAATCATGGAATGGTTTGGGTTGGCTTTCTAGGCTTCAAGCCTGCATTCACAGCTCACATTGAGCTTCCCATCAACTGACACTCCAGGTCCTTCTCCTCAGGACTGCTCTCAATCCATTCTCTGTCCAGCCTGTATTTGTGCTTGGGATTGCCGCGACCCAAGAGCATCTCTTTGCACTTGGTCTTGTTGAACTTCATGAGGTTCACACAGGCCCATATCTAAAGCTGTTCAAGTCCCTATGGATGGCATCCCTTCCCTCCAACATGCCAACACACCACACAGGTTGGCATCATGAGCAAACTTGCTGAGGGTGCACACAATTCAACTGTCCATGTCACCGACAAATATGTTAAACTGTGCTGATCCCAAAACTGACCCTTGAGGAACACCACCTGGATTTTGAGCCATTGACTGCAACCATTCAAGTGTGACCATCCAGCCAATTCCTTACCCACAGAGTGGTCCATCTGTCAAATCCATGTCTCTCCAATTTAGAGACAAGGATATCATGTGGGAATATTAGCTGCTGCAGGAATATTATGACTTTAAAAATCCCCATCCCTAAAATATCAGTGCAGAGGAAACCGTATAGGTGTAATGTTTTCTGTCAGAATCATGTTTTTATTAGGAGAGCCTGTAACAATGTAGGAGGTGGCTTGATTAAATGAGCAAAAAAGCTGGAGCAAATGCTCCATTTTGAAATGAAAAATGAAGTATGAGATGCCTGCATGTGGAAAACTAAAATTGTATCAAAGCTGTCTTAGGAAGCTCTCAGTCAAAATGCAAGTGGAAAACTAACCACTGCAGCTGTTGTCTTGGCTATGAAAGTAAAATCAGTTAGGAGCATCAGGTAGGAGCCAAGATCAATGAGCATGAGAGCCAGACCTTGGAGCCCTGGCATGAATCAGGGTTTTTAAGGATGCCAGGCTCCCCTCTCCACCAGGGGAAAACAAGTCTTCAGGAGGGATTGAGATCCCAAGGCTTTTGTCACCATTGGAAAAAGTTCAGAAGTCTGGAAAGCTGCACATGAAAACCACCAAAATCCCTAAGATCCCTGAGGCAGTCCTGTCATGAGGCTCACAGATACTCAGTGGCCAGTCGTGTCATCACAACACAACCCTGCATACACTTGCTAGAAGGCTCTGAATCCACAGCCTTATGAAGCATCTTTTGATTTTGGTGTATTGGCATTTTCTCATGGCAATCTTTTTCACTTAAAATGTTCAGCCAGATCTATGATCTCCATGGTGTACACTGCCTACCTCAGACAGCATTTCACTGAACATTTGTTCTGCATTGCACAAGTAAATGTGGGTAGAAGTTCACCCCAAAGTGATGAAGCCAGTTCCAAGAGGAAGAAAGTTACAATGGGAAACTTGTAAGAGGGCACAAACTTGGCTATAATAGTTTCAGACACATCCAGGAGTTATGACCAGGGGCTTAAAGCTGTCCTAAACTCACTGGCTGCAGTCTATCCTATCCATTTTTTAAGATACTTACAACTTGTCCATTCACTCACACTCTGTGTGTTGCACTGCTTCACACTTGTCACCAGAAACTCCTGTCCCTCAGGGTGTTTCTGTTTGCAGTCCTTGTGCTCTCTCTGATTTAGTGTAAGTGAATTGATAGAAATAATAGTTCAGCTCTGTAGAAGTGGTCTGGAAAGCCCCATGCTTCCTTCTTTCCTGCAAGTCAATCATCACAGTGATCATGTGGGTTCACTGGGGATGTTGTACAATGCATGAGTCACCGGCGGGAATTTTCTATCAGATGTATAGGAGCGATGCAAACCAGGGGCTTTTCCTCTTCCCTTGCACACTAAATTGCAAAATATTAGAAATCAAATCCTTTTACAGGAATTACAATACTAAACTTATTTATTTTGGTCTGAAAGTAAAACGAGAAGCATATTGACGAATCTATTAGGTATGTAGCAGCTGAAGAGATGGGAAGTAGCCTTGCCAAAAGTTAATTTCTGAAACACTGCTCGTTCCAAAGAGGAACTGATTCTTATTTTCTAAGTACAATAATAGCAGCAATGACAAACCTGAACATAGAGAGAAAGAGCTGAAGAGGTTGTTTATAATTGGTTTTGTACTAAAAATTTGTCAAGACAATTTATGAGAAAGCAAGCAAACAACAAGGCTGAATTTCTCCAGTTGTACCAAAAAACATTCTGGAATCGAGACCCAGAAAGAAACTGTGAGGTGTCTAAGATAAGACAGAGAGGACAGAGCAGAGGTATTTTGTTTAATTACTATTCCAGTGCTAATACATTTAGACTCTGTGTTTACTTCCCATTTACAAACCTGGAGTAATGTTAACACCTTGCTTTGTGAAAACCTGCAAGATTCAAACACTTCAAGGACTAGATTATTAGTATCATTAATAATTAAAAATAAAACAAAAATTATAATAGTAACCATAAGGAGTAAAAATAAAGAATATTGTGTCATTATTTTTAAATTTATAATTATTTTTAAATATTTTAATCTTTCCTCTAGTCATATGAGAAAGAATATGTCTAGGAAACATTTATTTTGAAATTTAATATTTCCATGTGTTCTTATGTTTTGTGTTGAATTTAAATTTGAAATTATTAATTTTAAAATAAATATTTAAATGTAAATAGAGAATTCTTGGAATAATTTTCATTTTAAATACTAAATTACATAGGCTTCCAACATTAATACTGTTTAAGATTTTTTTTTATTTTTTTTTTTGGTAGGAAACATAGTTTTGGAAAATGAGCAATAAGAAATGCCTGTATGTGCATATACGTGTGTACATGTGTCTTGTGTCTTTGTACAAGTTATATATGCACTCAAACTTGAAACACCTACCAAAGAAAAAATAAATCACAATGGCTATTGCTGAAATCCTGTCTTGTGTAATGACCAGCAATGACTTAATAAATTCATATAGAGGCTTCTCAGCCCTAGAGGCTCTTGTCCACTCTTTGTTTATATAGTCATTATATATATAGAGAGAGAGAAATCAACTTTCAATCATTTTATCTTCAAAGATCTGCACAATTACAAGCTGCCACAACCCTTCACCTCTGTGAAGCTGTTAAGTATTATAGGTGAAGTTTATAATAAATCTATAGCTAAGGTTGCACACTTCTGCACTTTTCCATTTCTTAGAGCTTTTTCAGTTATCTTGAAGAACAGTGAAATATTGCGGCTGAAATTCATTGGGTTTCTGTGAGGTAACAACTGCTCATGGTGCTCAAAGAACAAATTGTCTTCTCACAAAAATCTGTGTCTAAATGAAGGCTGCTAAATTCCAAGGAAAGAAAATAGTTTGGGTGTTACTTTTTGATAGATCTATATGGAAGACACTTGAAGGGACTATTTTGGCTATGCATGAAACAATAGTGAGACATAAGTCTTCCTGGGAAGAATGTTTGTCTACTTGGGACTTTGATGACTTGGCAAAACACTAGCTGATGACATGCAGGGAAGCATCTTTTATTAGCAGAGAATGGCAGGAAGATAAGCTAGTAAGTCTTTTAGACACTGCATTCTGGACTCACCCTTTCCTCCCATACAAGTAGAAAGGAAATTAAAAAGAAAAAGGTGATACTGAAAATATGAGAACATATTCCTCTGTGACACTCCCATTACTTCCTAATATGATCTCAGCAGGAAGTTCTGCAGCAATAGCTTTTCTAGTAAGATTATTGATAAAAAGTGGAGGTGCTAAAAGAATAAAAAAGAAATAAATTATTAAATTTGAACAAATAAATAAGTTTTGGTGGAAGAGTGGAGTAGACTGAGGTACTGCATTCTAGTAGCTTTCTTTTTTTTTTTTTTTTTTTTTTTTTTTTTTTTTATCAAACTTCTTCAGCTCATGCTGACGTTATTTAGATTTCTAACATAGCTATAGGACATTTATAGATAGTAATTAAATACAAAGAGTAGAAGTCTTATGTAGGCATAGCTGGGTACACATCTGAACTGAATTTTGCTAGCAATCCTTGACAAATTTCTAGTGTGCTATTCAGTGCTATTCTTGTGGGATACTTGATCAGATGCAGCAGCCTATCTGTCAGGTGTCACCCTGGCAACAGAGGTCTTGAAATGATTTGTCCTAATACTTCTGAATATAATTACTATGAATATAATTTTATCGAGATACTTTCTATTTCATCACTTCATATTGTTTTCCAGTCTCTCTTACTTTTCTGTGAGGGTAATCTGATTCTCATTTAACCTCAAAAAAAAGGAGGTGAAGACCAGGGCACTCAGCTGTGGACCTGACAGCTCTCATTATGTGGTTAGTAGATAGATGCATTTAGCTTGTATCTACTCAGAGAGACAGTTTCATGGCTATATCCCCTGTTACAATGATGAGACTCCCACTGTGCATAGGATGAGACTTTTTTTTTTTATTATTTTATTTATTTATTTATTTATTATATATATATATATATATCTGAGCTGGTGTTTATAACTTGATGAGACTTCAATAAAGCAAATGTTGGTGGGATGAGTTTTGGAGTGGGGTGAGAAAGCAGTCTGTGTTCTTTTCTGTCAGGCAGCTATTAAATGATAGCTGCAAAAAAGTTCAAAGTAGATACTTCCAGTATTCTGAAAGCACCACTTAGTACACTTTCAATGAGCATATTTTCATATTACCTTATTTATACAGCATGAAATTTTGTTTTCATGTTGATGGAGACTGATAGAAAACGGCAGAACAGGGAAATAATAATTTCCCATAGACTGGTGCTGCTTTTCCTGGAATAGGAATACATGATCTGGGAGAGAGACTACATTTAAACCAAACTAGTTCTGATATGGAGCAAGCATTTTGTTTAAAACAAATCATTGAGTATCCCATTCTGTTCTGTAGATTGAACTAAACTGTTGAAGAAAAGATTTAATTTTTTTTTTTTTCTTTTCTCTGCAGTCACAGTCCTTTTAAATGGATGTAACCTCTCAACTGCCCACAGGCACTTCAGTGTACCAACAGCTCCTTTCCTTACACAAAATCTTGCATGTGTTTGAATGACTGCATGACTGGTTACATCAGTTACTTTGGACAGGAATATCTTTCTGGGAAAGAAAATCCTTGGGAATGAACAAATGCCAGCTAATTTCATGTGTCTGAGCTTGATATGATTATGAAAAAAAGATCCTCACTTAAACAGTCAAACACTTCTCATTTATACAAGAGTGACTCTTCTACAATCTCTACTAGTATCAGGGAGAAAGAAATATTTCCCAGAATATTCAGAAGAATCATCTGTCTTTAAAGATTAACAGCTCTAATTTGTGCTTGGTCTTTGGGGCTTTTTGTTTCTTTCTGGTACCGAGATGCTAAGCAGTCTAGTAAAATAATGAAATATCTTTATTGAATAGCTGCACTGTGGTTGGTCTCAGCATAACTTAGCAACTAATGAAGGCCTTTAAAGTTCAGTACAGCCCTCAGCCTGTTACCACAGGAAGAAATTTAAGACACCAGAAAGAGTATTCGCCTGGAAGCAGGACACTATTGTGTGAGCAACTGCTCTCTCTCTCACACACTTAATTCCTCTGCTTTTTCTTTCTGTGTTTACCTATTCCCTCAGCCCAATATACTGGCCCAAGGGTAGCTGTCTGTCTAATAACTTATTCAGCAGTCTTCTGAAAAAGAATCTACCCATGAGTCATTTCACACTCCCCAGGCCCTCTATAAGGAAAACATGAAAGCTCAATCATGCATGCAAACTGTTTTCTTTCCATTAAAGTAATTGGTATATTTCTTGTTAGGATATATGCCACACGACTTGGCTGTATATTGCCAGGCAGTGCTTACTGTGAAGAGCGTTATGCCCATGTAGTTAGCCTCTGCAGCAAGTGCCACACAGACCTGCTGTGACAGCACCGTCACCCCATTGTGCTTGGAAGTGCACGGCTTCATGATAGATGAGAGATGTTTGCCCTGTTACTGCCCACTGCTTCTAGATAATCTTAGGCCTGTTGGCAATCCTTTTACCACCCAATCTCACAATAATCCTTTTTTTATTATTATTTTTATTTTTTATTTATTTATTTTTTATTTATTTACTTCAGCCTTTATCTGGTTTTCAACAAAGCAAACAAAGATCCCCCCCAGCCCCTGGTTTCTAAACTTTCCAATGCATTCCCAGCAAAGCTCTCGGTGATTATAGAAAATGAAGAAAAGCTGCTGTGTACAGATAAAAAAGAAGACTCTCTGAGTCTTTACTACCCAATATCATGAAGAAGCTGAACAAATAATAGTTTTCAGGTTAGAGCAAACATCATAATTCATGTATTGCTGCAAGGTGTATTTTCTGTAACTTAAGTAGCACTTGTCTTCTTGATCTTGCTTTTTTATTTCATCTCCACAAGCACATTTTGGAACACAAGACCCTGCTGGTGCAGGCAACTCTGTCATGTAATCCCTTTTGCAGAGTGACCTAACTCTTCTTAAAGTCAGGTGGGTTGCTTTTCCCCACTGTTCTCATTAGAAGGCTGTTCAGGAATTTCAGTCCTCTAATAGAAAGATGCTAATTTCAAGTCAAAAACTTACTTGTGACCACCCTTTGCAATTAGCTCTTACACCATGTTGTCCTTTAACTTAAACAGATCTTCTCTCATGGAATAATGCTCTTTGGGATATACTAAATAATCTGATCTGTTCACAGCACTCATTTTCACAGGCTAAACTTTCCAATGTGACAAACTTTCCAATCCCCAACTTTTCTTGTAATCGTCTTTCTTTTCCAGTCTGAATTCACCTCTATCCAAAATGTGAGACCGGAATAACACACAGCACCCCACAGATGGGTTCACCGGTGCCCTGTACGCCTCTGTTAACTGTGATAACTGACCTGCTCCACCTAAAATAATTTTGCCTCATGCTTGTTACAGCTCCATTTGCCTTATTACAGCCAAAAGACAGTGATGGTCTCTGATGGTATCTGAGCAAGTGGTGATGTCTCCACACCAAAATCACAGCTTCAACTGCTAAATTTCATTCCATTTGCAGCAACTCATTCCTCCAAGTCACCCAGAATTTCTTATGTATCAACATTCTTCCTATGTTTCCAACACTGCTCAGCTTCATGTTGTCAGGGAAATTTTCTAGCCTGTCTTTAGTTTCTCTTACAACACCCTGAAAAAATTGCTTAAAGTATAATTATTAAAATACAGGTATCTATCTGTTCTCTTTGAGATTTTTTATTTATTTATTTTTAACATAAATGTTGTCTTTATTTATCAAATACCTAAGTAGACTTGTATTCCCATATCTTTAACAGAAACATACTATCAAGATAGTCAGAGACCAAACTTTTTCTTCACACTTGGATATGGTTGGCATTAAAGAATACATTAGATCAAAGTGGTATTTTTTTCCAATCTGGTTTTGTTGATTTGTTTTCTACTTTAATAATATATTTTTCCACCACTGACTGATATTTGCTTGCTGCAGTAGCAAGTCCCTGATAATTAAATTATCCCACTGGGCTTGTTTAGCACTGCAGAAGGGAAAAGTGGTTTTCATAAGGTGGAATTGTTGTCTTCAGTTGTTGTCTCCTACAGTAAGCAGTGAAGATGCTTACTATAGCAATAGGGGTAAAAAAAGCAGAAAAAAAAGAAGGCAGAGGCAGGGGCTTATTTGCAAATTTCTAAAGGTGGCTTGCAGTTAGGAACTTGCAGACAGATATAGGTCATGCAACTGCCCTCTCTAATCTTCTGCAAATGGTGTTGAACCTTGTGGCTCCCCAGCTTGAATAACATTTTCCTGAGAATTACCTCTGTTGTAGAATCCTGGGTAAATGTCAGGTTCTCCTTTTCTGTCTTCTTAGGGAATTCCCTTTTTTTTCCCATTTCTTTTTGGTTTCAAGTCTGAACTGAAAGAATGATTTTTTAATGTGCCCAAGAGATATGTTTGAGTAATGATGACTTTCGAAGCTGGGATTTTCCCTTTTTCACCCTCAGTAAAACCATAGCATTTCCAGTGTTAAATGACATAAGAGGTATGCCCCATTTGGGGAACTGGTGGGATTAGATTCACTGGAAGAAAGGACCTGAAACTTGTGTTCTTTCCCTGATTTTATTAATCTGAAAGCAGATAAAGTGAAACAATGTGTCACAGCAGGATCAAAGTTTATGATTGCACATCCATTCTGAAAGAAGACTTTCAAAAAAAAAAAAAAAAAATCTTAAAATTCTGTCACAAAGCAAAGTTCAAAACAAATTAGAACAATTTAAAATATTTTAAAAAATAGAACAATTGAAAAATACTTTGGTCTAATTCAGAGGAGGAATGTGTACATGGGCAAAATATGCATCCCAAAGGAATTACAGAGAAAGTGGTATCATAGCTGTAATTCAGGTCTCTAACAGGATTTTGGAAAGCAAACACACCATGCTAAGAATCTGCTGCTAAAGAAGTGTAGCAGGTTTCTACCCTTCCCCATCCCTTCATCTGGAGGGGCTTTGTCTAACATCACATGAGGCCAGAACACGGTGAATGGGGTGCCAGATACATGACAATGTAGCTGTAGTTCATTGTCACTCATTGTGCCCTGTTCTGTCCCAAATATCCCAACAGAAGAAGGAAGGGCATACAGGGAAAACAAGAGGAGATTGTCTCCATCACCTATGCTCATGCAAGAGCACCACAGGCTGTGTTTCCAACGTAGGATTTACGTTTTCCTGCCCCCTCTGCAGAAAGGGATTTGGGGAGCATAAAAGGAGACAAGGTGCACCTAGTCCTGGGGATCCTTGTGGTAACTGAAAACACTGGCAAAGAGATTTATTTCTGTAACTGTGTCAGGATGTAGAACATTTATCCACATAAGTTTTGTATAACTACAGCAGAAAATTAATCACAATGCAGGCATATGGTTGAGAAAACATACCTATACATATCAGTGCCTGATATAGGGTATTCTGTCATTACTGTGTGTACTTATGGGATTTTTATCATCTCCACCATGATAATGACTGCAGAACTAAATGTGTTCTGTACTGGCCAATGTACCTGTATATCACAGCTTCCTTTCAACAGCCCATCATGCTAACTGAAAAGTTTCATTGCCTAAGGGGATGCAGTATTCTTTAATAAAATATGTGAGCTGAAGTTCGAGTGCTTCTTTAACTACCCTGCAGAGACAGCTTGGGTTTTAATTTCACCCGATGCCCAGTACACAGGCTGAGGGGAAAGAGAAGAGGGGTGAAAGGTACTGAGTCCACACTTATGCAGAAGGTAGCTGTTAGTTTTTTCGACTAACCTTGGAAGAATCTCCCATCTGACCTGAACTGCAAGCAATACTGTATTTGCTGCCACCAACAGTTTTGCTGTGATGGCAATGATCAAAGGCTCTCAATGTTGCCATTATCAACCGACTGAAAGAAGCAATGTTTGCAGCAGCACTGGTACATGGTCTCTCTATCTTTACTAAGATCAATTTTAAATCACTCAATGGAAAAGAACGTACAAACTGTCACAGGCACCACAGTACAGAGTGACTTCATGCAGCTTGCTAAGGGGTTCTGGCTGCATTTTAACAGAAGGTCTTAACAGGATGCAGGATGTGGCTTCTTTCTTTGACAAGCATATCTAGAAAAAAAATAACCTTTGATTACCCATAGTCTCTGCACATGTGCATATTTATACACAAACAAGCACCAGTAGAGGAAACCGCACTGTTCTCAGTTTTGCAGATCAGCTGTTTGACTTCATTGTGTACCTATCTACCCAATAATCTGAGATCACATAGCAACATAAGTGTAACTGGGCCAAAAATAGTCCTGCCTTCAGCAAACTTTTCTCATACTTATCCCTGAGCAAAAGCATGTGTAGGAAATGGCATCTGTCAGATAACAACAGCTGATTATCAGAATGCAGGGTGAATGCATGATTAACTTCCATTAGAGTTATACGCAGTTAACAAGTCAATTCTCATATGCGTACAGACTTTATACAGTGTATGGTCTCCATTATATGCTATTTAAATATTTCAGTAGTGCTTCAGGTGGTTAACAGAGTTATTTATGATAGGAACTACCTTACAGTGAAAAACAATTCAACTTTTATTTTCCATCATCACATTCTTTGCTAGGTTTTGTCCCTATAGAATTTCAAGGAAATGAAACCGTAATAAAAAAATCAGTTTGTGAGATTATGTTGATAGCAGAATGTTTCTGGCCTGTAATCTGTATGAAGTTGTTTTTCATAGAATGCATAATGCAGTTTTGCAGTGTTTGTATGTATATGTATGTAAAATATATATACAAACACATATACAAGTGTGTGCCATCTGGGGGACTTATAAAACAAATGGCAAAGCTTCCACTGAACTCAATGAATTCTGAAGTCCTGACTTGCAGGACTACTGCAGCATCAGTTACTACTATCTCCAAGTGTAAAATGCACAGAAAGTACCTGTGGTATGTATGTGCATGATGGTGTAATTTTAATTTCTCTCAAAGATAATGCAAATTAGCATATACTAAAAGTTGAAATACAGTTAGGAGTCAGAACTAAACTTGTATCTTATAATTTTACACTCCTGTATAAGTGAACTACAATATATATCAGCTGAAACATTCTCCTGTTAGTTCCCCGAAATAGAACATATATCCCTGAAATTAATTTATTCTTAGTAAATAACCAGAGATATTTTTTGCAGGACTTCAGTGAAATTCACCATTCAAACAAGGAAATCCCCTAGCAGAAGAAAGCTTTTGAAAGTGATAGGAAAAGATTGCAGATTTTTCAAAATTTGGATATGAGTATGGAAATATTGGGGAAAGACTTGATAGCTCAATATAAAAGGAGTGCAAAAGTCCCATGAGTAGTACCCGTTATGATTATCAGAGTCAAGGCAGAAGCACCTTTATTTATTCACATTTATTTATTTACACATTCTGCCTGTAATTCATGGGAAGAAATCAATGCACTCTACAAAGACATATGACAGTGAGCAATCTGAATTTCAGTACAAACAAAAATTTCCATGTTAAGCAGATGACACAACTGGGACACAGCCTGGGATTAGTAAATAAATGTGGAAGAATGTGAAGATTCATACAGTTCATTTACTTCTGAGAAACAAACCATCCTTCCCTTCCCTTCCCTTCCCTTCCCTTCCCTTCCCTTCCCTTCCCTTCCCTTCCCTTCCCTTCCCTTCCCTCTCACATCATTTTTGTGGATACTTCAAGAAGAGTGTAAGCACATCAGTAGAAGGAAAAGGAGGTTATCCAAGCAAGCAGAGCCTTTCAAGAGGTCCCATGTATGATGCCAGAGTGGTAGGGAAGATGCAGAAGGTAGACAGACTGAAAATGAAGTTCAGAAGGTGACGAAAGAGATACCTTCCAGGAAATAAAGTGCTGTATGAATCAGAAACAGTGGGAGTCAATAACAGATGGAGTGCTACAATAATAGATGGCAATAGGAAGCCATTGCATATAATAGCAAATATTAAATGATAGCTTTTTAAAAGAGCACTGCATGCTCCCAGCTGCTATAGCTCTAGTGAATTTCTAACCTGCTCTGTTATGTACCTTTATAGTTATTTCCATAAACATACATCATGGCAGTCTGAATATTTAATCTGGGAACAGCAGAAAAACTTGCAATTTACAGTATTTTGCAGGAATGTAGCAAAACCTATATCTGCCTGGCCTTTCTACAAGTCTGTCTACATGTTAGCCACTGGTAAACACCTGGAGAGTTTTTGGATTTGGCACCATTACTTATGTATCTTCTACTGGTTCCTATTTTCTTCCTTCTGCACACCTACCTTCGAGTTTTTTTTTGTTGTTGTTGTTGTTTTTTTTTTTTTTTTTTTTTTTTTTCTGACTTTAGAGAACTTCTGTAGTTAGGAGGCAAACTAACAGTCTTAGCATACACACAAAAAATGTTTCCCATACAAGGGTTAGCACACTGCTATTCTGAGTATTCTACGTCTAGAACTGAAGAATGGAAATTGCAAATTCTATTGCAATGTTGTGGTTATTAAACAGAAATTTCACTTTCAGTTTATTCAACTTCCAAACATGCATTTACCTGGTTTGTATACGTAATGGACATGGTTCCATCCTGACATTTCCTGGCTCCTGGTTTTCTGTTCTATAACTACATTTTCGGTTTGAATTGCAGGTTGAGTGCTATTCCAGGTTATGGGCTTTTATTTGTGTTAGTATTGCAACTTTTTAAAATTCCCTGTTTTTCATAGCACATTAAATGAACATATCTATCATCCTCATATATTCACAAATATTTGAAAGCAAAATAACAATTCTGGTATTAATCTAATTAGTTAATCAGATTTGTTATAGCTGGGAGTTCTGAAAAATGAGAAATTACAGAGCGTTTTACTCTTCATGGTTAATTGTGTAGAAAAACAATATTTTGGGGTCTATTTTGGAGCTCTGCCTCCTACCTTACTAATTTGTCTATTCTTGGTATGCTGAAGTAAAACATCAGAAAAGAAAATCTGCGAACTGTGCAGAAGGATATTCTACCCGAGGAACTGAAGCCATGAGGCTGAATGGATATATGGAAGACGTATACTGCTGGGGGACTAACTGATTCAGAGAACTGGCAAATGGATATGAAGATGTTCATTTGTAGTTCATGAAGTACACGAGCTAAAAAACTGTGTCAGATGAAGCACGTATGCAATGCTGTATTACTGCATAATATCTTGGACTGCCTTTTGTCCACCTCAGAGAAACCATATAGCACAAAGTGTGTATCAGTGAAAAAAGTACTTTTTACCTGAAGATGTTTTAAATATATTTCAGGTCCAAAATCACTGAAAATCATCACTGAATTTCAGAAATGCCTCTGTACAAAGCTGTCAGTGTAAAGACCCTCTTGGTGTAAATAAGTGTTATTGTCATGGATTCAAACCTAGGAAGAAGAAACACTTCTCCCATGGGTAGTGTGTTAGAAAAGTGAGGAAAGAAGACCACAGAGTCCCAGAGAAAGAGGGCTGATGGGTTCTTAATTTAGAAAGTGAAAATTGAAAGTAACATATTTGTGAACTGACAAATCTCTCCTTTTATTTCTGTAAACAGGGTGAAGGAGAAGTCAATTGCTTAAAAATTTGTCCGTAACCATTTAACCAAATTATATGTCACTTTCCTCTTGATGTTGGCAAAAATTATCTCAAGTGTCTCACAGTTCTTCGTGAATAAACTTACTTTCTCCTACTCTCCTCTAAAAATGCTTTCTCATTGTTTTTCATTGTGGAATTTGAAGTGCAGTTATTTTCTGAGGCATATTTCCTGAATGTAGGTCAGCCATTTAGCAAACAGAAGTCAATACCATGTGGCTAAGAAGCAATCATATGACTCCATTTAGCAGTAAGTGGTGGCTTTTTGAAAAACAAATTTGATTTACTATTACAAATAGAGAACATTGTGATGAGTCCAGTGAGACTTTACTAGCTATGTGTACAGTCATTCATCCAGCATTAGTATTTGGAGCTGCACATACTGTACTTGCTGGGTTCCTCTTTTCACGTAATGCTGGTCCCTTGACACTCAGAATCACAAATTTGGGGGGAATATTACTTTCTGACATACTACAAACTTGAAAAGTTCATTTATCTTCCAGAACATTCTCAGATATTCAAGCCAAACTTTCTTCATGATTACTTTATATTCAGCAACACTGTTCATACCTTGGCATCCTACCAGATACACTTTGGGGCTTTTATAGTGGTATGAGAATGTTTCCAAAATACTTTTCCGGTTTCCAAAGAAAATATGTATTTCTCTCCTAGTCTTTGTATTCATTCATTAAAAATCAGCCCCCCAAAAATTTTTTTTAATATAAGCTTGTAGAGCTTAACATTTGGCTGCAGTGCTGAGAATATTAATACAGGCTTTAAATGTATATTACAAATCATGGATGCTGATCCTAAAGAGACATTCACCCAGCTTTAGCATTATGGTTATGATTAGTCCCACATAGGGAAGGAAGCTACTCACAGACTTATGCACATATCTTGTAAGAAGAGGTCTTTTCTTTAAGGGAATAATATGGAAGTTATTGCATTTACAGGCTGAGCCAGAGGGGAAGTCCTTTTGTTAAATAAACATCTCCCTCTAGACTTTCAGAAACCCATAAAGGTGTTTTTAATGCCCTATGGTGATATATCAAAAGGAATTACCCATAATTACTTTTGGCCCTATAATGCCTAAGGGCTCTTCACTGCTAGATGCTATACAGAGTATAGAGTCCATGCCCTGAAGATCTTATCATTGCATTCCCTGCTTACTGCTGCAGTTATAGTGGAATAACCACACATGTAACACTCCTCTCCCAGAGGAGCGTCCCTCTGCAGCCATGCCATGCTTGTGCACAAACTTGGCAGATGCAGCAAGATGTGACATAACTCCAGAATGCTATAAACAAAGAATGGGATCTCTGTGCTGCAATGGGAATGGGAGTCTTTTGGGGTTTGTTTTTGTCCTGTTTTGGAGAGGTGAGATTTGGTTAGGAAGGAGGATAAACTACTGAAAAGGAAATTCTGAGGGCAATGAGGACAAGAAGATGCGCAGAGAATCACAGAATCATTTAAGTTGGAAAAAGCCCTTAAGATAGTCAAGTCCAACCATCAACATAAAACTGCCAAGTCCACCACTAAACCATGTCCCTAAGTGCCACATCTACACATTTATTAAATACCTCCAGAGATGGCAACTCCACCATCTCCCTGGGCAGCCTGTTCCAATGCTTGGCCATCCTTTTTTGTGAAGAAATTCTTACTGATATTCTCATTTCCTTGTGTTCTGTCACTTGCCACTTGAGGAAAGATCCTGACGCCCTCTTTGCTGCAACCTCCCAGCTAGTTATAGAGAGTGATGAGGTCTCCCTTTAGCCTCTTTTCCAGACTAAACAACTCCAGTTCACTCAGCCACTCCTTGTATGTCTTGTTTTCTAGAGGAGAAGGGGAGCAGGCAGTGAGAACGGCAGGAGAGGATGAAGCTGACATGAGGAGACTGCGGCCGTCAGTGAAATGTGTTTAGGGCAAACAGTGAATTGGCAAACACCCTAGCCTGTTGCAGTTTCAAGGCAGTAGGAATTCTCTGATCAGTTTTGAAAAAGAGTGTTATAAAACTGTTTTCAATTTGCAGAGTTTTTCATCCAAGAAACTGTTTGTTTGTTTGTTTGTTTGTTTGTTTAAACAAAAACTGTCTTCTTCCAGATGAACTTTGATCTGGCAGATCAAGCTGAGACAAACACACACCACCATTGGGCAGTACAAGGAAGGAGTAAAAAGTCTCTGGAAAAAACACCAATCCAGGATACAATAGGACATTCCTGAGAGGGAGTGGCTTCATTACAGGCAGGGAGAAAGGGAAGGCTGAATGGAGGAGAAGATGGAAAAGGAGCTTTGCAAACCTCAGTATGGCTTTAACAGAGTCGCAGTTGCTTTGCCCATTAGGTTACTTGCTAGCCCTGGGAAGATGCTTCTTCATTAGGCCACAGTCCATGTCAGCTGGGATACATGGGCATGACCATCCATAAGGATACCCATCAGGAGCACCTTTTGCTCTGGCTTCATATTATATTGTTCAGTTATGATATGAGTTATGATTCAGTTATTATGATCATTCAGTTTGTCTCTAGTGGATATGCAGAAAGATGAGAAGAGGGGTCATCTAGCTCCTTAATTAGTGCTCTTCACTTTGGCCAGTCTCAGGCCACCTATTCTTTTGCCTTGGACTAAAGATGACTGAAGGTAATCTAGCAGCATGTAGTAAGAAGAGGAGTGATTTATAACTGGACTGGAGGCAACAGATGCCTGATCACATCTCTGTTTTCTACGAATGGCTAAGATAGAAAGACATGAGAGTGAGAAGAGGGAGAACAGCCATTGTGATCTCATGTCAGCCAGCCTGTTGAACCCCATCCATTGCTTCATGATCTCCTCATTGTTTGAGACTGAATGAGGAGATAAGGAGGGTATATTTCAGTTTGGTAGCACCTGGTACATTTTCAAGCATCATAAACCAACACAAACAGTGCTATATTCTACACTTACAACTCCCTTTTCTTGCTTGAATGCAGAAAGCAAAACTGGTCCTTAAATTAAAATCCTCATGGATTTTTTTTTTTTTTTTTTAAACATACACAGGGCACTTCCTTATGAAGTACAGCCATGTAAATACAGGATCAAATAATCTGCATTTAGCTGCTCCTGTAGAGCTGCAGTGTTAGTGTGTTACAGTATCTGACGTGGGGTAGGGCATTTATATATGCACTGATTTCCACAGCCTTATCTTTAAACACCTTGTGTTCAACATATGTGAAATGATTCAGAAGTATTCTGTGGTGCCCTACTGTCTGCCACATTTTGTCACACTCAGATGGAGATAAAATAAAAACAAAACAAAACAGAAAACCTCAGGGCATTTTAGAAGAGCCACATGAGTGATATCCTGGACCTTTTATCCATTTCATGAAAGACATTAGTGACTGATAATGATAGCCTGTCAGGTAATACTGGAGCCAAAAACTAATCTCCACTTGTTAGCTGTAAACCATATACTGCAAGGGTTCCTAAAGTCTGAATGCTCAAAAAACAAACAAACAAACAAACAAACAAACAAACAAAAAAGAAAACAGGAAAAGGCCATTATTCTGTCACCTTGTTAAAATAGACTATGGTGTTGATGTTCAGAAGTGTTTACAGTGTCACAATGGATATAAAGGCAGTGCAAAGTCACAGCACTGCAGAGAGCTAGCTCACTTTTAATAACATCCATTGGGAATATTTTTGTGAAGAGTAGTACTTTTCAAATTAATTTTCAAGGTTTTCAACTGGAAGCAAATAAATGGACTATAAGACACAGGGCTGTTCTGAAGTTGAGATATGATGCTGAGTTAAAATCTGTGGTGATTTTGTAAGAGATGCCTCATTGTCAGATTGTTTTACATTATTTCTATAGGTACCAGAATGAGGAATATTTGAAAAATGGAAACCAAAACTGATAACTTCATTTTACTTCTCTAGTATTGCTGTTTGCTGCCTGTTATCTTCCTGAGTTTTGTCCTTTATTTCCATTCTCATCTGTTTCTAGTGATATTTTCTTCAACTCTCAAGCCATCATGGAGTGAAGTGTTATACATTTCCTTCATAACTTCAATCATACTCTCCACACAACCTTCTATTGGAAAAACAGAACAAAACAAACAAACAAAAACATCGTCTTTGCAACCATGGGGAAATAAATGCTAGTAAAGAGAAGGTATGTAAAAAGTCCTTGCTTCTTCACCCCTCCAAATCAGTTATAATTGGTGGGGAGTTTTTTTTGTTTTGTTTGTTTATTTGGTTTTGGTTGGCTATGTCACCAGTACATTTACATACAGAAAATCATCATCATGGCAGAAAATCAGAGAATGGTAGTGGTGTCTACATTATACATGTAGAATGTATAACCAAATAGAGAGAGTGGGAAAGCTCCCGAAGTCATAAAGTAAAAGGGAAAATAGATGCAGTTTATTTTAAAAACAGGATTTATTTAAGATTTAAGCAGATTTTTATTTTTATTTTTATTTTTTATTTTTTTTATTTCTTTTCCTTAGGGTATTAAGATGCTATTTTAATGCCTATTTCCGGATATTTTACACATTGCTGCAATCACTTTCAGATGACTTGAACATATGCACAGTTATTATTGTTTATTCCTTCTGTCATCTCATACATTTTCATTCAGCTGCTCTTTATTTTGAACCCTCTTTGATGTATCTTGACTTAGGTCTTGCCAGAGAACTCAATCAAGAGAACAAATACTTCAAAAAGACTTTCTGGCATTACATCTTATATTCCCCCCCCTGCCCCCCCCCCCTCCCCTTTCTTCTCTCCTTTTTTTTCCCCTCCTTACAGGAGAAGAAAGAAGGGGGACTCTCTTTGGGGAACCAGACTACCATGAGTGTATGTGATCATACAAAATATTATACTGCTTCCCCATTTTCTTTCAGGCATGCCTCTATATCTTTCTGGTCTTGATGCAGCTCATCACAAAATTAATGGCATTTGGATTAGAAATTATTTTATTGGTAGGTACCACTACCTACTGCAGGACTCTTAAACTTCCTTTGTGATACAGCATTTCTTAGAAACACAGAGTTTTGTTAGTTTTTGTTAAGTACGGAAGTAGCTGCAAGAAGAATTAACCAGAGGAGCTCTTTGATGGTTACTCTATTTTGAACAAGGTCAGGTTCAGCCTTGCAAAGCTCCTAGTCTGTATCCTGAGGACATGCATGCAGAGGGATGGCATTTGGGAGGTGAAATAACTGCTTAAATAACACATAGACTTACCTGTCCAGCTCTCAGTTAATCAAAGATTTCAGTTAAGTTGTACTCCCTCTCCCAGTTTTTTCATGCTTGGGATGAAATCTGATTGCAACACAGATTACTCTCAGGTAATTTACATTTGATTTTCTTGTATTGAAATTGTATTTGTTAGAAAATTCACTTAAATCACATAGCACTGGCACTGTTCTGAGATCTAAGCTTCTTTCATTCAAAGTGAGAGACATCTGCAGCACAGAAAGTTCCATCTGAGGTTGTCACCCCCAGCCCTGTCTGTAGTTAATGGAGAATCTTTCATACACCTGGTGTATGTTTTTTGTCTCTTTGCAAGAAGACTAAAGTAGATGAAATTAATGATTTTCTAGAATTACTTATTTCTCTCCCTGGCCAAAAAGGAGGCTATATTACCAGCTTAGAGAAGGGCATCTGCATTTAGGCATTTTGATACTGATGGGTGAATTTCATGCTTAGAAGCCACACATCCAAAATTCATACTGGAATAAAATTGTTGTAAACAAGATTTCACTTTCTCTTGATGTGAACACAAAGTGAATAGTGAATGCATTAAAACTAGCATAGTACACCCAACTGAGAGCTCCCTTGGTGCAGCCACCACTTCTGATTTCATTCTGGAGTTTCACATAGTGAAGGAAAGACTGAAACTGGAACACCCTTGTCTTTTTTTCCTGGATAAAGGGTTAAGAACAAATTAAGTGTCAAAGATGGACTTTTGCTCTGGGATGGATTCTTCATCAGCTTTGTCAGTGTCAGCAGTCCTCCCTGGTTCTCTTTCTTGGACTCAGAACAGTGCATTGGAGACTTGGTTATGGCATAATGTGTGAATTCCTTGGCTTTTCTATTATTGCTCTCCTTTTGGGTCGTCTTTGTAGTACATCACCCTTTCTTACTCCTAAGTATTATCCTTATTATCCTGATCTTATCAATTTCTTGATGTTGTTGACAATTTCCTTTTCAAATCATTGACACTTTTCTTTTCCCATGATATCTGTCTGGCTTACTCAATTATTACTTAGCTTAACATTTTCTCCAGCAGACACAGTTTACTATTTCCAGCACATACTGGCATATAAGATTTAGTTATCTCTTCTAATCTTCTTGCTTGTAGTGTTGCTTTTCTTTGGATTTCCACTTCTGTGTTTGTTTGTTTGTTTGTTTTACTTCCATTACTGTAATAGTTTGTGCTTTCCACATTATTTGCAATTTCAAACATATCCATTTTTATTTGGCTGTAAACATCCTGACACCGCTTTGACATTGCAGTACCATTCCATCTGGATGGACTATGCACTCACATTTTTGTTTCATAAGGTAGCAGGGTATCAAAATTCACTTTAAGTTGCTGGTGTATCTCAGTGATACATATCACTTACATGACATGAAAGCTGTCTGTTTTTGCAGTACTACTACTCAGAATCAGTCATGAGGTGACTGTTCAATCCTTCGTGCTTTAAGTTTTGAAATAGAAGGAATCAGCTGTTTGGGATTAAACATACATGAGCATTCTGCTGAATCAGAGACAAGAATTTGCCCTCCGTTTCCATTCACGTCAGTTTAATCCAGCTGAAAGTTTACAAGGCATATGCTACCCAGACAAATAGATCTAGAAAAGGAAGAGGTCTTATAGCTGTTATGTCTTTGAGTAAAACAATTAATAAGGTGTTTTGAAACTGACTTATTTTTGACAGGGCAGATTTCCATAATGTTTTACTGCTCAATATACTTTTAGTGTTTTACTGTTTCATCTAAAAAATCTGCCTTTAGGAAAGTCCAGGAAATCCAGTATTCCTGGAACAAATTTTCTTATAATCATACCACTTCAAATGAATGCTGTTAGGGTAAGGTAATTCAGAAGGTGATAGCATCCCAGCAGTAGATGCCCCATCCTACATAAAGATCTCTTTGAATGACTCTGGTCAGACTTGTACTCTGCATGCAGCACTGCGGCAGGCTCTCTGTAGAAATGCAGTGATCAAAGTCAGACTGAACTGACTAGTTTTTTTTTCCCATGAACAGATTTTTTTCACTTTAGGACAATACCTCTGTCGTTGTGACAATCCTTTCCATTTTTTTCAGCCTTAAGGGTTCCACTTCAAAATTTGCTGCCTCTGCCATTCATCTAGTGGGATGATGATTGGCTAAGTAATTACTCTGGTGCAATTCCACAAGCCCCTGTCAAAGCACCATATAATTCTGAAAACAAAAGAAATGAGATTAGACTTTCAGTATAAGCTTGATTTAAGAATTTCTTAAATCTTGACCTTATAAAAATGTAATGCAAAAATACAGTAAAGCTTCCCAGTCAAGCAAGACTGAAGATTTCCATACACAGCAACTGGTCACTGCATTTCTGTGGTTTGCTTCTGGATTCTGTCCCACACTATTCAGAGTTGTTATGCTTTGAACTACTAGCAATAGCAGATAAAGAAACACCCCTAAGCAGAGTTCTTAGAGTTATTTGCTAAATTCTGAATCACTTCATATGATACAAACTTTAAAAAATAAATTACACAATGTTAAGGGTGGCCAAAACAAGCCACCTGAAAAATATTACTCAAGGATTCATGATTTTTTTTTTCATCCCATATATTTGAAAAGAATGCACAGTACACACCCATCAGGAATAGTGACTCTAGGACTTACAGGGAGTGAATAATTTTTTTTAATAGTTCACACCCAAGTTATTGGCAAACTGTTCAAATTATGCAAACAAATCACCAAGATTATTTGTAGTCTTAGGCACTGAGTCACTCACTTGAGCAATGAACAATGTAGGCAAAATTTCTAGCTCAGGAAAACAACAAACCTGTTTTATTCCTTTTAATCTTGAAATGTTAAGTTTATAAGGAAAGATAATAGTTTATTAAAAATAAAAGCTTGTTGAAAATTTTCCAATGTAGTATAGAGATATGTTATTACATATGTTATTACTCCTGTTAGGATATGTTATTACACTGAAAGCAAAACCTGTTATTGAGATATGTTCATACTTAAGTAAACTACATTAAAATTACAGAGTAATTTAGATTTTGGTTTTGAACTTAAAACTTTAAAAGGAGTACATCGCATTACAAATCACACCAAGACAAAAAAGAGGCTAACTCAGAATGAAAGTTTTTGACTTCAGCAAAATAAAATGTACTAATTCCATATGACAATATTTCTTCTAAAGAAAATTCAGAATTTTAATCTTTTAAAATTTAAAACTCAAACTTGTTGCTAAGGTAATAGAAATCCCAGTGGAATTATGTTGCTCAATTCTAATCATTTGCAACATCTTGCCTTTCACAGCAAGACACTGTATTCACACTGTGTTCAAATGCAACTGTCCGCCTTACCTCTTACAGCTGTATTGTGGCGTGGCAAACTCAGATTTTCTCAGCTGAGTTTCCATTCTTTATATAAAATGCTAGACTCATCAGAGTACCCAAGAACTCTTCAGACAGGGAAGGCAGTCTTGTTCTTGTTCTTGACTCAAGAAGTGGAACTTCCGTTTTATGGTAGAGAAAGACTCCCAGGCTTACTTAAGGGAGGATAAACTGACACTGCCTGTCTCTCCCTTGCTGAAAGGCAAAGTGCATCCAGGAAACTCCAATGTTTTTTGGAAGTATTGAAGCCCAAATCCACCAAAGGTTTACAAACAAGATACAATACTTTTGCATTTCAAAATATTAAGCATTGTCTGGGTCTGTGTGTTAATGAAAAACAGAGGAAAGGTTTCATGTGGAATGAATTCTTATGAGATTGCCAAAATGTTAATTCACTTCTGAAAGAAATCACTTTAGAAACTTTTGTTATATAGCACCTGCTACATGGAGTTGTCTCATAGCTGCTGGAATAATGTAAGAATAGTAACAACAACAATACTCATTGCTGTTCTTGATAAGAGCAGTAGATGTGGATACTGCAAGCACAACTGGAAGCAATTAGCAAAGGAAACATTCAAGCTGGTGTGAGAAAATATCCTGACAAGTGAGAAACTGCAAGTTCTGGACTTTCTCTAAGGGAAGTAGTGGCAACTTCATTGCTTAAGATGTGTAATAAAACAAGACAAGTCACTAAATAATACACTGTAGGAAAGAAAAAAAAAGACAGGGACTGAATAACCTTCACATCTTTTCAATTTCCAACCTCCTCATAAAAATAATAATAATAAAAAATATTAGATAATCTTATTGGAAATTTCATGAACCCAGATCATTATTTGCAATACATTCTCTCAAGCAAATCGCATCTCCCTCCATGCCTCACTGAAGTCACCTGTTCTGGCCCACACATCTCATAATGGCTATGGTCGTTACCCACTAACTACTTTTTCTATACTACCATCACTCACACTGTGGCAACTTGGTAAGCCTATGTTAAGTCAGCTCTCTAATTAACAACGTGATATCTAAAGTGAGTTTGTCCAAAACCAATCAACCAACAACAAAAGAGGTTTAAATTTAAATACTTACATTCAGAAGTGTCCATGTGTCCACTGAATTCAAGTAATTACTGGGATATAAAATGTCCAGATTGCATTTATGGACCATATTTTTTTGGGGTCAGTCTAGACAAGGCTATTCTAATGATTCTCAGTAGCTTAGATGGAATTCTGCTCTTTCCTTTTGTCCTCATACCTGTGACAGTCAAGCTTAGAGGGAACTTAGTGGAACAAGAGCTGGGAAAGTCAGCTGAGTTCAAGGGAGCTGGTTAGAAAAGTGGGGAGACAGGCTACAGAAAAGCGAGAGATGTGACAATGGCTAGAAAAGGTCTGTCAGTTTTCAAGGAGTCTGGGTTTGGAATATGTGCAGGGATTAAAATGCAATTGGAGGTTTAGGGAAATGATTGCTACTTCTGCCTGCCTATGAGGAGCAGCAGGTTGGGAGGTACAGGTGGGAGTCAGAAACCAGATGTTCTAGCTCATGTTTCCTGAACATGCTCTCTTGGCTAGAACGGCAAAAGTGGAAAGGATGCTACCCTGGGCAACCTCCTGTTTCGCTTTGGTGTAAAGCTACTCCTGCCTTTTGCTGCTGTGATTTATTCTGTCTAAGCAATACTATAAACAGCATAGCCCTAAAACTAGTATAGCCAGCTAACCTAGTGGTGATCTGGGATTATTTCATGCATAGTTTATGGAGTAACAAAAAACTGGGAGTGTATCCCAGAATTTTGATACTGAATGCAACATGAGGATGAGAGAAAATTACTTGGAGTCAAGATCCATAGCAAATACTGAGGAGTAGAATTTGGTCCTTGGAACTAACTTATGTGACATAATGTAGTTATAATGCAGCTATATAGTTCATAGGGAAGGATCTGATAAGGATACACATTTGAATGTTATTGTATTCTAACAGCTTTCCCAGTTGATTTGCAGAAAATAACTGTACTCCACCCTGACAGTACATTGTACAAGGAAATGGTAGTGTTAACAAATACAAAGAGAGATGTCCTTTGTGACCTTGTTTTGTAGAGTCTTATTTAAGAAGATTGTTGTTTTATAACACATTAATCTCCACAGATTTCTCAACCTTCTACTTCTACATTCAACTAGCTTAGTGCAAAGAATAGACTTGATTTCAGTTTACTCATGCAAGAAGGCCATCAGCTAGGGTCCTCCTATATCAATTCAGTATTTATTATCAGTCTTTTATTACATTTGACCTCAGTCAAACATAGCTGGGTGACGTTTAGCCCTGAGTTATTAGACAGAACATACAGAATGAATAAGTAAGGTCCATTGTTCTCTTTTTTTTTTTTTCAGGGTAACCATTTTTCATAACTTAATGCCTTTAAGGACTGAACTTCAAAGGCCATTTCTGCTGTAAATATTCAACTCTTAAGTAATTTTCATACAAAAATAGGTAAGAAAATAAATCAGAAAAATGCTCTCTAGCTGGCTCTCAGGCTCCCAAGGTTAATAGTCTCAACATTTTTTTTTTTAGATAAAGGTTTTGTTTCCAAGGCAAAAACATATTATTCCTGGTTGTTTGCTATGGCATAGGACTGTTACCTAGAGTAAAAAAAAAGTTGTAAGTAAGTAGAGTAAAAAAAAAGCTATTTTGCTCTTCTAGGAAATTGCCCTGTTCAGAAGTACTAGTCTTGAGGCCACCGTGCTTCTCTTTCCTGACTGACTGTTTGGATAATCCAAGGTAGCAGATCAAAACATTGGCAAAACATTATATTATTGTATCCTTGGCAGGTAAACGGAGCTTTGCTTATCTGCCTGTGTTTGCCAGTTGGGTTTTCACTTTCATTTCTGAAAGTGTTACATGTAACAATTGTATCTTTGGCCATTCCCTACTTAGGTGCATAGAATATATGACTAGAGAATAAGAAGGCTTGAAAATCTCTTTTAAATTCATGGTTATTTGTGTCCCCACATATCCTGGCCTCATATATTATTTTTCTTATAAAGGTTTTTAAGGAGGCAGTGTCCCTTCTCACATACTGTCATCTGCCTCTGACCTATGAACACACTTCACTAAAGGATTTGATCTTAGCAAAGTACTGAGATATTGCTGCTCAAGGCGACAGATATTTTATGAGTTCTATATTCAGCAATATTATCTCTAGACATTGTGCTAAACCAGAAAGCAGATATTAAGCTTTCTATCACTTAATGCAGTGTTTGAAGTCATATGCTGATATCCCTGGAATGGTGTCAGATTGAATCTCCTGGACCCTAAGCCACTAGTCTCTTATTGGACAGCTTCTCTGCAGCTATTAGTGTTTCATGTGCCATGGTTAGTGTCCTGCATCTGCTTACCTCCACCTATTGACTCTTAGCATTTTTGTGTCGGTGACCTAATGGTTTATTTTATTCTGCTTGTTCCACTATAGTGAACTCTGACTTTACTTGGAGTCTATTTAGCTCTTAAAAGATAACTGTCTGACCAACTAATAACTCACTGTTTTCCTGTTAAACTTTTTCTGAATTGACTTGATAAAGTTTAGAAATCTGAAATTTTCCAGGGGACACTGAAACTTGTGTGTATATGTGGTTATATATATATATCTATTTATTGCATTATACTCTCAATTATAAAACATTCCAACACCTTATCATTAAAAAATCTTAATGCATTTATTGTTTATGACAGACTTTGAAGTTCAGAAGGCAAGGGCCTTGGGCTAGAGATGTGTCTTTTCTTGCTCCCATGCAATTCCAAAGAAGTTTAGTAGAGATGTAAGCTGCTAGATATCACCATTTCCTGTCTCATACTTGTGTTCTTCAGCGCAATGTTAAAGGCCTGCAAATAATAAGTGCAGATAAACATTTTAAATAGCTAGGGTCAAAAAATACCACCAAAGGAAAAAACAACAGCAGCAGAATGGAAACCACAAGCTGATGGTCTCAGGAAGATAACTAGAAAAGACCAACTTAGCAAAATCTTTTTTTTTCTATGCTTTCAGTGCTGGTCCTAGCAGTCCATTCCCGTTAATAAAATCATAGAATCATATCATAGAATGGCTCATGTTGGAAGGGATCTTAAACACCACTTAGTTCCAGCCCCCCTGGCACAGCCAGGGACACCTCCCACCAGAACAAGTTGCCCAGGGACCCATCCAGCCTTGCTTGAACACCTCCAGGGATGGGGCATCCACAACCTCTCTGGGTAATCTGTGCCAGTGCTCCACCACCCTCCGAGTGAAGAATTTCCTCCTCACCTCTAATCTAAATCTCCCTTCTTTTAGCTTTAAACCATTCCCCCTTGTCCTGTCATTATCTGACAGCAAAAAGTTGCCCTCCATCTTTTTATAAGCCCCCTTTAAGTACTGGAAGGCTACAATGAGGTGTCCCTGGAGCCTTCTCTTCCCCAGGCTGAACAGCCCCAGCTCTCTCAGCCTGTCTTCATAGGAGAGGTGCTCCAGCCCTCTGATCATCTTCATGTCCCTTCTCTTGGCCCACTCTAACAGCTCCACATCCTCCTTGTGCTGGTGGCCCCAGACCTGGACGCAGCACTCCAGGTGGGGCCTCACAAGGACAAAGCAGAGGGGGACAATCACCTCCCTTGACATGCTGGTCACTCCTCTTTTGATACAACCCAGGCTTTCTGTTGTTGTCAAATGCATAGGACAAAGGAGCTATCTGAAATATTTTATAGATTACAAAGATGTCTACCCAAATCTTGCATTCATGGTAACTTACTGCCAAGCAAAGCTGAGGAGTGTAATCCAGTCTCTCTGCTTCAAATTACTAACACTGTAGACACCTATCTTTGTCAGGTGCTTTTCCCTTGGCACTTAATTGTGTTGGTAGGGACTGTACATTGCAGAGATGGAAGTCAGTCTTCCTCCCTGTGTCCTGCTGCGATCTGGGTGTAAGTGTAGTCAGGCACACAAAGTCTTCCCAAGATACCAAAGAAAGCCTGAAGGGAATGAGATTTCATCAGTAGTACAATAGATCATACCTTAGGAAGTGGTGCCTGTCTTGTTTGTATAATGGTTTTACCTACAATTTTTAGCATTTAGGGAGGAAATCTAAGGCTAAGGGATTTAACTGCTTTTCTGACAGGATGGAATTTTATCCATATCATCCTGAAGAGTGCCCTGCCAACTAGCATAAAACTAAGAAAACGTACGTGTATTTTCAAGCTGGCTGTAGGAATCCTAAATGTCTGGTTTCACAGTGGCTCAGCTTGTAAAGAAGAGATGAAAATCTTTTTTACACAGGAGAGTAAAAAAATCACCTTTAAAAGGGGTCCATACAACAGCCTACCACTAAAGCACTGCCGTTAGGCATGGGAGATAAACTCCAAGCAGAGCAGAAAGTAGGGATGAGGCACCCCTCATCCTGAGTTACTGGCCTCAAACTGCCCTGTCTGCAAGGGTAAGTGGCACCTCCTCTGCACCTTTCGGTGCCCTGCTTCAGATGTGAACTACACATCTAGATAGAGGCACTTGCTACTTTCCTACCAGTCCATATGTGATTTGAAGAACAACACTGATCTTTGGGTGTGCCTGAACTTAATATGCTTCATCAGGCCTCTAAAGGCATCTTAGTCTCTTTGTTTACTGAATGTGGAACTTAAACAGCTTGGCTAGGTGAATTAGACTGCTCCTTCTGCATGCCTCATTTCATTTTCAGACTGCTATTCTTCCTGCCAAGATGGACTTGAATCAAAAGGAACTGTAAGTAATGTCAAGGAGGAAGTGGAACAATGGCAAGGAGATAAGGCATCTTTGAGTATAACGTCAAAAAGGTAAAAAAAAAAAAAACAATGGCCAAACAGTTGGCTGGGGAAATATTAATTCTAGGTGCCAAGCAGAGATGCATAGGCTACTTGCTAAGGATCAAAATCAAACATTTATCAGTTAAAACTTTCACTTGAGGAAGGCTGGAAAAGAGTGAGGGAGAGGCAGTTGCTAGGGAGGCAGCAGATTCATACAGTAGAGATGATCAAAATACAGGTCTTACGTTATGGGCTGACCACATGATGTGCAAGGAACAGTGAACTGAATAAGAGTACCGAGACTGTATGGCTTTTGTTGTTGTTGTTCCTTTTCACCATATGCCTATTGGTGAGTTTCTATGTAAGAAGTTAAGACATTTAAATAAGTAGCTTGTCATTATGCCTATAGGCAGGGTTTTCTGAAAATGTTTGTTATGGGGAGATGCAATAGCCTGGGTCACTGGTGGTTGGGAGATTTGGTTAGTTGGGGGGGTGCCCAAATTGCTTCTGGAGAGAGTGGGGCAGTTACAACAGGCTTGGGAGCAGTCTAGGGGGATGGTGTAGGTCCCAGCAACTCACCTGTGTGGGGAGAGGCCTGGGAACAGCATACATCCCATAAATGCAGCAGGGATTTAAAAGCAGTTAAATCCCTGAGTCTGGGGAGGTCTCCAGTGCTTGGTGGTGCAGAGGAGGGGCTCTAATACCCAAATTTTCTCCACGTTCTAGGCTGCTGCTGGCCTGGGACAGCAAAAGGAAAATTTCTTCTGTGTAGCAAATACAGCTGTCCCTGCCAAATCAGTCAGCTGGAAAAAAAAAAAAGAAAAAAAAAAGAAAAAAGAAAAAAAAAAAAAGAAAAAAAAAAAAAAAAGATTTCATTAGAGATCGAATCCAAAGTGCTGGATGCCAAATGTAAAGAAGGGAAGTCAGCCTGTTACCTCTCCAGGGTGTGCAAAAAAAGGAAGGGAAAGGCACAGTTTACCCTGCAGCCAGGACACCCAGTGACATATTTAGTCCTGCAGATGAAGTGCTGGAGGTCTGTGCTGCAGGGCTGAAAAACAGGATTGCATCTCTGATGGCATTGTGCATTGGGAAGAAGAGATCCCTGTATGCCGTACAATTTGTTCTACCTTCTAATTGAACAGAAAGCAAATTTAGGAAATTATATTAAAAAACCTTCTGTTAACAGAGATGTCACTCAGACGGCAAACAGAAGAAGTAAAAAGCTAGGAAATGTCAAAACACTCTCTTCCCCTAAAGCTGTAATCAACCCCTTGCATGTATGTGTTATGATACAGTTTGCAGTTACATAGCAGAGTGCACTGTGTCCGAAGAATTCAGCACACAGAATAATCACTACAACACATAAGCAGCAGTTAAAAACAAAAAACACTTCCATAAAAAGAGGCATGTTTAAAAATGCGTTCTAGCCAAGCTAGCTGGTAACTGCCTTAAAAACCAGTATTAGCCTCCGAATGAAAAATCATCCATCAAGAAACCCTTGGTATATATATAAAAAAAATCTAGTTAAACAGAAAAATAAAATGTAAATTTGTCCACATAGCCTTGTTGCTGAAATGTGTATTGCTTTACTAAATAAAACTGACACTCTGTGATATTGCAGAAGTGATTAAAGACCTGCAGTGTACTATTCCAGTGGAAAAAGCTATCTATAAAGGAAAAGGAAAACAGAAGAATTTTAGTTCATTTGGCCCTATTCATAGTTTATGTGATGAAATGACTACAAGCCCAGATGTTCTAAAGAATTGTGAGCTATTTAAGTCACCTTTAATGTTTGTCATATTAGATAAGGTTGCTTCCAAAATACCATAAACCAGTTGCCCAGGGGTTTATTTATTGTGGGTTCATTGGTCATCACGGTGTGGACCCTGATTGCTAGCTGCTGAGATACTCTACAAGAAGTTAGGTTATATAAATACTGTCTGAATACCATTTCTCCTTGTAAACAACTTTAAATGAAAGGGGTCAAGGCTGTTGTCATCATGCAGTAAAAGCTTTGGAGAGAGGCAGATTGTGGTTCAAGAGGCAGCCAGTCCATTAACTTGGGAGCCTCACCATCGAAGTGGTGGATACATTCTGCCTAGGTCTGTGTTACTGGATCCAAGGACAGTTTCTATCCCCTTGGTCCCAGTACATCTCTGTAACATGTAAAAACTTAGGCCAGCATGCTTTTTTGTTCCTCTTGCTCCTCATACCCATCTTCTCACCTTTTGTTCCCTACACCATCCATTCTTCACAGCAAGGAACCTGGGACAGGCTGGGGATAAGGAGGAGCAGCAGTGTGGCCTGGCAGATTTCCAGGGACAGCACATGGCTGCTGTGTGTTAGGGTGGCTCCCTCTAATAGGAGAGAAGCAGGCCACCACATGGGAGCAGTTCTTCAGGAGAGATTGTATTCGTTGCAAAGGTGAAAATCGAAATTTTCCCCCCAAAAAAGGCAAGCCCTATTTTCCATCAAGAAAATTGAGATGACAGATCCCTGTAGCTGGTCTGAAAAGGTGTTTTCAAGGAGAAAATGAAAATGCAAATACCCCTTTCAGCAAGGTGAAGAACTTCAATTCCCAAATAGATTTTTTTTTTTTTTTTTTTTTTTTTCCAGAATTCTTTCCCCGTGACATAACTTTGTTTTTGCTTTGTGTGCCTTTCCCAGATGATCCTTTTTCCTCAAACATGACATTTTCAGGAGATAGAAATCACATTTTCCAGTCAGCTTCTTTCCAGCCTTAGCTATAACTGCCTCTGGCTGAGGCTCTGGGGTCTTTTATCAGGTGGTATCCTGGACACTTATGAAGTTGCTTTGCAGCCCAAGAAGAGCTCAGCTGTACTAGAGGACCAGGAAAAAGCCTTAGCAATTAGTAACCTCTCCAGCTGACAGCTTGGAGAGTGAAAAATGGACTGAGCAGCAGGCAGATTCCCTGCTGTGAGAGTCCTTGGGTTGGATCTCTGACTTGGGATACCATGGTGGCATTGGCTGAGCTGACCAAAAGCTGCCATAACCCTGTGTCCTGAGCCCTGCTGTGCTGCCCTCTTCCATGGGACATGCAAATTTTACTCTGGCCTCTCACTGCACTGCCTCACTCTGTGACCTTCAGAAAACAACTCACCTCTTGTGTTGGGCTAGGAGGCCGCAACAGACCAGTGCAAGGCTGAGGTGACAGAGGCGTGAGAAGGGGGCAGCACCCACATCAGGGGCTGGGGTATGAGCATGGCTAGTGTTAGATTGGCACAGGTCACCCTTAGCCTGCAGTCTGACGAGATAGCAAAGGTTGTTTGCTGCATCCTAAAGGGAGAGTCCCTCTCCTCCATGCTGCCCTCCTCTCCAAGCTCCTCTCATTCCTCCCTGCTGTGCCACAGATCTCACCAGCATGCTACCAGCTCTAGCTATAACATGGATATCTTAAAACTAACTTTTGTTAACTTAGAGAAGAAGTCTTTCTTTTGCCTAGCTCTCATCTTGGCAATGTTTTTGTGACCCTGTCACAAATGGACCCACAGCTTTGTCTTTCTACCAGCCCTGGCCAAGGGCCAAGACTTACACAAGGGCTTCCAGCCACAGCCCAGGTCTCAGGGGAGAAGTCTTCTTGTTACCCAACCCTTCCCTTGGCAGCCCCTTTGCAGCCCTGCTCCAGCTGGATCTCTGGGCTTTGTCTTACTTCCTAACCTGGTCCTTGCCTGGAGCCTGCATCCCACACAAACTCTGTCACACCCAAAATGTAGAACTTATCAGGGGAGAATTACTTTTATTGCTCAACCTTCCCTTGTCAGCCTTAGGGCTCTTAGGGCACAAAAAAGCCTTACAGGCCCTCAGGGCACCAAGGGCCTCACTGTCCTTCCCCATCCTCCACAGGGTCTCCCCCACTCTGCCCACAGCCTGGGACCACCATTCAGCCTAGCCCAGGGCTGTCAGACCTTACCTGAACCAGCACACTGCTCACTTCATATTCTTAGCCTTCTTCCTGAGCCATTGGTGAGTTTCCTGGGTCGACCTCGGACCTGGACAGTTCCCCTTTCTGGTCTGATGATCCCTGGTCTATCAGTAGGACTCATGGCAGTAACCACCCTGCTCTGTCTATCAGTCAATGGCGTGGTGGGACTGTGCCACTTTTGAGGGGTCACCGCTTGGCTCATGGACCGCTTGGGCTCGTGGCCTGGGACCCCCACTCACCTGCCCTGAGGGAGCAGTGCTGCTCCTGCTGCTCCCTGATGTGAGGACCCTTGGCTGCTCAGCTGCTACTGAACGTTTACTTTTTCATGGCCCTAACTTATCTTTAGCCTCAGACCCCAAGTAGTGACGCAGATACCAAATCTGTAGGGGGAGGTAATATTTGTTGCCCAAACTTTCACTTGGCAGCCTCTTGCAATTCCACCACAAATGGATCGCAAAGCTTTTTTACTCTAACAGCCCTTGCCCCCATAAGTGGCCACAGTGTTAACCCCAGACAAATTCTCAGACTACCTCTGCCATGGGCAAAAAGAAAAAGCACTCACAAGGATTTCCTTTCTTTACTCAACCATTCCATAGACAACACCTTTGCAGCCCTGCTCCAACTGAACCCTTAGGCTTTGTCTTACATCTTGTGTTAACCATAACCCTAAAAGTGGCTGAAGCCTTTACCACTTCCCACTGCCAAATTGAAAAGGGTCAAATTCTTCTTGTTGTGCAAACTTTCTCTTGGCAGTGTCTTTGCAGCCCCGCCACAACCCTATCACAAGGTTTTGTCTCTTTTCTGTCTTCCCTAGAAGTGGCCACACACTTAACCCCAGACAAACCTTGCTGTGGCCAACCAAACAAATAAACAAAAAACCAAAAATAAACAAAATCAGGACAGAATTATTTTTGTTGCTCAAATCTCCCCAAGGAATCCTCTTTGCAGCCCTACTCTAACTGGATCCCTGAGCTTTTTACCTCTTCTTACCCTAACTCCGGATATGGGCTGACCAATTAGTCTGGGACTTCGGGTTACATGTTAGACAGAAAATTTCTCAAACGACTAATATCTTTTGCTGTCCAACCCTTTCCTTGGCAATCTCTCTGCAATTCCAATACTACTGGAGCCCTGGATTTTGCCTCTCTCCTAACCCCAGCCTTGTCATTCGTATCTATTGTATATTAGAAAATAACCCCCAACATTGGCCTAGGTGAAGATGGTCTCATGGAAAATTCTCTCTGCAGCTCAGCCCTCCCATGGATTATGGTTATGGCTGGGACTGCAGTTAGTGGAGAGATCTGCCACAGAAGCACAGAAGTGCAATAGCAATTAAGCTGCTAAGCCAATTCTTTTTTTTTTTTTTTTTTTTTTGTTTGTTTGTTTGTTTGTTTGTTTTTGTTTTTTTTTTGTGTGTGTGTCTTGGGATCTTGGTCTAAGGCTTAGCTAATGGTTTAGGGTTGAGGGATGATTATTAGGAAGAAGATAAAGTGTAGGAATCCAGTTAGAGAGGAGCTGCTAAGGTGCTGCTCACAGAAGGTTTGGAAAAATTAATCTCCCATAAGAATTTTTAGTTTTGTCCAGGGCAAGGTTTCCTGGGCTTAAAGCTTCAGCCACTTTTAGGGATAGAAGAAGGACAAATCATATGAATCCAGTTAGGAAGTGCTGGAAGGGGCTTCCAAGATTTGATTTGGGCCACCAATTATATTTTCCAGAGAAATCTCTGATCACTCTATGAGTTAGTTGGGTGTGAATTTAGGGTTAGCAGAGGCACAAAGGTCTAAGTTATGGTGGGGTTGTAAAGGGGCTGTACAGGGAAGGTTTAGGCAATTAAAAAAAAAAAATAAAAAATCAGATGACCAGTTATTCATCATGGCTAGAGCTGGAGGTCGATTGGTAAAGCAGAGCCATCACCAAGTGTTAGATTTGAGGTAGCAGAGAGATGAATCCTAAGGGTTCAGTTACATGGAGGTCACTGAGAGGCTGTTAATGGAGAGGCTAGGCTACAGAAAGAACTCTCCTGAGAAGTTTTTCATCCAAGGCAGAGATGGCCTTTGTTGTCTCATTTCCCCAGAACTTTCACTTCTAGGACATCATGTTTATTTTCATTAAAACACTTGCTGAGAAGTATGAAGTGCAGATGTGTTACGATGTCTTGATATGTGTAAACTGAAAGCAAAATTACAAGCAATCCTAGAAAAAATGCTCTCCAGCTGGAAAATAAAAGTTGAAAAGAAATGTCCTGTAATGTTATGGAATATAAACTGTTTATTAAAGGGTCCCTGTAGAATTTCAAATGAAGTATGTAAGCAGTAAGGAAACATAAGTCTCATTACACTGAAGCTAGTGTATAGGGGTGAGTGAAAGACCTTCCTAATGACCTGTAAGAGAGGAATCTTAGGAGTGTGAGGTTCTTATTACAGTTATGAACATAGTATATGATTTAAAAATAAGCAGTGTTTTTTCTGAGATTCACCTATGAATTCACATAATATTCTAGTGATAATTCAGGAAATTCCACTAGTTTTAATGCAAAACCCAGAAGATGGATGCTAGCTCAGCCCAAAAGCACCCATCCTAGCTCAAAGGGAACCATGCCCATAAATAAGAGGAGTGACCATTTCTTGCTGCTGCTATGAAATCCCCACACCTAAAAACTGAAAAGGGACTTGCCCAGAACTGAGAATTTCCCAGGGTTTTAAAAGTTCAAGTTTCAAATTCCCTGAAATTTTGTGTTCTAGATCCAGTTAGGCTGGTTGGTTTGTCTTTGGATTAATAATGTCTGATGAGGAAATTGAAAAATACTTTGCCACCTCTAATATAATTTTATTGGGAGGATAGACTTTGCCAATACTGCTGGAGATCAGTTAGTTCTTTGTAATGAGAAAGCAAGCTCATACCTTCATGAGCATGAGAGCATTTTCATAACATAGCTGAGGTAGAAAGCATGTGTATCATGTTGCTGTAATAATGCTATTCACATTCTGTTAACGTACTCCAAACTTAATCTCTCCCTACCATCATACAGTAGCAATGATGAAATGATGGTTATTTCTGTGATTCCTGTTTGCTGTTAGCTTCTGTTAAGTGTAGCCCCCATTTCAGCTGGGATAACTGTTTGCCTTCTCTGTCTTTCATGTTAATAGCAAAAAGAAATTCAAAGAGGAGATGATCACCAACTTAAGTGGCAGTACCTGTGTACAAATAGATGATTGCCTGGATGACAAACCAGCACCCAAAACAGCATTCCCAGCACTGAACGGCCAAGGACAAAAGACTCTTATCATGTGGCTATGCTGTTGAGAGTGTCACACAGCAAAAATATGGGCAGTTGTGAGGAGGAAGGGTATTTAGTAGTCAGTTAGGGAGACCAGAAAGAAAGAAATTGCACTGAATACTATCTGAGCAAAGACATGTATGTGTATTTACCTCTGTATAATGGAGCAGATAACAGGACCAAAAGGGCGAAAACAGAGAAAGACCCTAGGACTCCTTAGAGAGTTCCAGCCAACTTCAAGAGTAATGGGGAAGCTGGGGCAGGGAAACCAGTATAGGAGTATCCAAAAGCTGATCAAAAATGAGTATTTTTGCTAAACGGAAAAACAACAAAAAAGCAAACAGCTTAGCAAAAGGTCCTCAAGTGGTGTATTCAGCTAGGTTTATGCCTCTGAAATGTGTCTTGCTGCTTTCCAAAGTTGCCTAAAGGGCTGTACAAATTTGTTGCCCACTCACCTTTGTAACTGGACTACAATTTTTAGATTGCATTCATAAAATTGACCTTTGTCTTGGTTAGTTCTTAAGCAATACAGTATTGTGCTTATTTCACAAAGTCAGAGGCATCTGAACACCACTATCATTTGCTGTTGGTGTTGTGTTACTTTTGGATCTCCAGCCTTGGATTGTGGCAAACCAAAGACTGTGGTTTTCTTCATTTCAGTCTGCCTGTGGATCTGGTTTGTTGTCCTGGTATAGCTAACAGCAAGTGCAAAGTGTTGCTCTTCAGGTATAGTCTGTACCTAGATGGAAGGAGGCCTGCCTTTTGAGCACTTAGTTATAAGTTAGATTGCTTTCAGCAATCCCAAATTAATCCCTAGTGTAATAAATCATTTCAGAATCTCTTCTTTGTCTTTGCCTCAGAGGAAAAATCACAAACAATACTCAGATATGCTCCTTACGCTTTCTCAATAATTTTCCTGTCCAATGAACTACTTCTTTTCAGGGCCAAATGGAATAAATACTCTGGTCTTTTTCTCCTGTGGGTCTGACTGACATAGTTTCTTCTTCATATATCTGCAGATTGACGTATATCTAGGCTTAGCAGAAACGGGTTTTAATGCTTAAAAAAAAGAAAAGCAACAATAAACTTGTTTATCAGCACTGAAGACTGAAAGCCGTTCATTGTTCTTCACGGTATTTAGCCTTTACCACGTCAAGCACTACTGATTTTGAATAGGACAAACAATTTGCACTTGCACAGTAGGCGCTCTGAGCTCCTCTATCTGGCCTCCATTGCAATTAACATTGAAATAATGATGTGTAACATATTTGTCAAAGAGGAAAGACATGCACTAGTTTTTCAGAAAGACATATTTGGTGTGGTGTTTATTATTTATGTAGCTTAAATCTGTAGGCCTGAGTAATAATTCTGTCATCAAATGCTAACTCACCAACTTCTCTGTCCTCTGTCAAAAAGAAAAAAAATATATAGACTCTTTTTAAATTCTAGAGCATTATTTTATTTCAACACACGTCTGTTAATATGGTGAATTCAGAAAGTTGAATTTGTGTACTTAACTTGATCTAAGGATAAATTAAACATACATTCTATCTGGCTAATGATAGGTACTGAGCATTAATGTTAAGAGGTATACATGAATTCTACCCACAATAATTCTTGAGTGATGCATTTTGAAACTTATAGTCTACATACACACTATGTTAATAAATCATAGCATCTGCCCTTTGTGTTCGTGTGATATTCTTTCAACATGTTTAGATGCTCAGTAGCTCAGAAGATATGCTCACAAATGATAATCAGAAACAAACTAATAAAATGCAACTAATTTTGAACATGGTGATTATTTCTCAGTCAGTTTTATTAGTCCTGGCATGATATTTGAGGTTATAAAATTCTCACAAGTAATCCCAACTAAGAATGCCCATTTTCTGGATTGTAATTCCAATTCTTAAATTCCATATAAACCCATGCAAGCATATTTATTCTTACCATAGCTAGTTAATGAGTATCTACACATAGTGATTCTGGTTATACCTCTTGTACCTCCATTGGCCGTTATTTTTCACTTCCACATGCCCACAGTTTTGGGCTATCTAGAAATGTCACTAACTACACACACACACACACACACAAGAATGAGCCGTAATATTGAATGATAAATTGTGAAATCCTAAATATAATTTATTTGCATTTTTGTTTGATTTTCTGGTAATCCAGACTTGTGCATCATAATCACACTCACATTCTTGCTCTATATATGGCATGTACAGCTGTTCACGTGCATTCTCGTGCATGTGTTTTCATTATTTTGACCTTTTTAACATATGATAGGGGAAAAGTGAACAGAATGATATTATATGTGTATTTGAATTGCATGACTCCATGTGTGTGTGAGTGTGTGTACATACCTGTGTGTGATGACTGCAGACTGCTTACATGTTCTAAGTGCAGAGACCACATGTGCACACATGTAACTTAACATTATAAATATCTGCTATATTATGAAATATGTTTCATAATTCATAATTAACATTATGAATTTCAGCGATATTGTTTTTCACACAAGGGATTTCGGCACTTTGTGTTCAGAACGGCCTGCCTGACATTAATTTTTTACAGCTAATTTCCTTCAGTGTCTTATTTAAATTCACATTTCTTTCTGTGTATTTGAAGCTGAAGTCCTCTCTTACATAATAAAACGCAGCACAGCCCCACAACATGCTCCATGATGCTGGTTGTTCCGAGGTGCAGCTGGAATATGCAGAGCACAATGCCTGCCCAGAGCCAGCCTCCCCTGGACCTGCAGTAAGCAGCGGGCAGCACCTTTTCTCTGCATCCTCACGTGTTTTCATGCACTGACAGCAGGAGGCCATGAGGGCAAGGGCCTTGATAATGACAAAATTAAGATGCAACACTGGGCACAATCAGAGAATGTAATGCAGTGCTGAGCACCCTGGCTTTGTGAATCTCCTGTTTCTGTTCCACATCCATTGGAACTCCTTTCCATGTGCACTCCAGACCCAGTTTGAAATATAGGCTTAAACTGTGTTTAAATTTTGTTTGGGTGCAAGTTGTGTTCATGGTAAATGAAACTTTGCATCCAAGAACAATGGATGCAATCATATTTATATCTTTATATTGTCCTCCTACTGGTTAAACCAATATTTAAACAGTTCTGTTGGTTTCCAAACCTGATCTCAAAACATGTCTTTTTTTCCATAAAAAAAAAGCCAAAAAAAAAAAAAAAAAGCCAAGTGTATTTTTTATTTTGCTTTTAGATCTGTTTTACTGTGAGAGAAGAGCTTTTCTATTTTCAAATGGATTAATTTAGAAAAATGGGTGGATTTTCTACTAGTATTATTTGAACTTTACACAATTACCTGTCTTAAATTTTAGCAGATGGATGCTTCCCTTCCCAAAGTGTATATAAAGATATATTGATTGCATATTCCTTGTTTCATGGCAGTTGGGGATACGTTCAATAGTACCGTTTTAAATGCAATCTGCCAGACAACAGTTGTTTTCTATTAATCGTCTTAGCTGAAATAATAGAGACTTTAAATTGTGAACGCCAACTGTTCCTTTAAAAGCCAAAAGCTAAATATCCTCTGTGCCTGTCTGTTCATTGTGGTGAAATAAAAGGAAAGTATTGTGATGATTAGATACTTTGGGGCACCTTCCAGAAATGCTACTGTTACTGCAGAACATAATGAGGCATTTTATTTTCCAAAAATTGCACAAATTAAAAGGAAACATAAGTCACCCAGGTATGCCACATGACTCTGGAAATGTAACATAATGCTTGATGGTAGCAGAGGCAGAACTGTTCATTTACTGTAAAACTTTTTATTATGATGATGATTTCTTTTATTTTTAGCTGTGCTCCTTCTATTTTTTTAAGATTTTTTTTTTTTTAAGAGAAAAAAGTATAATTTTGGGTTTTGAATGAAATAACAATGAAATAATGACTCAACATATTAATGACAGCTGTGGGATGATACGCCCTTTGGAGCAAAGACACTTGAATTCAAAGGTTTAAAGGACTGTGGATGGCCATACTGTTGTGGAATCTTTCAGAAGGACGAAGGGCCAAGAATGAGATTGTACTGATTCAAATAATATAGATTTTTATTTTATTTTATTATTTTGTTTTATTTTATTATTATTATTATTATGTTTTGCCTTGGATTTGGAAATCAGAGGCTATGAATTGTGAGGAAAATAGTTAAAATTAATTTCATACTAATATTTTGTCCAGGCCAAGTCTTTCTACAAGAATGTTCAGAGCTTTTTGGGTTCTCTGAATTTCTGATGATAGCTCTTTGTATGCCCCAACAGCTGGTTGCTTCTTTCAGAGAAGTCACGGATGCTAGAGATTTGGCTTAATCCCAGTTGGAAGTTTTCTGCCTAATCAAAGGTTGAATAGGTATTGTGCTTCCTACCTTACTAAATGCGTCCTGAGATTATCCTCTGTCGCTTTCTATGCTTATTATCACTGTATCCCCAAAGAACCATCCTCTCTGATGTGGTGCTTTCAGAACTGTTATTTCATCATTGAAAAGATGGATTCCAAATGAAAAGGCACTTGATACAGAAATGACATTTCATCTCAAGAAGATAAAAGGAGCTGCCTGTAGCTAGGTCCAGATTGTGCTACTTTTCTTGCACTTCCCTATTGATTTTTGAGCTTCAGGCCTTCCCTTGGCCTAAAATGGAGAATAAGTGAATTCAGAGAGATTGAAGCCATTGAAAGAACAGAGATTGAGTGTGAGATGAAGATGAATATCAGTTCTTGGTACAGAAAATGATGTCTAGAGAGAATCGGCTGTCAGGGAGAAAAGAGAAAGAAGGATGAAGGGTCAAACAGAAAGAAGGAAGGTGAGGACAAGCCTTGAAAGACCAGATCATATTGTGGTCATACATGATAAACCTGTGTCCCATCCCACTGAAGCATTGTCATGGATAGTTTGTCTTTTTGGCAGTTTATGATAACACCAAAGTTTGGACTCAGTGGGTCTAGGATTCCAACAAAGCTGTTTTTGCCTCTGTCCAGGTGAAATAAAAAAAATATCCTCCTGCAGTCACTCTTATCAGGCACACATTGCCCATAATCCTAAAGAATACTATGCCCTTGTAAACAGCTCTGAGTCAACATGCAAAGTGAGGGAACTCCTATTAAAGAAAGACATAGAAACTGGTGAGCTTGGCAACAGGATGTAATCTGAATAAAACTAGAATCAGGTCAGCTGTTCTACATCTGTTCATTCAAATCTACCCTGACTACTGAATGCCTTAAACCTCTGCAATGAGGCCACTTCGTAGATCAGTGCAGCATGATCTGCAAACTGCCTCTGACTTTGTAGGAGTGCCGAGCTTCATTCCTACTGGAGGGGACTGTTCTGGTCAGGGCTGCCAAATATAACAGGATAGGTCATCTTCTGTTCTATCACAGTCCTTTCAGTCTCTGCTAAAAAATTAGCTGCTACTGCAAAGCACTTTCTCTGCCATAGTATAAGTAGCAAAGACTATTTGTCATTTAGAGATGATACCTTGTTTTCTTAGACAAGGGAGTTTTCCCAGCCTTCTGCTTCCACCTCCTTAAAGAAGTTGAGCTGCATCCTCCTAACTATGTTCACACATAGCAGAGTTAGGTGACTTAGCAGCATCATCGTTGGGCTTTCTGAGAATAATTATGTCTGAAAATCTGATATTTCCTAGTGAAAAAAATAATGTTGATGATAAAGAAACTAATAGCTTCTGCCAGCTGAGCCTGCTGAGCTGCCTGGCTTCTCCTTTTCAAGGGCTCGCTGGTATGCCCAGCTTCTGTGGTTGACACATTCCTATCTCTTTGAATAGATGGTTCCTCAGCTACTTTGCTCACAACCCATTTGGCTCCCCAGCAGCTGGCACCCCAGATGATTGAGATTTTGTGGAGATCTATTTTGATTTTCCCCCAAATATTTATTATTATTATTATTATTATTATTATTATTTTTTTTTTTTTTTTTTTTTTTTTTTTTAACCACAAAAGGATTTTCCTTTATGCAATCTACATGAAAGGTTCTTCTATCAGAATGGGGTATTTCTGACTGAGTGAAGTATCTACAGTTCTTCCTCCATTGTAGTACACTAGTCCTTGAGGTCTCCCAGGCCTCCTGGCTGGTATGTGAAATCATAGTGTGTGAAATCATGGAGCAGGATCAAAAATGCTCAGTGCCTGAGTTCTGACAGGTCTACAGTTACAGTCAAAACATGACTTTTACAGAGAAATGACACCCCTTTATTCAACATATGTTTGGCCTATCAGCATATTCATTGCAGGTTAGCTTAAAGGAGGTGTAAGGCAGTCATAAGTGTCTCCATTGCAGCAGGGCCTGTGCCAGCTCCAAGAATAATATATTCTGGGAAAAACTGGAGGCAGTATAAAGGCTTGAGATCTGCCTGCCTGACACTAAGAAGGTGGTGTCTCTTGACCTTGCCTCATGTAATTCTTACTGAAACAATAGAAATTTGAGAGATTTTAGAGATACCTCAACCTCAGTTCAGACCTAAATCACCTAAATGAGGTCTATTGAGTTTATGTGGCAATATTTTGGTAACCAGAGGGCTATAGAGGCAGCCTTTCTGAGCGGAGCCCAGCAGTTGCCCTGTGTCAGATCAGAGCCAACTCTAGCTGGCTCCAAAAGATACCTGCCACTGGCCAGAGCCAAGCCAGAGAGAGATGTTGGTTGTGCTTCTGGGAGAGCAGATTTAAGAAAGGGAAAAAAAGCTGCACCACAGCTGGGAGAAAGATGAGTGAGAAATGTGAGAGAACCAGCCCTGCAGACACCGAGGTCAGTGCAGCAGGAGGGCAGGAGTTGCTCCAGGCACGCAGCAGCAGTTCCCCTGTGGCTTGTGGAGAGGCCCCTGGTGGAGCAGGCTGTCCTGCTGCAGCCCATGGGTCCCACATGGAGCAGATCTCCATGCTGCAGCCCGTGGAGGAGCCCCAGGTGGAGCAGGTGGATGTGGCCTGGAGGAGGCTGTGGCCCACGGAGAGGAGCCCACTCAGGAGCAGGGTATGTGGGGGGAGCTGCCACCCATGGGGGATCTGTGTTGGAGCAATGGCTCCCATGATACAGACCCCTACTGTAGCAGTTCTTGAAGAGCTGCTGCCTGTGGGCAGCCCCCACATGATCAGTTCAGGAAGGATGGCATCCCATGGGAGGGACCCCACATGGAGCAGGGACAGTGACCATGAAGGAGCAGCAGAGATAAAGTGTTAGGGACTGACCACAGCCCCCATTCCCCGTTCCCCTGTGCCACTCTGGGTGAGGAGGTAGAAGAGGGTGGATGTGGGGAAAGGTATTTTTAGTTTACTTTTAGTTTTTCACTGCTCTAGTCTGTTATCAATAGGCAATAAATTACATTAAGCTCCAAATGCTGAATCTGTTTTGCCTATGACTGCAATTGGTGAGTGATTTCCCTGTCCTTATCTCAAACCTCGAACCTTTTTTTTTTTTTTTTTTTTTTTTTTTTTTTCATATTTTCGTACCCTCTTCTTTTGAGGAGGGGGAGTGAGAAAGTGGTTGTTGTGGAGTTTAGCTGCCCATTGGTGTGAAACTACTGCATTAGGGAACTGCAAGATATTTCCCATCTGACGATGCAAATCAGCATTAAAAATATTTAAGGCAAACTTCCTGAACTAAGAGACAAAACCAAGTGTATATTTAAGAACTGAATAATTTAAAGCAACCAGTCTTAAAAACACACACAGTTGTTCAAAATAATTTTTAACATTTTAAGAAATCTTTATTATTCATTAAAAAGCACTTCTAGCCTGGGTTGGATTCTGACTGGATTTCATGCACAAAATAAGAGATGAAGTGAGTTGTTACACAAAGAGTTTGGAATATAAGCTCTGAATGCCACAGCAGATAAGACAAACAGGAGGATTAAAGGAAATATAGGGAATCTCACTGATTTTGATCAGCAGCACGCTGAGGTCTTATCTCCCGTACGTACTCTATAGCTCAGAAAAGAAAGGAGGAAAGTAATACTTTAAGGGCTAATTAGGAAAAGTAGCAGAGGAAAGCTATTGTTTACTAAGTGAGGAGGACAGAATCTGCGTCAGAACATTTATTCAATATCTTAATTTTTCTCATTGTTTTGTGCATAGTCCTATGCCTTATGCACTCGTGATCACTCAAGCCCTGCTCTGAATTGTTAGACCAGTTCCTGACATGGTTTTGGCTCATAACAATTCCTCTCAGATAATTGCAGAGCACAGTAGTCCATACTGTTTTGGAAGCTGAGCTGAACAGTATGGACAAAGGCCCTCCGTACAGTTGGTCCCAGGATCAGCGAGTGCTCCTGGAATATTAGATAATTGTAGCCAGTATATCCAAAACACAGTTCACATTGGCTCCAGCTACACTTGGAAGTGCACCAGTGTTCTCTGTTAGACCTCAGGGTGTCAAGCAAAGGACTCCTGTTATGGCTCACTGCATGTGAAATGCTGGTTTGTACCATATTGACAGTCTATGGCTGAAAAATGGACGGCATACTTTTCTCTAGCCTCCTCAGTGTAAATTTTCACTTTCTCTCCCTTTTTATTTCCTTCCCGTTATTATTCACTGGGAAACAGATACGAAAATAATCTCAACCAGAAGAGAAGACCCAGGTGTTTTTCTGTTCTCCCTGGATCATTTAGTTGATGATTCTCACATATAAGATGTGTGAATATTCTGGGGAGCAGACACCGTCTGAACTTTCCTTTTTCTAATTGTCACCAGTTCTTTTTCACTCACTTCAATGCCTTAATCAATTGACTGTTGTGTCAGTCCCTACCTGCTTGTTCTCTTGGCCATATGATTCTCAATTCTTTTTTCTCTTTTTTTCTCTTTTTTTCCTGTATATTGGCTTGCTCCACTAGAAGCTTCAGAGAAAGAAGTGCTGAGCAACCCTCTTTTGAAGTAGGGTGAGTTGCTCAGGGGTTATAACATTTCCTGCAAGGTTAGAGGTGTGAATTCAAAATGCCTTTGAAGTGCTACAACTGCTTTATAGGTATTGTTTTTTCCAAAAGCATGGACAGTCCCATTATGAGCAGATACTATCTGTGGGTAGAGTTTACCTACTGGATCCCATGCCAGTAAGGGTAGAGATGCTGAGTTTATGCATGATATGGGCTTTAGGCTTTTTAAACTCATGGTATTTCAGTACGTAGAACCTTCAATATTCACATGCTTCAATATTCACATTGAAATGTCCATTTCTGAAATGTGGGGTGGTTCATTGCCTTTTGTCCTTTTACTGCATGATTCTGAGAAGTGTCTGCTTCCATCTTCTCTATGATGCCCATTAGGCAGTGGAAGACAGCCTCCTTTTGGACTTTTTTTCTCCAGTTAAATAAATTTGGTTCTTTTAGCCTATCCTGTTGTATGTTCTGGACACGTTATCCTCTCATTGGCCTTCCAGAGGACTATCTCCAATTTCCCTTGTATGGAATAATATAAAACTGGAGAGGGAAATAAACTGTGGCTTTGACTTGCTAATTTGCTAGTTATCTTCTTGCTGTACATGGTTAGTGTTTTTTGTTGTCGTTGTTGTTGTTGTTTTGTTTGTTTGTTTTTCCCTGCAGTAACACGCAGCTTGCACATGATTAACTTGTCCTCCATTATACTACAAAATCTTTTCTGTACATCTGCTCTCCAACCAGTTAGTTCCCAACCTCTGTATGAATCTGTTCCATCCCAGGTATGGGATTCTGTGTTTGTCTTTTTCAGCTTCATGAGGTTCTAGCTGCCCATTTCTCCTGATTGTTTGGGTCCTTTTGAACGGTAACCCTACTCTCCACTGTGTCATCTGCTTCCTCCAGTTTGATGTCATGCATAAGGTTGCTGAGGGTGCTTTTCCTCACTCACTTAGCTTGCTGATGAAGATATTAGACGGTATTGTGCCAGTCAATACTCAAGTCAAAACTCAAGGAACACACTCGTAACTGGCTGCATGCTGTACTTCAAACTATTGAATACAACCCTTAAAGACCAACTGTCCAGTCAGTTTTCCCACCAACCTTGTGTCCTCCCATCTAGTTCATATCTCCTCAACTATGAGGATACTATGGAACAGTATGTCAAAAGCCTTGCTGAAATCCAAGTGAAAGATATTCACTGTTCTCTCCTCATCCACAGTCTTTCATCAAAGTAGGCAATCAGGATGGACAAATGCAATTTTTGTTTGATAGTTCTGTGCAGATTGTTTACAATCATTTGTTACCCATCATGGACCTGGAAATGGCTTCTGCAAGCTGTTACTTACCATGTTCTTTAATGCTTATCATGTCCTATACTCCACCTTCTGCAAAAATTGAAGCCTTGGAAACAACAGTAGATCCCTTCCACATTCTGAGTCAGTGATTTTAATGTGGAAGAAAAATGTTTATACATAATTAAATATCCACAAGTGCAGTGAGAGAAAAAGAACGATGGGTGCTCTTTGCAGCCTTGATGATTTTGTGTCAATGTGTTGAATGTACAGTGTTTTTTACTGTATAGGGTTAGAAGCAGGCTTTTGTGCTGTTTCTCATTAAGGTGACTCAAGTATTTGGCTTCCAGGCTTAAAGGATATCTCATGTCATATGTATACTGCCACATATGTAATTTGTTGGGTAGGAAAGGTTACATTGTGGAGGTGGCACAGAAATTCCTAACAATTTTTCCTGCCCACAATAGTTTTCCAGAAGACAGAACATACCACTGCCCATGCACGTTAAGTCTTTGGATGAGCTAATATGAAATACTTCTGCTGTTCTAATTTCCTCTTGTGCGTATTTTTTTCCTGGCTTAGAGTCAGTGACCTAATTCTTTTCTTCATTCTGTTTGAAGCTTTTGCTTTTTCCAAGGTATTCACATCAGATTCTTCTCCACTGTGGAAGCTGTGCCTTTTATTTCTGCTTTGTATTGCCAATTTGGGATATGTGCATTGATTGCCTTATTGCTCCTCTTGTCTCCAGTCCTGAGGGAGGACACTAAGTATATAGAGAGTACAGAAGATGACTTATATAGCATGGCATCTCCTGCAAGTGGTGACCAAGGTCTTTTACTGGACCCACTTAAGGGAGTTCTTGTAAACCCACATAAAGCTTTTCCCATAGAGTTTACACTGGAAAGAACCCAATTAAAAGTAGTACCTGAAAGAAAGTAAGTTTGCTCTCCAAGTGTTTTGGCTGGAGAGCTAAAGCAGTCAATGTCTTTCCATCTGTTTACTTGCCTTTTAAAAGTACATAAAGACTTGATCAAAACCTTTTTTGACATTTAACTTAAAAATATACAAACAAAAGGCTCCTTAGTTTCATAATTGTGAAATCCTCAAACTAGTACATGCGTGTTTCCCAGCCTAGAATGAGGCATGCTTAGGCCAGTTCAAAGGCATGTAGAGAGCAGACCCAGCATTTTATGTGTTTGATTCTGATTCAAATTCACCTTTAAATTCTTCCTATAGGAGGTTGACAAAGGCTAGCCTTGCTTTTTTTTTTTTTTTTTTTTTTTTTTTTTTTTAATTCAGCTGCACTTCTAAGCACGTATACATATACATATATATATTTGCTCTGTGTTTTCCAGCAATTACTATGTTGTAGTTCCTTGTGGCTACCTTAGTAAATAACTGTGTTCAGACTCAGACATTTTCTTGTATGGTAAGGAGATTTTGTGCATCTGCAAAATAATCTCCATGGCACCACTCAGGGGCTTAGTGTATTAACCACCACATAGACTATTTTAAACAGTCTTCCTGTCTTGACAAGAATTGGTATGAGCAGTACAATCACTGTTTTCCTTGGGGAGAGGATCACTCAATTCAAGAACTCAAAAAAAAAAAAAAAAAAAAAAAAAAAAAATCCCAAAAAAAAAAAACTATGAACATGCATTCAAAGTTTTAGCCTGGGAATAAATTGCATCTGTTTCATAGAATAGCTGAAAACATAAAACTAACTGTAAGTTATACAGAAATTAAGTGCTGTAACTTCTGGTATAAGTTATACATATCGAGAAGTGTTCACTTGATCTGTGTCTTATTTCTGTGCAGCTAATGCATTTTCTTGGGCTTCAGAAGGCTGTATACTTGGATCTTGTGACAAGCTGACTTCTCTAGAAGAAGGCCAGCTTTTCCACATTCCTACAGACATTAAGAGCAAATAAGCTGACTGCCATAAGTGCTTTACTACCTTTAATTCTCAAGCCTTCCTGTCAGTCTAACCAATACTGCTTTACTCTTAATCTTCAGACAGTCTTTTTCATACTCTTTCTAACTACAGGCGTAGGGTTTGCATTATGTGCTGGAGTGTATTTACACATATTCTAAAGTAAGAAGAGCAGACGCCATTTGGTTTGTCACTAGGACAGCACTGAGAAACTCCTCCATCACTTTTATTTCAGGAACTTTTCAAGAAGAGAATGACAGAGAAGTTCCTGTCTCTTAGGTAATTTCTTCAGAACACTATATTATTCCTTTCACTGCCAGTGTTAGGAAAAAAATGGGGAAAAGGTATTCTTCATTAAAAATAAAATGCAGGAACACATGCATCTTTCTGGTTTTGCTTTGCTTCTGAATGATGTAACAAGTCAGAATATGTAGAAAAACAGCGTCTGACATTACTTACAGAGAAAAAAGGAACAAAGTTGCTGGCTTGTAAAAAGGAAAAATAAAGTCTTGAGATGAAAGAGAGTTATATTTTGCCTCAGTCATAAAAAAATGTGATGTTTTCCTTTATTTGAACTATTGAAAAAGTGCAATTTTACTTCAAGACATTTTGGTTCATATCACCATGTTAATTTTATTAAACAGTAAGAGCAGACAGGTCTTGAATTATTGTGCAATAATTTATGCTTAGGTATATTCTCAGGTATGAGCCTCAAGGCTGAGTGTTATCAAGTCCCAGAATATTTCTCATAAATTACATGTGTTTTTTGTTTGTTTGTCTGTTTGTTTTGTTTTGTTTTGTTTTGGACTTGTCGTTCTTTTTTGTTTGTTTGTTTGTTTGTTCGAGGAAAAGAAAAAATGTATAGAGACTACAGGGATTTGAGCTCTACAGAGATCACCACAGAGAGCCAGCCTCCTCTGCTGGGATGCATTGGACTAGGAATGGCTGTAGGAGTCATCAGAGGAGGCTCAACATCTGTTACTCTTGGGTGTTTTGGGAAAGCTGCCACTGTTCCTGCTCTAGGAGGAGGTGTAGGCATGCTGCAGCTTCCTGAGTGCTGAGCCTCTCCTTTGCTCAGGATGCTTCTTCAGGAGCTGTGGTACCCAAAATGCAGGGAGCATGAGGCCTCAAAAGGCTGAATCATGGACCTAATGCAGGGCAAATGCTGGGATGTCTGATTCTCACTTTATTTGTGGTTCAAAATGCACACAGTGATACAGATGAGAGATAGGAACAAACATGCTTAGTTGAGGGGACCCTGTTACTGAATTAATTCCCATGGAGATTACCTGAATTTCTAACTGAAATTTGAGACTAACTTGCATCTCACTGGTAGACTAAATCCCATCTCTAGTAAAAGACATAAGCCTCCTTCTGAGAAAAAATTTTTCATTACAAGGATGTCACTCACTACATCAACTGTTTTGTTTATCCACTCTGAAAAATACTCTGAAAAAGACACTATGAAAACCACCTACAGAAAAAAACTCAACCAACGAACCAGAGAAACACAGACAGTGTAAAAGCAACAATGAACAAACAAGTATCCCTCAAAACAAAGTTAAAGCTTTTCTCAGGCAGAATTTTATGTGAATAGGAAAAAGACAGAACATCTCTAAAAAGCAAGAAGAGTTTTAACATCTCTTCTGATTTTACATGGAAGGGACAGAGATATTATTATACTGGGGAACAGTAAGCAATATAATAATATAAAATATAGTCCTTGGAGGTCAAGCAGAGAGAGAGAGAAGACAGAAGGGGTTGTGAGTTGAAGGCTGGAATGTTTTTTGGAACTTCAGCTTAAGTTGGATAGGGAGTGAGAAATGAGTAAGCAAGCAGAACATTTTTCCAAATATGCAATGAAAGGTTCCTTTAATGGCCATTGAAAATTAAATTGCAATATTAGCCACACAGTAGCACTTAAACAAATGGAGAATAAGGTGCCAATCAGCATCTCTGAGTGTATCAGAACCTCACCTTAAATAGCCTTCCCAAACAGCATTTAAAATCATCATCAAATACAGATTAAGATCTTTTTCTTTCTACAAAGAAGCACAAAAAAAGTAGAAACAGATTGACCACTCTCCAAACTGCCTATATTTGGCAATATATTTATCTCATATAAAATTATTGTGAATAACCCATATTTTTTAACAAAGCCTAGAAGAGTATAAGCAGGTTCTCCTGACACCACCAACTTAAACAAAAGTAGGTCCATAAGACAAGCTTTTCAAATATATTTATCCCTCTACTGAAATTTTGTAAAGCTTCAAACTTCAGCCCAGATCAGAATAAGAGTGTTGCTCACTTAATAACACTTTTCCAAATGTCTCAGCTCTTCCTGGGTCACGCAAATTTCAAAGGGCTACCTTTTAGTCAGGACAAGATCGCATCAGGTTCAAGCCATTAGCACCACAAGCCAAAGCTGAAAGGGGAAGGAAAACAACAGATGCCAAAGAGGGAGAAAGAAGGTGGGTGTCAGATGTACAGACAGATGCAATATAAATCACATATTAAAATTGGAGACTGTTAGCTCCAGTAACAAATAGGGTACGTGTGCAGGAGCCAGTACTAGCATATGGGCAGTTGTCCAGTTTGTAGATGGCAAAAGACAATTTTCCAGGAACACCTGCTTTCTAAAATAAAGGAATGTAAAACAAATGATTTTAAAACCCTGTAAAAGGTCATGAGGGAGAACAGTGACAACAGCACAAGAAAACAATGTGGCAGGGGTTGAGGAGACTTTGGTAGCCTACACTACCCTCATTAGCAGGGCCCAGCCAGAGTAAGTGTGGAGATCCCATCACTTCCCAGTGATACCCTATTTGGTCCTGCCACCATGCTTGAAAAGGTTATGTCCATACAGTGTCCCCTCTCTGTCCTTGCCACCCAGGGCTGGGAGCCCAGTGTCCCTCTGACATCCTGTTCCCAGAAGGATGCCCATCGTGGGCAGAGAGGACAGAGGGGGCCCTAAGGGAAGCATGGGAGGTTTCCCTGTATATGTGTTCTGTGAGGAAATCTGGTGCAAGAGCTGGACTAACTAACAGTAAATATATTTCCCAGAAAAATAAGCCTTGTGGTGTGAGTACTCATTACAGCTCCTCATTTTCTAACCCTGCGTCTGTCAGAAGCTTGCACTGCAGATCTGGGAAGGATGCTTTTCTCACCTGCTTCTATTTCCCTTTTCATAAAATTGGGCTGGGAATTATCATATCATAACTTTTTTTTTTTTTTTTTTTTTTTTTTTTTTTTTTTTTTCACAGTTGTTTACCCTTCCATTCCTTGCTGGTATGAAATCAAGTTTTTGTACATCTACTTTATTATTTTTTAAATATATATATATTATTTTTTGGTGGAAATGGGTAAAGGGAGGAGAACACATCACCAGGGATTAGCCTGTTCTAATAATTTAAGTGCAAGACTCTATTTTTGGAGCAGGGCTAGCACCCTTGTGCTAACATCTCCAGGATATCAGCTGAGTGCCCTATACACAACACAGTGGCTGTTGAAATCTTGAAACTCTTGAACTCTCAAAAGTGAATTCTGCAAGTCTTTTCCAGCTGAAATTTTAATCCAAACCAACAAGTTTCCATGAACAGATCAGTCTTAAAGAATTACATCTGTAATAACATTCAAGTTTTAAAAATAATTCTTACAGAACCTTGACCCTAAATGAGAAGGAAAGCAGCTAAAACGAGCAGTATTGGCATTTGGTGAATGACCGTATGCCTGTTTTATTGCCAGACAAGCAAAGACTTTCTGAAATTGGGAGAACTGAGGAGAAGTGACTCCCCCACCAGCACGGCCCAGCATGGTAAGTGATGGAGGGCAACCTTCACCCCCCAGCATAGCCACATCCAGTTCTTGTGACATATTGCAATCTGCTGATATGATTATTCTGCTTCCTTCAACCCCACAAGATGTTTGAGTTTGACATGCAATATATGATTACACTTCAGAGCAAATAAAGCCCTCAATTCAAAACTGTATCCAGGGTGTGTACATGCTACTGATCTTGTGTCAGCAACAATGAAAGAAACAGGATTTCTCTTTTTTTTTTTTTTTTTTTTTAAAAAAAAAAAAAAAAGATTGAATTTTTTATTTTAATTTTTCCATGCATTATAGTACAGGGATGTGGCAAATTAATCAAGTACCACTTTTGGTGGGAATTTTTATTAAGGCATGTGATGCTTCTTCAGTTCTTTAGAAAGCAGAGGTCTAAGTTCACTCAAATAATTATTAGTGCTACTGAAATGGGCTCGCATATGGGATTTCAAGTTGTTTTCAATTAGACTGTTGCTATATGTCTCTGTGTTTTTGAAAGTGCCTTACCTGAAGTTCTTATTTGGCTATTGCATATCTTCTTTACCTTCTTTACTTTACTTTCCTCCTTTGTATGAATGTGATTCCTTTTTTTTTTTTTTGCTGAGCTGCTTGAACAGTGCATTGTCTGGTATTGTGTTAACTACATGGCAACTTCAAGGGTTACTCCACTATATCTTCAGAAACATGAGTAAGAGTTTGGTCACCACAGGACATAATTCAGAGCTGATGTTAGTCAATAGCAGCCATAAACTCCTTGATGTGTTCATCATTGCCATGAATTGCAGTATACAAATCACTCTTTTGTGAGAAAGTACAAGAACAGTAAATAAAGGAGATGCAGGTGGTGCTCTATAGTATTCCCCACTTTTGTATTGTTACTTTCCTATAAGCCCCAAAGTATGCGTACATTTTCACTGGTTCCTAGGAAGGAGAATCCATGGGGGCTAGGGAATAGTGGATTCCATCGCTGGATCCACAGTGAACTCTGGGATGAACACAGGGTATGTCTAAAAATACCTCTTCCCACTTTTTGGAAGTGCTTTGAAGTCTGCAGCTGAAAAGTGCCACTGAAGAACTGGGTGTTTTGTGATTATTGTTTTTTACAGATTGACAGCTTTTGCATGCTTAAATTTCACCTGCTCATTCCCCAGAATACACCCAGACAGGGCAGAAAGAGGGTGATAAAAAGAGAAAAAGAAACAAAGCTCTTGTAGCACAATGGTTGATTTGGGAATGAGCAAAAATCTCCACCTCTCAATGAGCATCCTCAGTTAATCATGCCAAATCTGCTGCTTGTGCAAACATGTTGCCTACGGATGTTGTTAGGTGCTGTGGCCACAGTGTCTTTGCCAATTCTGAAGACTTTATTATTTTCTTAATTTGTTGCAAGAAGATGCATAATAATAATAGTAATGATAATGATAAATTCATTTCTAATGGTCCATTTGTAACAATGCTAAACTACAGAAAATGTGGGACCTAAAAACCTTAATGGTGCCTCCTTTAAATGCATATTTGTTTCTCAGTGGAGTGTAATCTCTATTTTCTTGATTGATAGGGCTATAATGCCTAGGAAAGAGTGGAATGGGTGGGCCAATCAGAAATGAAGAGCCAAGAAAAGGTCAAAATGGCAGATCACTTCACTATATTTCTTGAAAGATGTTGGGTATTAAATGTCAGATGCAATCTTTGTCATGAAAATGAAGTAACAAGCCACTAGTGTGACCCTCTCCTTTGAATAATAGTCTTGTCACTTTTTCTAATGCTCTTTCATCAGGGTTTAAATTGAAGGAGAACACTGCCTATCTTGTAAAATATTTAAATAATAGAACATGTTCAGGAAACAGAGCGAAAGTGGGAAAGAGGGAAACAAATCCCTTGTTAGATATTTCATTTTCAAATCCAACCTCCCTTCTAAAATTTATTTTGTTGTGGTAAAGCAGATACTAAGAGTGCAGTATATAGTGGCTGAATTATCATTTTATTAAGATGCTTTCCACTTTGGGTTTGGACCAGCCCCAGTCCATCTAGCAGTAGAACAGGCATGATGGCACTTGTCTCAGTATGGGTAGGTTTTTCTATTTATTGAGATGGAGGAAATACCTATGGAAAATAAATTTGACAGTCTTTACTAGAATGATGTCTTCCCAGTCAAGACATATAAGCCTTTCGCAGCCTCAGTGCTACTTTTTAGCATTGCTTTTTGTACAATCACAGTATTGCTTCAAAGATTTTGTCCATAAACCTTAAACTTTCTATAGGAGATTCAGCTTGGTCATTCATTCGATGCCTGGTACCTCTGTGCTCTGGCAGACATTTACACTGGCAAGGCCCCTCCCAGATTAGTTGGCTCCACCCTCTTTTAGAATTTCTCAGCATAAAAAGTGTTTTCATTTTTGAAGTGCACATTTGGAGATATATATTATTAGACTGATATTCTGAAGCCACCCTTTCCTTTTGTTATCTTTTCAGTGAGTGTGCTCATTGGAAGTGGTGCCAGGATAAATAATATGAAAAGCTTCTGGGAAAAATAGGCATGCCAAAGCTCTAATGAAATTTTATTTATACACAGAAATAAACCAGGAAACACAGACTGAATGCAGGTGGACGCACATGCCTTGTGTAAATGATCCGTCTTGGGTTGTATTCTGAAGCATCATGTTTCTACCCCATCCTTCACACAAAAAAAATCACTTCCATTTGGAAGGGAATCTGCAAACAAAACATTTTTTCAGTTTTTCCCATGGTGCTATTGCTGGTTTTACATCCTAACAGTGTGGCTAGGGCTGGACGTGGTTTAACTTACATAAAAATGGAAAAATTATTTCAGCTGAGGCATAATCACAACAACCTGCCATCAGTGCAGAAAGCACTTTGCCCTTGAACACACTGGCATATAACCCATAGCACCATCATCTTGGTGCTATCACAGACAAAAGGTTGCAGTGACTATGTCCAGCCTGTGGAGCAGACATACATGAAGGCACTCCCGTCAGTCCTCTTCCTGATGGTTTAGACCACATTGTGCAGATTGCAGATCTCCTTCTTGCCTCATACTTTCTTTCTTCTGAAAGCACAGGAATGGAAGGATGGGATTCACATGCTTGTGTTCATCTTGTTATGGAGCAAGGGCTTGTTATGGATCAGGACACAAATCAGAGCTGAGAGCTGTGACCTGGAAAGTACTCCGAACTCCTCTTGTAAGGATGTGTTATAACTCTCATTTCTTAACTGAGATTGGTGTGGTAAATACTCTGTGCTGAGATTAAGGATTGTCCAATTATCCATTCCCTTCTTCTCTGGACCCTGGGTTTCTTCTCCGTGTTTGGCAAAATAGCAGAGAACTAACTTGGCCTCTTACATGCCAACTATAAAAGTCAGTCACAGAGAGGAAAAGAAAAAAAATGGATAGCTCTATCAAGAGTAACACATAGATGTCACTAGGTAGGAAAGAGACTGAGAAATTAATGGCCTAAACCATGAATAGAGTAATGAAAAGGTAGTTTGTTCTATACATATTTTATAGATTTTTCAGAAGAAAACTGAACGTGGCTGAATGGTAAAGAGTGAACTTTATGTCATGGGTTTCACCCACTACCCCTTTTCACTCCGCTGAGAATCATAGAATCATGGAATCATTAAGGTTGGAAAAGACCTCCAAGATAATCTGGTTCACCCATCCCCCTACTACCAATGTCACCCACTAAACCATGTCCCTAAGCACCATGCTCAACCTTTCCTTAAACATCCCTGGGGACAGTGACTCCAGCACATCCCTGGCAACCCGTTCCAATGCCTGACTGCTCTTTCTGAGAAGAAATGTCTCCTAATTTGCAACCTAAACCTCTCCTGGCACAACTTGAGGCCATTCCCTCTAGCCCTATCACTAGTTATCTGTGAGAAGAGGCCGCTCCCCCCAAAGGCCTTCATTTCAGGTAAATTGTAGAGATCAATAAGGTCTCCCCTGAACCTGCTCTTCTCCAGACTAGAAAACCCAGGTCCCTCAGCTGCTCCCCATAAGACTTGTGTTCCAGGCACCTCACCAGCTTCATAGCCCTTCTCTGGACTCTCTCCAGGGCCTTGGGAATCTTTGCCTCTTTCTCTGGCTTTGCTGAAATTCTTATATAACACTTGGCCTTACTCTCCCCAGCTCCTTGCACTGCATTTCACTTTCCTTCTTTTCTCATTGTCTCCCATTTAATGGAAAGACTAATTAACAGGCTCAGAGTGCATCTTTTGTCAGCTGCTCTGTAGATAACGTTATCTTGAACAGCTCAGCTCTGGTACAAGTTTGCTGGATGTGCAGATGTCAGACAAGACAATGTGCTGGGCTCCTGTTTTCTCAGCAGTCAACTTAGAGTAGCAACTCAACAGGATAGAAATAAATCAGTTTTTGTTACGTCTTTACTGGTCTTTTCTCACCTCAACTGTTTGTCTTATGCACATTTTAAAGAGTTGCAGTAACAACACCTCAGTTGATTCTTCCTCTCCAACAAGGGCAATCAATTACGTATTTTGTATGACCTGAAATATTGCCATACAGGGATTTTTCACACATAAAAATTCCCTGCAAGTAATGGGAAAGAGAATAAGGGATGCTATCAAAATGAAATACACTACATTTAAAATAGTTTCATTGTTTTTTCTTCTGTACCTTTATTTTAAAAAGAAATTACATTATTCTTTTCAGGTATTGTTGCTGTGAATCTCAGGCTGAGATCTCTGATGACACATCTACAGCTTATTTAATAGTTTAGTCTTGTACAAGACTGTATCAACTTCTTTGCCCTGTGGAGATCATTCATTGTCTTTATTCTTTCAAAATCATGCTGTCAGAGCAGCCTAGAAAAAAAGTGTCATCAGACAAGATGTTCTTTTCCTTGTGCAGTTCAGATGAAACCAACTCTGCTTTCCACACACATTTCCCATTTCGTCCTTCATTTCCACAAGCGGTCATGGAGAGCTGTCCACTACAGACCCCAAGGGACCTGTACAACCACCAGTGGTTCATCAGAGGTGACTGTGACCATCAGCCAGCTGACTTTTTTTTTTTTTTTTTTTTTTTTTTTTTTTTTTTTTTTAAGACATAAGAGTGCAAGGAAAAGACCTTCCCAGAAGCCTTCTGACTTGGCTCAGATTGATGCTTTCCATTCACTTCCCCTTCAGACTGCTTCAGGGGGAAAGCATTGAACTGTAAGCAGCAGTCATTTCACTGGAGTGCAGCAGCCTCAAATTCCAGCCATGACTTTCTTATTGCTAAGCATTCTTTACCACAGCAAAAGTTTTTTTTTTTTTTTTTTTTTTTTTTTTTTTTTTTTTTAATGGGAACCAGATTTGGGTCATAAACTTTAAGCCTATCAAGCTTTATGTTAGCTAATATTTACCTTATTGTATTGTCATTTTTAACTCTCTCTCTCTCTCTCTCTCTCCCTTTCCCTCTCTCTCTGGTAAAAAGATATTACTGTAAGGGGAGTGCAGACAGGCAAATAAAGCAAAGGAAATCAGGAAATACTATGAACTGCATGTGACTTGCAGCTGCAGGGTTCCTCACAATAAAGAGCCCTGCCTCAACAAAGTGGCTTATGTGCTTTAACAAATATCAGCTGTTTGTTTGGGGCCTAATGAACAAACTAGAGCCAGAGTGACAACTGCTTCAAGTAATTATGAAGACAGCTTGCAATCTATGGCCCCACTTGTTTCAGATTCTAAATGACGACAGTCGGGCTGCTGTTGCTGCCAGCTTTATTTCTGAGCACTTTTATTTCCATATTTCAAAGGTCAGTGTGTGGTGGCAATGGCAGCCAAAGAATGCCTGTGTGAACGGTACATGTGTGTCCATATCTTTAAGAGAGAGAAAGAGAAAAAAGAGAAATAAAGGAATTTTTCAACATTACCAATAACTGCTGCATTAATAATAAACCCTTAATGAAGCATTTATAACATGTTGAAACCTAGAAGACCAGATGAGATTGGTGTTCCCTTGCTGCAGACATTATTTTTGTGTGTAGCCAGGGAGACTCTGCCCTGAGGAGTTTACAGTGCAAGTAGGAGAGATGGCAAAAGAGAGATCCCAGGGAAACAGAATGGAGTCCTTTTACAGAAGTCTGTGAAAACAAGAAAGAGCTTATCAAGGCACACAGAGGGTTTTACATCCACGTAAAACTTGAATTGACTGGAAAACCCCTGAATCTCAGACAATTGCTTAGGCTGCATCTTTTCTTTCCTCTGATATCAATGATTTATATTTTGTAATTCTAGTGATTTGTTCTAGGCTGAGGATGTTTTTGTATATAATAAACATATAGATAACCAACTGTTGCACTGATGAGATTATCACATATGTGGAACAACGCCTGGTGGAATTTCTTGAGGAAGTTTGGAGCAATTTTACCCAAGTACTAGTCTGATTTGTCCACAAAGTGATCGAGTTTTTATTTTGCATACTTTCTTGTGTTTAATAGATTTATCCATTAAATATCTCATGAGATTAATGTGAAATAGCCCAGAAATGGAGGCGATGGCATAAGGAGAAAGCTGAAAGGACTTGATTCCTTGATGAGAGATGGAGATCAGAAACCGATTTGGTCCCAGAACTGGGGTCACATTTCAGGCACATGTTCTGCAAGAGTGGGCTTTGTGGGAGAAAAGTCTGAAGGGAGTATGAAAGGAAAGAGAACATTAAGGATGTGGATACAGGAAAGGCAGGAGGAAACATACATTCTGTGGAGATTTAAAAGCAAGAGATTTGCATGTGATGCAACAGGAGTTAAACCACAGTGCTGATTTCCAAAGGAAAGATTGTGGAATTGTGTGAGCCACCTGGGCAGACTGGAAAAAGAAGCCAAGCAGGGTCAAGGCAGCATCTTGGCTGGACTGAAGAGGAAGTCAGGTCAGCAGCTATGAAGTTGTTAGTGAAATAGGAGGAAGGTTTTAAAAACAGGGAGAACAGTCTGACAAAAGTAGGGAGGCATTTGCAAGATGATACTGATATAAAAATGACAGCAGTTACACTGGCTGTTGGGAGGGAATATAGCCAGCAATCCAACGGTTGGAAGGCTTGGATAAAGGGAAGCCTATGAATTGTCTTCTCAGATGGTTATGTATGTGACCTGAGATCACAGTGACAGGGAGAAACAAAAAGGAAAATAAACAATGCATCATGTCCTTCTCATCAGGCTTACAATCTTTTGCAAGTTGTGTTTTCTTTTCCCAATTACAGGAAATTAAAAATTTCTTTAAACAGACCCATAACTAAAAAAATAGATGCATAACAATTCATCAAGGACAATAGACTGCAGTCAACAGTAGATAAATGCTTCTTCAGTGAACTCCAAGGTGCTAATAATCAGAAGTAAATAGCCTTGCTTCTAGTGCAGTCCAGGTTTGGCAGCTGCCTTCTCTTGTTCTCCCTGGTTTGGAAGAGACAGAGTCATTTCACTCATTCTTGAGCCCAATCCCAGGCATCTCTTTAATTTAGAAACATTTTTAAGCTTACATCTCATTGTAAACAGCTATGTTTCTCCAATGTCTACTATCAATGTGACTCCTTACAGTTTGTTTGTTTGTTTGTTTGTTTTGTTTTTTACTTACTTAAATTTTGGTTTAACATGTTTAAATTATGCTTTTATGTGCTCATGAGAAGAGACTGACAAATTTTAAAAAAATTGTTGTCCTGCTCCTTTCTGGAGAATTTTATTTTCCGTAACAGATTTGACCAGTTCATGAGTGGCACATCCCTGAAAGAAAAACTCACATTGGGTTACCTGTGCCTGAGGAACATCAAGAGAAAAATAGCTGACGAAATAAAGGAAGGTGCTCAATTATCTGACATTATACCTGGTCACCAATGTATGAATGGATGTGTGCCTAATATATAATGTTTTTAGTCTGAGAAGGTGAGAAAAAATTCTAATGACTTTGATTATTCCTTCCATAGGGTAATTTGCAATATCTACTTGCAACACATGAATTGTAAACAAATTATAACTAAAATTTGAACCCCTATATAATAGTCTTTTTCTTACTTTTTTCATAATAATAACTTAGTCTTCCTCAAGCCTCATTTGGCAGACTTCCCAATGTGTCTTTTTGTAGGGTGGCCCAATTAAATTCAACAGAGGGAAGCCCGTGCCACTCTGAAGTAACCATATTGTGAGTGGTCTTTGAATGTCCTTTACTACGGAGTGCATTCAGTTTCTGTTTTTCTCATGATAATTTTTTTCATATTGCACATGCTTACATAGGTTTCTCCAAGGGCAGCTCAATCTGAGCTGCTCCAGTGCTACTAAAATGAAGGAGGCAGGGAGCTATTTTTCTAGCTGTCTCTCACAGATGCCATTAACAGTACTTTCACCATTTAAGTCCCTGGAAATTTTTGCTCCTTAGCAAACATGCTGACGCAGTGTCCTCTCTTCCATCTTACAGAGTGCAGTTGTTCTTGTGTAGAAATTAGAGTGTTAAGCTTAAATGCTTATATAGGTTCAAGTCTTAGTAAATACCAGCCAAGGGAACATAGCATAAATAAACCTTTGAAAATGAAGCTGTCTTTTTCTATTACTACTGAGTGATTAGGTTTGTTCTCGGTAACATTTCTATGTTTCTATATTTCTAACATTTTATAAGAGCAAGAGTAAGGTCCTGCACCCGGGAAGGAACAACCGCACATTTCAGTACAGGCTGGGGGGCGACTTGCTGGAGAGGAGCTCTGCGGAGAAGGACCTGGGGGTCCTGGTGTACGACAGGTTGGCCATGAGCCACCAGTGTGCCCTTGTGGTCAAGAAGGCCAACGGGATCCTGGCATGCATTAAAAAGAGCATGGCCATCAATATGTATAAATACCTGAGGTGTGAGAGACAGAGGGATTTGGCCAATCTCTTTTCAGTGGTCTGTGAGGAAAGGACAAGGAGCAATGGCCACAAAATGGATCACAGGAAGTTCTGCACTAACATGAGAAAGAACTTCATGGTTAGGGTGATGGAGCACTGGAACAGGCTGCCTAGGGAGGTTGTGGAGTCTCCTTCTCTGGAGATATTCAAGGCCCATCTGAATGCTTACCTGGGCAGCCTCCTCTAGGGTACCTGCTTTGGCAGGGAGGTTGAATCTGATGATCTCTCGAGGTCCCTTCCAACCCCTACAATTCTGTGATTCTGTGATTCTACAGGTTTTAGTTGTAAATTGTAATAAAGATGTAATAATACTAAGAAACTGTGCAGTAGATAGTGAAGATCAGTATTGTCTAGCATATATCAGAACAGTTCAAGTAGGAGACTTAGGAAAACCTCAGTAGAGCATGGTAGCATTGTTTTTTTCTTGTTTTATAGAGTTTAGCTGTTTACTTTGAAGTTTGGCTGTTTGCTATTCCCTCCAAGGATAGAAGCCATAAGAAGAATACAGGGGAAATAATCAGTTGCCCAAGGCCACTCAGAGTGATTGAGATGAGACTGAAATATTGGTTTTGATTTGCACAGTCATTGAGGTGAGCAGTGTTAAGCCAGGCTCTTATACCATACTTAAGATTCCATAGCAGACTTTTTTAAAAATACATTACTAAAAACTGAAGTGCATCAGCTATGCTGATTAATGTGGCAAATAATCATAAAAAGTTTTAAATACAGGTAGAAGTAAACAATTAAATGTAATGTATGATGAATTTCAGGGGTGTCCAATAAAGTACGCTAGTAATAATAATGTTATTGGGCTTTTTTTCTCTGTGGAGAAAAATATCCTTTCTCATGGACTTACCTCATCTGGAACTCACTGGGCCAGGATGAGGCAAATTGTGTGCTTTCCCTTCACCATGTTATGCTTCTGCATTATTTATATCTCCTAGCCTATTTATGAGAGATGTGATGTACCAGTGCAGAGTGGCTTGTAGGGAGGAGGGTCTTGTTTTAGAAGCACGTTGAGTATGCTGGGAACCTGCCATTTTTCTCCTTAGGTAGTCTCTACCTTTATTCTTCTCTGACAAGAAACTTGGTCTTTAATGCCAAGAAGCACAATGAAAAAGAATGGTTTTCCCTTGCCCATTATCTTCCTCTTAGCTGAACATGAGAATACACCTATTTATTTCTAAAATAGGTTAACTCAAGAGTGGTAAGCTGTTTTTCCATTTTTGTTTATTTTCTCACATGCGACTTCTGCTTTCTAATGGAATGGATGGATTTTTTTTTTTTTTTTTTTTTTTAAGTACTTTTTAAGACCAGGTTTTAGAAAAGGCAAATAGGCAATTATAGCATAGCAAATACATTAAAAAACCCGCCACAGCTGCCATTCTTGCAGCATTTCTAGCTTTGTCTTTATTATAGTGTCAGTATCCATTCTGCTTATTATCATCTACATTTCTCTTCATTACTAGTGACAGAGAAAGTAAAATTAGAAAAACAACAACAACCATAACAAATAAGTACAAAAATCTGTAGACCAAGATGAAAATACTGACAAACTAAGTTAATAAGGGATTCCCCCAGATGTCTCTTAGGACCTTTAGACATCATCAAAAGGAGACATTTCTGTATTTCAAGGGCCTTAGTGTGTTTTGTGCCCCTGCAGGCCTATGCTTGCAAAAAGAGGAGGAAGAGGAACCTTCACTCACTTCTTCATCAAGCAAAATCTTTCTTATTTTCACATTTTCTCTACAGGGTGATGCCACTCTGTAAATAGACTTTTAAAATGTAGATTTCTGAGGGGAAGACTTATGCTTCACACCTGAAAGTTAAACGTAATGTGTTGGTGCAACAGTACAGTGCCTAGTTTTACTATTTCAGTTAGTGTGTGAAGAGCTAGAGAGGCTAGGAAATCCTTTCTTAGAAAGTTATTTTGAAATTACTGACAGGTGGGGCAATCTGACACTTTCTGAAAGCAAAATATTTACCCAGAAATACCTTCAAATCTTTCTATTTAGTTTCATGCCACTTATTTACAGATTAACATTTTATCTTAAGGTGACCCAGGGACAAGTAATTCATTTCCACTGCAAGTATAATACCAGTATTCAGAAAGAAGCAATACCATGGAAAGCCGCGCTTTTCCTTGCAGTGTTAGAATACTCCATGGTATCTCTGGTAATATTGTTCAAACCGTGGATCAAAAAAATCAAATGAAAAACCAAGAGGTCGTACAATAAAATAAAGTCTAGGGGTCCATGAGTAGTAGAGATGATGACATGCCATAGGCTTAGCTGCTCGAGAACGGAGAAGGCATTTTCCTAGAATCAGTGTTGCACAGAAGGAAAATGGCAGGATGAATACGATTATTCAGTTTTTGCATGAAAAATAGCTGAGCAAAACTGAAGAGATGCTGGTCAGTGAACTGAGATAAAAAGTTGGTAGAGTATCTTCTCAGCCTCACCATTGAAGGCATATACTTATTATCTGTAAATGTGTGACAAAGTGCTGGGAAGATGACGAAACTGTGTTTATCAGCTAGTGAAATTGAGATGAACAGATAATATTGTTTTCTAGATAGTGGGAGTACGAGTGAACAGAAGTCTAGTGAATTTCCATTTAAAGGATCATTGTATCCACCCTTGAATATAACGCTCTCCAAGGGAATCACGAAAGGTGAGTGTACACAAATTAGGCAGAAGAGTGCTGCCATGTATCTAAAGGTTTGGCCCACTGTGAACATAACAGGTCTTTACAGAAGTGTTTCAGTTACTCCGGTCAGCTGTCAATGCCAGTTTATTGCTCTTGTCCTAACTTACAGAGCAATTTATGAATTGAGTTTCATCTACATAAAAGATCTCTGTCAGCTGGCAAATTGCAAATATAAAGGCTTATTTGTTTGGGAAAGGAAAAAAAGGTGGAGAAATAAGGGTTTGCTATGGAAGGGCCTGGCTATAAAAATCATGCAGATACAAATTCTGACCATATGACCATATTTTTGCATCAAGGGTAAGTAATTTACATTTTATGGAACAGTCAGAATTTCAGATTTATTCCTAAATTTATATTTTCCAAAAATCCTTACCCCAAGCAGAGTTTTAGACTTGAAGACAGTGAAGTGGCAATGACTCTGACATTCCATAGCGATTTTACTGTTGCTATTGATTTTGTATGTGGAAAGTTCTTATATGTTTACACTGCCTTATAACTGTGCTTTAAAAAGTAAGAATTACTAAGGTGAACTTGCACCTGAAAGTAGAGTTAAATCTGTGGGTAGAATGAGCAAAAGTAAGTAGCAGAATAATCTTAGTATCAGGATACATGTATTGAAGTACTGGCTCATATTTTTCTAAACTCTGAGTGGAGGGATGTTAAAAAATAAAAATAAAAATAAATTAAATTAAAAAAAAAAAAAGAGCATTCAATGGTCTGTCAACTACAGCATGTCAACTTCATTACATAAACAAAACATGGAGCATGGAATCCGTATTATATACTAACTGTGGGAATTTTGAGGACTAAAGTACATTCCGTTCTAAAATATATCTGAAATTAAGTTTAACTGAATAGGTGAATCAGAAGACTCCCCATCATTTTATCTAGACTAACACAAAAGCTAACAAAGGATGACCTCAATGCCAAAGTTCATTAAGCCTGTATATATATATAAGCCTGTATATATTTATAAGTTGGGTATAAACATCCCCGCACTATTTGTTAACTTTTAAATTGTATGTACCTATGTATTTTTGTATTTATTAAAAATATGCTACTTATTTTATCTGTTCTCTAGGAAAGATTGCTTCTTTGTGCTTGTCTCCAGTTTCCAGAGGAGTTTACTTGCCCTTCCTTCCTATCTTCTGTTTGTAACTATTGTCCTTGTAACTTTTGAAGAAATCGCACCACAAAAACCAAGTCTTGGTAAGGTCCCTGCATGTTGCATGAGGCAGCACGTCATTGGCTTCATACCTGCAGTCTATAGGAACAATGACAGCTTCAATTATGTGTGGCTCCTCCTGTTTTTGGTTGTGGGGCTGGCTTTCCTGTGGCAATATCTGAAGACAGGCAGGCATCTGGTTGGCACCAATGGTGCAGAGGGATGCCAACTGCCCCTATTGCTGTGACAATTCACTCCATACTGCTGCAATTCCCAGCTCAGAAAAGGCCTTCCATGCAGTGCTGTACCTGGTTTGGAATGACTGGATGTCTGCTGGGGCCCTATGGAGACACTGATGTCATTGAGCCACGGGACGTAAATGTAGTCGCTCAGGTTAGTGCTAGTTAAGGGATTTTTGCAACACCCTGTCCCAGGTCTTGATAGCCATGGTTGTTCAGCTGTTGCCTTCCCTAACTGGTAACTGTGAAAAGTGTATATATGAGCTGTATATCCATTGAATCCTTTCCTGTTACTGAGATCAGAAAAATCACCTCTGCATTTGCCAATAATACTACTTAGATCAGTACATTTTTTCAAATGCTGTGTTGCAGGCACTACACAACCATGTTATAAAGTTAATTATCTCTTTAATTGCTTATTTTTAAATCTAGCAATAAACTAAGGAGAGATGAAATTGATCTGCAAGAAATTGATGGGGACAAAACACGGACTACAGAAAATCAGAAATATTATGCATAATTAAGAAAACTGCTAACGATAACTTTAATCAATGAAATTAGAGATGGAAAGGCTGCAAGGTCATGTGTTTCATCCAAGGCCTCTGAAAGCTTATTTCATTATCACCAAGAGAACAGTTCTCAATTTCATGCCTGATTTTGGCTCATCCTTCACTTCTAGCTAACCAGCAAAATCTGATACTACTTTTTTTTTTTTTTTTTTTTTTTTTTTTTTTTTTTAGAAATCTTAAGGCAAAATGAAGATGGAATTTGCAAGAATGGAGAGTTAAAAATATGAAGGATTTCCATTTGAAAACACTCATCTTAATCTGTTATGGCTTGGCCTGGAACAGCTTTGCATTTATTTTCTGCCCTGCTCCTTAGGAACAGCTTGCACCTTCAGAGGACTACAAGAATTCTGGGGGAGGGACTGTGGGCAACCAATATTCTCTCTGAGAGAGGGTTGTGCTGTGCTGTGACTGGGGCAGTATACACAAGCTCTCCCAAAAGTCCCCACAAGGCTTCAAAATGACAAATAATGTCACTGTGGTTTAGGTGCAGGTCTTGGCAAACCCAAAGTAGGGCAACTGCCCTGAATGACATTTTACAGGGTGGCAGTATGTCCATCTGACCCATGTCTCCAGCCTCAGCAACACACCGGATCAGGGGAAGCATCTAGGAAAAAAGAGGCTTCTCTGGTTCTACCTCTGCTGATAAATGACCTTAGAGGTGATTGGTTTTGGGTGGCACTTAAGGCTTCCACTCTGGCATATATTTCTGCATCTATGTCAGCTGAAGTTCATCATACCAAATCTAAGTAGATCCATTGCAACAATATTGGCTTATATTTACTCCTAGATCAGTTTGCAGAAGTTTTTGTCAAGAAAGTCTGGGTGGGTAGGGAGAGGGCTGTGCGAAGAGGTAGAGAGGACATGCCTGTTCATGAATCACTAAAAATGCATATATGGTATGATCTGTATAACCTGAAAGATGTGACAAACACCTGAGTGTCTCTCCTCCTCTCTCTTCCATCTTGGTCTTCAACAGTAACATTGATGGAGTGTAGGGTAGATAAAGAAAAACTGAGTAATGGGAAAAATAGTTAACCACCTCATGCTGTGGGTATGAAGAGTTTTAATACAATTTTATGTACATGCTCCAAATACTGCACTTACTTGGCAAGACACTCTTCAAATTTTGAAAGAGAAGAATGGTTACCCATAGAGACCAGATATACCACCCTCTGAAACCTGATTTATACCAACCCTAGGTGAGACTGTGGACCAGGAAGCGGAAGTATGTAAAAAGGACAGGATGACAGGATTAAAGAAACAGGGAAAAATTCAGTTGTAAAGTGGATAATAAGCATTTAATTGGGGGGGGGGGGGGGCGGGGGGAAGGGGGGGGATGAGAAGAAGAGGAGGGAGGGGGAAGAGATTTAAACATAAACACGGAAAAAAGATACTGTATAATAGTGTTGTTTGGGTGCTTTTCCAGTTTAAAATGACTAATTTCCCTAGAGACATAGGTCAAAATCTAGGCAGGATTGACTTTGCCCTGCATCCTCAATTTTCATCTCCATGGGAATAGATTAGCGTTTAGCAGCATTTGCTACAGCAGGAAATGGTCTTACTCTGTGCCATTCCTCTGATTAAGAGCTTTTCTTTGCTCAGTACACTTCTGTGATCGACTTAGGGTTTCTTTTTTCATCGTCAGCAAAGCCTTGTGCATTATTGCAAACAAATGATGGAGCTATGGAATTGCATCACTTATGTAATTTAATCTGTGCTTTTTGCCTCTCCCAGTAGGAGAATATATATGTATGTATATATAAACAGGCTTTTTCAGCTTTCTGTGCTTTGATTGTCCATATTCTCCTTTTCTCCTATCCTGGATGGAATCTGTAAGTATAAAACAATAAGAACCAACAAATTAGACCAGTGTTTAAATTAAGGCAGTTTATTTCTATTTTTCACGTCATTCTAATCAGACCTGCTTCATCCAACACAGTTGCTAAGGTCATTTTTCACTTGAATTAACATAAAATTAAGGTGAGTAAATCAGTGGTACATATGTTGTTTAGATTAGTTACCGCTTAAGTCTCTCAGCTAGCCAGACATATGGATAAGCTAGGCACAGATTAAACAGGTCTGCGTTGACATTAAAATGCTATTCTTGTGATAAATAATGTAATACAAACAAGTATACAACAAATGTAACCCAGACTACATTCACTTTCAAGGTAATATTGATGCTTCCCCAGGACTATTCTGTATGCGTCATGCATTGGTTCAAGGCTTGTTAACATAGGACAATAAAATAATAATAATAATAATAAAAGTTAGATTTCTTTTAATTGTCACCCTATGTAGCTGTGGAAGAATTTTATAACTATTCATGGTCAAAACAGTAATTACCTGAATAACAAAAAAATGATTTGTGGCTTTAGGTGGACTTTGGATAAAAATCTGAAGAAATTGAATTTTTGAAAAAGCCATTCTACTCAGCTTCAGAAAGTCAATTGTTCTTTATAGTGTGTTGAAGTCACCACCAAGCATTGCAATAGGCCTTCATTTTATTATTTTTTCCTTCTTCTAAATTGTAGGCTGCAGGAACAGCCTTATACATTTAGGTGCTCTAAAGGCTTTATTGCTTACTGGGTATGATGGGGACCTGTACAAAATATCACCCCCTCTGCTCTTCTGTGGCTCAGAAAAATCTGCTGGCAGGGATCCACACTGGCCCAGGGGAACAGTTCCACCCTGGTGTGCATTTACTTGGTTGACACAATTACTTTCATAGGGGCTCCTTGGCTTCTCCGAATATGTGGCTTACTTTGGTACTTCTACGCTGGGGTAAATCAGTTTAGCTCTCCTGACATCTTATGTCAGTGTGTCACTTGGTTTGGTATTGGATGCATCTTATTCTGCATCTTTGAACTGGAGTTTGCATTTTTCATCCAGTCCTACTATTGTGTTGTATAGTGAGGACAACTTTTTGCTGTTGTTTTTAAGTATTATTATACTTCTTTAATTATGTCATAGTGATGGGAAGCAAAGGCTCAGTAGTTTAATTTTTTTGAGTTCTAGACTAAGTCTCTTACTTCCACAGCCAAGAAATACTTGGTCATTATTCTCTTAGGCTTCCTCTTTGTTTACATGTGCCCAAATCCTAGTTAAAGCAGCAAGAGACAGCAAGAAGTCTGGCCTCATGTTCAACCCTTTGTTGAGCATCAGAAACTGTTGTCATAGTGAGAAGCATTGACACATCTGGCAGTCTCTGCCCAGGCCTTCAGTAATAGGGGTGAAATAAACCCTGATTGAGGAGAGAAAAGCTTAGTTTGTTTGCTGATGCTTTGCATGGGTTTTGCAAATTACATTAGTTTCACATTTACATAAACTCTCCACTGCAAATATACAGACCCATTACTCCACATAGCCCTGTGTTATTTCAAGGTGAAAGTGAACTACAGACCTGTGTTTTTAAAATAAAGGGTGGTCAATGATCATACTTTATCCTGTAGCTTTTGCACTATTCTGAAATTGCAACACCAAAAGTAAAAATCTTTTCATTGGCAAAAATTCTGACCACATTCATAGCCAAGTCAAATTCATATCAAAGTGTTTTTTTGCAGTGATGTAAATGTACACTTGTTTTAAGAATTTTCTTTTATGGTGAAAAACTAACAAATCTACTCTTGGTTTCTAAAACCTACTACTTTATTTTGTTCTGCATTTTGTTCTGCTTTACACATACATATATTTATGTGCAATATCAGGAGAAAATACTTTTTTGACTGTTTCTTGCAGTCAACAAGGAAAAAGGGCTTTCAAGACTTTGCAGCAAACATTACAGCCTCTTTCCCCTGAGACTGAAGTATCATAGCAGTTGAAGTTGTCAATTACTTTTTAAAGCAAGTTGTTTATAGACTATTATTCCCAAGGCTTTATTTGCTTGCTTCCTTTGCAACTAAGATGATGGAGACAGTGATCCAATTAAACAATCTATCACCATCCCTTCTGCTGAGTTCTTACGCTACAACTTACCCCAAACATCTCATCCCATCTTTGTCTTCTGCCTGAGTCCACTTATTTCTCAGTCCAGGATATTTTCCTACAGACCAGAGGGCTTGTAAATAACTATCTCATCCATTGCTTATGGACATGAGTATCACATTAGGAATACATAGTGAACAAAGCATCTAAAAATTAGAATCAACAAAAATCTTTGTTTTGTTTCTTAGATTTATTATTTTCTATTTTGAAGGGCTCCATGATGTGGCCATCACTTTAAAATCAAAAATGTCTTCTCTTTTATGTTCCCTACTTTAGATTAATTAAGGATTTTTGAGGACTGAATAACAGTTTCAAAACAGTCATTGGACTTGGTAGAGATATTTTGATAAAGCATATTGCCTTATAAGGGAAAAAGAAAAGTGGGAAAAATTAGAATGTCTTTTAGTCCTAATTTCCATGGAAAGATGAAATTGTGATTTTTTTTTTTTTTTTTTTTTTTATTTTTTCTGTATAATTTAGCATGGTGCTTTCACATGCATTGATACATAGCCTAGGAGAAGGATAGTATGATGATATGATAGTGTGATGAAATTTTCTGGGGTATATCAGGAGCGATTCCCGGTGATGTAAAAGAAGCATTAATCCTATCATACAAAGGCCAGATAAGACAAAATCTGGAGTTTGTCACTGATCAGTGAAAGTGAAATTTCTTGATAACAATTGAAGATGACTACGGGAATTAACAAATGAAAGAAAAGTCTGTCTTAAAAATAAAGATGAGCAAGCCAAACTTTATATTCATGAAACAAAGAATGGCTAGGAAAATATTGTTCTGTATAAATATGTCAATGTATTTTCTACACCAAAGAGGGAGAGGAGCAGTATAAGCTAAAGGACAGTCAGTGCTTGCTCTGGGAAAAAAAAAAAAAAAAAAAAAAAAAAAAAAAGAGTAGGGAAAGGGGAAGGGATATAATCTGGCAACAAATAAACAAGTAAACTTGACTGAAAATGGTCTGTGTGTGTGTGTGTGCTTTTGAGACCTCTCAGGAATAAAGCTCTGGGACAGCTTCCTGATGGGAGTCATAATTGCAAAAATCACAGCAGTTTTAAGGAGTTTGGTATTTTCATGGCTTGGCTTACACAGTGTGGTTGCCTGTAACAGCTGAGGATTGGTCTCATTAACCCAGAAAGTTCCTTCCATGGTTGAGTATAAGAAATGACACCGCATCAGTAATTAAAGAGTCTTTTATGTTCATGTGTAAGGGGGTGAAAGAACCTACATACAATTATAAATGATTTTCTGTTGTTATTTTTAAGTTTTGGTTTTAAGTTTTAGGCATGTAATGCTTTGACCTTAAAGGTAGCTTGAAATAGTTTCTGTGGAAGAAATGTATGATACAAAGATACATGTGCTAATTAATGCCACACATAATGCCGTACTGCTGCTCAGTAGAGAAAAATATTCTATGATAAATGAAAGAGTGGAGTATTAATATATTCCTTGAGTTTAACACCTTTAAATAGGCCAAGATATTGCTCTATTTGTGGACAAAGCACCAGTGCGTTGGTTTGTGTTGAGAAGCTGTGCCCTGAGTCATCTGTCTGCTTGAAGTGTTTTTCTTTTTTTTTTTTTAGTTACCATAGTAACATTCAACAATTTTTTTCCCCCCAATTGTTCAGTTTCAGAGGAATTTTAGAAAACTGCAAGGGATGAAAACAAAACAATACCTAGGGAAAACACAGCTGAAGCATTATAGGGGAAACTCCAGACAACAGATGCTAATTTGTGAGCTTGCAGAGCTCAGTTTTGGTTATCAACAGGAAGTGGTGCTTCTGTAACTGCTGTTTGGTTTCTGTTCCAGTAAATCTGTACCATTTTAACAGAAACCAGTATGTGGTTCAAATATTTATGAGCTAAATGTATGATTAATTCATGAGTTTCTTTCTTTTTTTTTTTTTTTTTTTAATTTATTTTAATTTCTTTTTTTTTTTTTCATCAGAAATTATATTGTGGTAATGGAAAAATAATGGTGACAAAGTATATAAGAGGGAGAATGAGAAAAATTGCGATTGAAGATTTATCTGCAGTTTCTTTTTCATTTATTTTTTACATGAGGATAATTATATGTTCGGTTTTTGTCCTTCTGAATTTTGTGTATGGTATAGAAAAAAATAGGTATATTTGTTTGTACTGCATGTTCTATCTGGTTCATTTTGCTGCCGAGTACTAGAGCTGAGTCGGGTAATACATTTATTATTACCCTGACAGAGTCTCGGAACAGGAAATGAATGTCTGCTGTCAGGGCAGGAATGGTTCAAAACCCTGTGAGGTCAACAGATGATTTTCCATTTACTGCAGTGGGTTTGGATCCGTCTGTTTATCTCTGGTAATTCATTACAGTCTCAAGTGAGGTAAAGGGGCTGCAGAATCCAGTCCTTGTATGTGTGACTATGGAAAGGCAGTCTGCAGTTTTTAATGTATTATATATAAGAAAAAACTGTGTGCTTTTCTTACTGAAACATGTAACTGAAGGTTGACATTAGAAAATGGATTATCATGAAGGAGGCAGGAGTTTAAAGCAGTAATAAAATTAAGCAAATAAGCTGTATAATAAAATCAGAACTATAAATTGTTAAGGAAAATGGGATCTGGTTTATTATATTCTTGTAGTAAATTTTGTCTTTGATTTATAATCTCACCTGCTACAATTGCAAAATGTTGAGTTATGTTATTATATCTGTTGGGGAAAATTACTGCATATAATATGATTCTCTATTTATTGCAACTAGAAACCTGATTAAAGTAACATCTGGGAGGAGAAAATAAAATCCTATGTACCTTATTCTTCATGTCTGCAGTATTTGTAGCACTCATAAATATACTATAAGCAATGCTACGTTTATTTTTTCACTCCATTTTTCCTTTTTTTTTTTTTTTTTTTTTTTTTAATGCTGACATTGTTTATGAGCTAGAGCCCCCTTCTATTGCTTGGCTCTGTAAAGAGGTTTTATTTACTTAAAACATATTTTCTCTGTTCAAAATCACTTTTTACTAATCAAAGTGATTTCTACTTCTCTTAAAAGCAAATCTTCTGTTAAACAACTTGGCCTAGAGAAAAATGACTTTAATCTCAGAGACTGCATTAAACTTAGGAAGAAGCCAAATCAATAAAGGTGAAGGTCATGGAAACAGATGATTCGAGCAAAAAACAGGCTGCCTACTGTACAATAGGGTTATAAAATAAAACAAAACAAAAGCCTATCAGAATACATCAAGAAATAAATTTATGAATAGATTCCTCTTCAGAAAGCTGAATGAATAGTCAGTTATCTCCTGCAGCTTTCCCTTCCCCTTCTCCCCCTCCCCCTTTTTTTTCTTCCTCCCTTCTCCTCAGCTCCTTTCTCTCTGCCCTTTTCCTCTTATTTCCTGCCATGCTATAAACTAAATTATCTTGTGGAAAGATTGGTGAGCCCTGACTGACTAACATGTCAGGTTTTCAATGCCCTCAAATACCTTGTACTGACATATATGTGACATGAAACGAATATTACTTTAAAACAGTTGAGAAATAGACAACTTCCACAATCTATGTAGCTGACTTCTGTCTCTACATGCATGTAATACAAATTCCCACATACAATTTTTCACTTATTTTGTTTGGGTGGGAATTAGTGAAGAGATCGAGGTATGGGTGTGGAAATTGGAGGGGTGAATAGCAGCCACAGTGACTGAGGACTTGGTTTAGGTCTAGAGCTTAATAACAGTTGAGGTTAATGGCTTGAGGTGATTAACTGGTTCCAACCCATCATTAATCTGCAGGAGGTGTCTTTAGCCTTGTTCATTATTCGTAAGAAATGATACCCTAGCAGTTTGCTTGAACTTTATTCTTTTGTTGTTGACAAGTGAGTCTGAAAACAAATGTAGTGGAATCAAAACCTGTGGCATGAAGGCACTTGTCTAGGGCTCACATCAGGGGCTGCCCTGCGGATGGGGGAAGAGCTGGCCTGACCACACTGGCAGAAATCTCATTCCCAATTCTGCTCTTATGTCTCTGATTTTTCCTTCCTTTCCTCCTCAGGTGTACTGCACACCTACCAATTCTTAACGCTATTAGAAAGCTATTAAAAATCAGGCCGCTCACTAAAATATATGTAGATGTGAATCTCATCCTTGTGTTGGTTACTTATTTTTATAGGGATGTTCCCTTTGTCCACTCCTAGCATGTTTCACCTTAGGTTGGCAACACTGGAAAGAATTTGCAGGAACTGATGGTCAGGTTTTGATCTCAGTCCCTGAACTGGTCTCAGCCACCTGCCGATCTTGACAATCCACTTTGGCAGGGACAACAAGAGCGGTGCTGGAAATTTCACCTCAAAGCTGTTGATACAAATGCACAAAGTTATTAAGCTAAATCTGGAGAAGGCATCAATCATTTTGAAAGGAGGCTGTTTGATTCTTTCCTCAAAGTCCAATTGGACCTGACATCAGCCTGGCATCTGCCTTTTATTCTGTACAGGCTCATCACAGTCTAATTCTGTTACATTGCTAATAAGGCCAGTGACATATATATATATATATATAAAAAAAAAAAAAAAACCAGCAATGTTAGTGTGTATGAGGGGAACAAGGGGGATGAGAAGCAGAAAATTTTAAAGATTTAAAGGTACAGGTCTTTTAAATACTGATTTATACTTGCCCTACTCTTCCAGGCTGATTTGTCACCTCCACAGAAGTAATTGCAGAGTGATTAAAACATGCAATTATTCTGTAAGATTTTTTATTTTATTTTATTTTATTTTAAAAAGGAAAGGGCAAATAACTCCTATTCTGAGAGATTACCTTCACTCTAGAATTAAATTAAACTTGGTACAAAACATAGCTAGTGTTGCAGTCAGACTTAAGCTTAGCATACTACCAAAACTCAGGACAGAGGCTGTGCTGCACTGTGGACTGCTATGGTGACTCCAGTGCCCTGCTTGTTTAAATGACCAAACTTCACTCATGCACTATAGACTGCTTCCTGTGAGTTGAGAGGTTTTTAAAATTGCATTATAAAATCAACACTGCCTGTGATACACATTGAATTTCTACTATATTGAGCCAGACTGGATAGCATTTTTTTATTTTTATTATTTATTATTATTATTATTATTATTTTTTTTTTTTTTTTCAGGTGTGTATTTCAGAGTAATTGATGAAATTTATGATTTCTTACAGCCCATTCCAAAGCTGTAACTCCTGGAGCCAGTTTGACTGGCTACTTTGGACCTGATCTGCCTGCTGTTGTGATCAAAAACTATAGTGTAAATAACAGATTAGTCATAATGCAGAAGATGTCATAGAGGATGGTGGATAAAGAACTACTTGCAGTAGCTCACATCCAGGCACAAGTGGCTGGGATTCATTACTCTGACCTGGGTCAAGTATGCTGCTGTGGCTAGGAAGCCTCATTTGTCCCCTTACCCTAAAGGTGCAGACCTGCTGTGCCCAGGAGATGTTTCTCCATGGCTTCCAGAGCTGAGTTTTCTGGGGCACTTCTGTACTGACTGTCCCTCATGGCTGAGGAAGACTGTGATAGTCAAGTGGAGAGGAATTTCTGATCTTTTCTGGCAACAGGTTGAAATATATTCCTGGGTTGGTGCTCTGTGTCTCTCACAGCATCATGTGGGAGGCCAAGATAAGCCTCCTTGTACCAGACTTATCCCCTCAACTTTGTATTCCCATAGCAATGGCTTGAGCACCTGCATGCAAGACTGTGTGCAGTTCCTGGTCCATGGCTCACCCTGACCATGTAGCTGTGCTGAAGGCAGAGGAGGACTTGCATGTGCTTAAGCTGCTACTTGTCAAAAATTTTCTGTCAAATATACATAGCATGAGAAATGGGGCAACAGGAGCTCTGGGAGTCTCACAGCGCATAGGTTCATGGCAGTTCGGACACGTTCCTGGTTAACTTCCCACTTTGCTGGCCATGTGTTTTTGGAAAGAAGGGATACTGCATACTGAAATTTGTGCCATCAAATCAGATAAATGTAGCCTGAAGCTCTCTAGAGTGGTGGACACTATGGCTCTCAACCCAAACTGAGAAGTGAGATTTGGGGATAAAGGTAATTTTTGATCCTGTGCCTCCTTCACTGTCTCATATTAGCTGCCCTCTTTTCCACCCTATTAACTGCATGAGCGTACCCTTTTATCAGTTTAAAGGCCTTAAAATATGGTATTTCAGATGAGGATGAAGGGCAATGTGCAGCTCTAAGTAAGTCACTCTTATAAATTCCTCTTCAGGGTAAAGTTGTAGAGGAGTGCTGCATGGCTTTTTTTGTGCCAATTACAGAAATATCAGATAAATAGTTGCAATTTGTCAAAAACCCAGTTACAGTAATACATTTGTGCCTGAATACAATATTTCCCCTAGACTTTATGTAAGTTTACTTACAATTAAAAAAAAAAAAAAAATCAGAATGTGTTTACTTTCAGCTTTATAACTAAATCCATAAAATTTATTTCGTATGAAAGGTTAAATTATTTAATAATGGCTTTCTCAATATTTTCGTATTTTCTGGATGTTGGAAAAGACATGCTTTTTTTTTATTCTTTTTTATTATTTTTTTTAATTTTTTTTTTCCTTCTAGATAGGCAGAAAATATATAATTACATTCCTGCTTTAGCTATGTAAATTACTTTACTGATAAATGAAAATTGATATTTCAAAGCTGTAGTTTATGATAGCCTGATGGCATATAGCCCTTATCATTCACGGCAGTATTTAACTCTGAATAATATATTATGCTAACTCTCTGAAATTGTTATTATGAGATTTTAATGCACCATAAAACGTCTTATGATCTTCAGCTTGCTAAAAAGTCAATCTTATTAATCTAGCATACATCTTGAAAAGCAGTAGTTTGACAAAATCTTTCTTCATATACAGTATTTTCTTTACTGTATTTCATACATGGATTTGTGTGTATATATGGAATTTGCAACATCTAAATAAAAGAATTATTTCTCTCTCTTCCTTTCTCTTTCTCTTTCTCTTTCTCTTTCTCTTTCTCTTTCTCTTTCTCTTTCTCTTTCTCTTTCTCTTTCTCTTTCTCTTTCTCTTTCTCTTTCTCTTTCTCTTTCTCTTTCTCTTTCTTTCTCTTTCTTTCTCATTTCTCTTTCTCTTTCTCTCTCTCTCTCTCTCTTTCCTGCACATATAGAAATGTAACACAATAAATTCCCAGCCATAACTGGGAATCCTAGATTCTGTCAAAATTTAATCAAATTTGTTTATTAAATAAACAGTATTGTAGGCAAAGCAGCTAAGATACTGAAGCAATGCATATGAATCTTTTTTTTTTTTTTTTTTTTTTTTTTTCCCTCTTGGCCTTTCCAGGTTGTCTTGGTCTGATTTGAAGGTGTTGGTGTTTTGTCTTAGTTTAGAGGTAAATGTTTTATTTTGTCAGTTCTGAGGAAAATGTATTAGCTAATCTTGAATGGGAGAAGGACAGGGAAGAAAAAATATGGGGAAAGAGACTCTCGTGGGTGCATACTCTTGCAACATGAAATTTTGCAGAGGGTAGCAAAAATAAGATTGTGAGTCATTGTCTCTAGTCTGTTTTCACGTTTGTGTCTACTCAGTCTCAGAGGTATTCTGGGCCTTGTGAGGACCACAATGATGTACAGTCAATCAACTCTCCAAATTAGGGCTGAAAGTTCAGCAATGTGTCTGCCAACATAAAGTGGCTAGCTATCCATCTACTGGGGCAAGGTGACATTACCATCAAACTTTTGTGTGTGTGTGTGTGTGATGATCAGAGTGGGACAGAGAAGCTGTCAGAGAGATGTTTCATCATTCTTACATTCTCATGACTGGTCAGTGAAAGCAGAGGAGTGCTCTGAAAGGCTTACAGCTGGACTACTGCGTTACACTCACTGACCACAGTTGGAGACATCAGTCCGGGGCTCTGTTCTGCTCACACTGGAGTTTAGCAAATGGAAGTCCCAGATTAAAATATTTTCTCTCATTTGTGTTTGTATTAGTCAAAACCTAGTAATTCTGGTCTTTTAATTTGATGAAATTTGAGAGGTCCCATATGAATAATAACATTTTAGAGGAAATCCTTTTTTTTTTTTTTTTTTTTAATTATCTATTATTTATTTATTTATTTTTAGTGAGAATGGATACCTCACAAGGCAGATTAGACATTTTTTTTTCAAACTAAACCAGTCAATTTACATGATATTTACATGTGTTCTACTTGTTTTTCCTTTATTAACTGGAAAGTTAGTAACTGTAACCTCTCTTCTTTCAACATGTAGAAGATATTTAAGTTAAAAAAACTGTCAAAGGTGAAAATGTTTTTATTCAGTTCTACTAGTTAATTAGCCAATGAGTTTTGAACCAGAAAACTTGTAAAGAAAAGCAATTTTTATTTGAAGCCAAATATTGCCCAGCTGCCCGATTCTTTCTCTACCTGTGTACTAGATGCAGTATCTTAACACAGTAAGCTCTTGTGAAATAAAAATGTAGCAACAGGTGTCCTTGCACATGCGTCACATTTTGTTTTTCATACCAACAGACTTCATTACTGTCATGCTTACCAGTATAAGGATATATTATGTTTTGTGTCTTACCATGTTCTGAACTGATATTAAACACATGACACTTGAAGGCTCTGCTGAGATCTGTATTTATGTCATTTGAAGACATATGCTTTTAAGCACCTACCTAAACACATCTAAAACTATCTAATCCATGACTTTTACATTTAGGTGCCCTGTTTTATGATATTTATCATTGCATCCTTCAGTAGCTGCCTTTGGTTATACTGATTACATGTCTATAATGATCAGAGACATCATTTTCTGATTCTAAAGTAACAAAGAGGAAAAAAAAAAGGAGGAAAATAATGACCAGATATAATACTGAAGGCACAATAATTGAAAGGAAGAGCAGTATTTCTTCGTATATTGCAAAGCAAATGGAGTCTGTGCAGTTTAAAGGAGAGGTTACAGGGTCTATTGCACAAGAAATTTTCGATTCAGGGCCAGCAGTGGCCACCTGCAGTAGGGAAGATGCTGGTGAAGAAGGGGAAACAAAAAGTATAATGCATGGATAATAGGCCTCATAAAGAGAAGATTCAATAAAGCAGCAGCTGGAGAGACATTCTAGCGCTACAGCAGTCTTTGTTAGGTGTGTGATGCTGTTTGCTGCTGCTCTCATCATTCCTATTTAAAAAAAAAATCAACAAGGGAGTAGGTAGTACTTAGAAAAATTAAATTGTGTTTTGCCCTTATTATAGGAAATGTGTTCTTTGTGTTCAGTAGATAATAACTGAAAAATCTACTTGTTAGTGTGGGGGTTTGTGCATAATTGTTATTATGGGGGGTTGTCCATATCTTTCATAAAACAGATCTCCAATGAGTCTTTCTTATAGAGATCTCACTGAAATAATTGTCTGGTTTTATCTAAGAAAATTTCTGGATTTATATCCACAAAGAATATTCAGGGGCAGACACAAACTTCTCTAGTCCAAAACAAAGATTTGCAACGTGCTCATAATGACTGATCTACAGGAGCTGGATATAGACAAGCACAAAAATATTTATAGGTGAATGATTTATCCTGGATATTATTGACACTAGAGAACAGCAGACAAATGGCAGTATGTGAAAATCTGTGAAGATCTAGTCATCACTAAAGAGTTCACTGCTAATTAGTGAATACATGTGGATGGTTCTTAAAATGAAGCATATAAAACATTTCAAAATTCAAATCTTCAAAACTTTAGCAAGTGTGAATAACGCTCCACTGAAATGGATGGGGAGTTGCACATGCAAATATTTGGGGGGGAAAGGAAAAAAAAAAAAGAAAAAAGAAAAAAGAAAAAAGAAAAAAAGGATTTCTGAGCTTTAATGCTTGGCATGACTACTGAAAGCACAGGGGTTCATGTGCACCAAGAGAAGATGTGGAAATAAATGGGAACAGACATTGGACAGCAGTGTCTACTTTGGTCCTTACCTGGGATCCCTGTCAGCTGTCCTCTGCCCCACAGACTCCAGCATCGAGGCACACACTGGATGACCCTCTGCAAGCTCTGCTTGACCTCAAGGCAGAATATTTTAAATCAATGAACTTCATGCTTCTTCATATAAATTTATTACCTTGTACACTTACAAGTGTATTTCAGTGATCCAGTATCCAAAAACAAACCAGCTAACCAGCCCCTCTAAACAAACAAGGGAGCTTTGTATCTTAAGGTAAAAGTGAGCAGATAAATTATTCTCTAGGATGACAAGGAAGAAATGAGTCATAAAATATTTCCATCAAGAAGTTGTTGACAGTTTGAAGATGGCAAATAATTCAATGACTAAGTGAGAAGTCTGTTGTATTTCTTTGTTGTATATTATTTGGGAAGTGTGATTTTTATTTATATAATTTCTGAGTAAGAGAGGAGGAGAAAGTATAACTATTAGAAAGGATAACTAACACATTAGAAGGGTCTCCCAGACTGCAAAGTGAAAGAGGTGATTTCAGACAGGGGTTGCTAATGAAGGAAATGAGAATGCTCGCAGGGCAGGAAGATAAAAAAGAATGGAAATTTATGTCATTGTATGAGCAAATGCTTCTATAGCTTTTGCTTTAAGTGTGACTCTAGGGTAATCAATCACAGTAAGATTGTCACCCATGCAAGTTTGAGTGTAAGGTGTGACAGCTCCTATATTTTTGGAGAAGGATTGAATACAGGGAAAATGCCCTCCATATGTAACTTGAAGAGGAGAAAATTGAATCCAAAGTAGATCATATGATTTTTGTTTTATTTTATTTTTTGAACAACATTGATTTTGTTTGTCTATATGCATGGATAATGGACAGAAAATATTGTAGCAATGAGAGTCCAACAAATTAGATTACTTGTGGCATCATCACAACTTTGTAGAGATTGATGACTCTATGGCAAGATTCCACCAGTAATGTAGAGTGGCAACATTTTCGACAGGCTGGAGATTATATCTGCCATGACACTTCTATACATAGCACATACGACAACCCCCTTGTGACTTCCTTTTTTTTTTTTTTTTTTGGTTTGTTGGTTGGTTGGTTGGTTGGTTTGGTTTGTAAGCAAGCAAGAACAACAAATATGGTCTTCACTTCATCCAGATGTCTGATATTAGAATAAGGTTTTAGTTTGGACCATTACAAATTTTTTTGCTCAGCTTGTGACTAATACTTGGTCAGGGAAATTCTTCAGGGAAGTTTCTACATGGAACTGACACATCATGTAGATGACTCAGTTATTAAAATGTCAGTCTTACTTTTCAGCAAACAACATGGTACTATGGATACCAAATGGTATCCATACTAGATTATCCCAGAATGGGAGGTCTTAGAAAGAAACGGGCATCTTCATTTAGAACAGAGGTAATAGCTATGGAGTTCTGGCTAAAGTGAAGTCTGAGACAACAAATTTCTTTTGAGGTTGCCATCATTTATTCATAACATATAGGTATGCCTGTTTTTAGATGTTACTCCTTATTTTCTTTGTGTACAGAGACCAAATCTTGTCTTTTCTTAGTGACATCCACAGAAACAAAATGCATCAGTATTATTTTTGCAGTTTGAAAAGTTTTTTGTTTAACTCGGGCTTAAATTGTGGATATCAGTTTGGAAGATATCAGTTTTGAAGTCAAAAATCAAGATTTTTTTATTTATTTATTTATTATTATTTTTTTTTAATTTGGGAAAATCATTAATAGTGGCTGATCATGATGAACTCTCTCATTTTACCCACATTTTTATTATTATTATTATTATTATTATTATGCTGGATATGCATTGAAGCTTTCCCTACAAGTTAAGCATGACAATAATAGGAATAATCCTCTGGCTTAATGCAGCAAAAAAATTATTAAGATGTTACTGAACCTTCTAATTTAAAACTTTCTCCTGCAACTTGTTGTCCAGTAAATAGTTTCATTACCTTCAATTTATTTTGGAAATTGGAGATGACATGTTACTAAGAGACTGCAAAGCTTGATTCAGTGCTTATTTTGCAACTAAAATACAAAGGTCTTAACAATATTATACAGTTTAGACACAGCAATAACAGAAAAGGTGACTTTAATTGTCAGAATGAATGCTGCTTTACTAATCATTCAAAAGAACACATTTTCAGAAAACAATATTTTCCAAAAATCAGGATCAATTAAGATGTCTCAAATAGGGCTTTTACTTGGTTTATTGAAATTCAAGATATGGTGTTCCCAGTGTTCTAGATACTTTCTGCTCTGCTATTTTAAGTGTCTGATTGACCTTGTCACTCAGTGTTCTGCTTTATCAACTTAGTAATATCCGTACTAAAGCTGTTAGAGTGTTTTAAAAACAGTACCTCTGGGTTTTGGGTTTGGGGTAATATTGATCCTTACAAATCTCAAATCATGGCAAGATATACTTTTGGTGGATGCTTCTTTTTGGGTTTCTCTTAGTCTGTCTGTCCAGTAGAAAGCTAAAATGTTCCTGATTTTTTTTTTTTTTTTTTTTTTTCCTGTGTAATATGTGTTAGCATAATATGAAACAGTAAAACAAAGAGAGAGAAAATCTTCAATGTATTTAATTCCAATTTCTCTAACAGAAAAAGAATTCAGTATTCATAAACATTCAGGTAAATATTTCTTTTTTCTTGCTCCAGACAACTAAGATTGGCTTGGATCACCAAGCCTTGAAACTTGCCTCTTCCTGCCCTAAAGAGATGCAGGCATCATCCAGGGTAAACACAAAACTCCAGGGACTGCGTGGGAAGGAAGAAGTTTCTTTCACTCCAGGTTGTTTTTTTCCATATAAGATTTCTCCTCCTTTCCCAGATGGCCCAAATAAATCCCTAATTCTGCAGGATCCTATGTGATGATAACTAGACCAGTGAAAAAGTGTGTAATAGTAGGCAATAAACATATTGCCTAAAACTTCTGTTAAATGTGTCACTTAAGAGAGAGAAAAATAATAATAATAATAATAATAATAATAATAATAATAATAATAATAATAATAATAAAAAGAAAACATTCAAGTAAACTCTGGTAATTTCCTTTTTTTTAGTGAAAAAAATTGCACCAGGAAGACTAACCTCACAGTCCCTTAGGTATGAAAAGTGCTAGAATAAAGTCTCATAGCTCTTCTCTCCTACAGTCAAACACAGCTACATGAGATAGAAAAGTGTGGTTAAAGTGCAGCCTTTAAGACAAGACATACAAATAATCACGCTTTTATTTCAAAAATCCCCTCCCCTCTACAATAAAGGTCAAGGAGAACAGCTTGTCTATCTCCTGGTGTTCATGGCTAAGGACAAGCCTGGTAATCTTCCCCAACACTGAGAAGTGTTCCTGAAAACAAATTATTCATCCTTAAGCACTGAGGCCTTATAGAGCAGCTGCTTCATAAATTCACCAGAGAAAGATGATTAAGTCCTTCTATGGCCACTGTATGATGCACAGACCTCTTGGTGCTCGCTCTCTGTGCTATTCTCAGTTAGAGGTTTCAGTGACTAAAAGTCTCGGTGAGATGGCTATTTGCAGTTCAACACTGGTGTGCCACAGTAGTTAGCCTTACTGTCATCAAAAAGGTGCCAAAAGAACTGGGGGCCTTTTGGGATGTCATGAGCCCTTTACTCTGGTGCAAAATTGGTTTTGTTTCCTTGTGCTTACTTTTGCACCCTCTCAGACTTCTCATCTTCTTATCTTTCTCTCCAGTCCTCATTTTCTGCCCCTTAGCCCTGCTTGTTTTTCTGCCTCAGTTCTGTGCTGGTGATCCTTCCTCCCTTTGTTTTAGCTCCATTCCCCCTTACCACTGAGGGATGCCTCACAGTTGATATCGTAACATGAGTAATGCTTCTGAGACCGAACAATGTGCCACATTTGGCTGATTCAGGCCTTTCCCTTCTCTCTGTATATAACTTCAGAACAAACAGTACAGAGAGGGCTCCAATGGTGGTAGAACAATAACTCACTGCCATATAGGGTGGAAAGTCTCTTTTCAAAGTTTTGTTTTTGTTTTTGTTTTGTTTTGTTTTGTTTTGTTTTCCTGTATTATTGTTTTTAGTGCTCCTTTCCCCATTATACCCTGCCACAAGGCACAGATGCACATGTGCCCTATGTTCCAGAGAGGACAACCGGTTTCTGTCTAGGTTGACTTAAAAATGATCCCCATGAGCCACTCCATTATCTTTGTAATATTGCATGCATGATATATATTCTGTGCACCCAAAAGTGGCAGTAGTATTTTCATGGCATGATTTCTTTGGTGTCCTGTAGCAGCTGTGTCAGGCAGCCACTGTCTTTGCAAGGATATCCCTTGAAAATGAGCTCTTCAGGTCTCCATCCTAATTAAAATCCCTGAGGAGTAAATAAAATCAAGCTCATTTCTTCAGTCAAAGACATGAAAGCTGAAAGGGCTGACGGTACAACTTCTTAGTGAACCCAAATGAAGTAGAAACCGTATTTAAGCCTAACAATGAAAAAACAAAACAAAACAAAAAAAAATGTAAAAGGGAAAAGGAACTAAGTGAAGCTGAAACCAAAGTAGTGACAAGACAGATTGCCATTTTGGAGGAGAATAACAGCTTTCCTATTGCATCTGTGCATGATCTCACTCCTACATCTAAGGAGCTCGTTATATCCTTTAGTAAGATTAATTCCCTGGAAAGGAGGGATGTGCAGCCGAACCTAAGACAAGTTCCATCATCTCTTCTCTGCTTTGAGCTCTCTGAAACATCACACTGTTTTGCAGCTGCTGTGCAGCATCCTAGTTTTTCAGGTTCCCCTCAGAAGTAAGTGCAGAAAAGCACTTTTTTTACTTTCAGGTTTGAATAAAGTACAAATTCCTAAGGGTAACACAAATATATTTGACTCATTGAACAAAAATAATGTATGTAAGCAAACCTCAATATATAATAACAGGCAAAAAGCCTATAATATTATTTTTTGGGGGTAACTTCAATTGCTTTTTATCAACAGCATTTATAAATTTGACATATAGATAATGGGAAACTGTTTTGTAAGAAATACTTTACTTTCCCAAATCACATAACATACTGTAAGATTTTAGTTAATGACAATACATCTAGAGCAATCTATTTGGTGTGGGAGGGGAAAAAAAAGCATAGAAAATACATGAAGTTACCCGTGGATTGTGTTTCAATAACATCTTTAACTTTAACTGCCTCCGTTTCTGGGATCCAATTGGAGGCACTTGTCAAGAGAGCTCAATATGTCTGAAAATGCAGAGAGCTTACTCTGGGAAGCAGTGGATCAACTGTTGCCAAAATGATTTTTTTTTTTTTTTTTTTTTTTTTTTAATGGAGGCATTGTGGTATACGTAGCATATATTTAAAAATATATGTACTTGGTATGTGCCTTTACATGTGCATGCATCACTCTCCTGCCACTTGAGATTAGCTTCAAGTGTTTACAACTGATGCTCCCACTTAAGGGGTAAACTCTACGAACAAACAAGTGTGCTTTTCCTCTTTAATATTCTGTATGGACTAAAGATTAAATTAACACTACCCACCACAAGAGTTAATAGTTTTCTTGACTCTCTTCAGTGTTGTTTTAGCATTCTCAAATAAAATAAGCTTGGGTATAGGATTGGCATGGAAAGGAGAACAAGTTTACCCCAATCTGCAGGATAATTCCATGGCTCCCTGATTTTATTTTGTTTATCCATCCTATTTATTGAGCTTTATCACTTCTGTGGGATTTCAGGCACTTTGCTGCTTTTCTGTATGTATCATTTTTGCAATAGGGCATCTTGCCTACTTTCCAGAAAACATTTTTATGTTGTCCACCTCATTAAAGAGAAGGTTTATTTTACCATTAACTCCTAAAGAAGGCAGAACTAATCAGCTGTGGAGTTTTAGCCCACTGAACAATGTCATCTGTAAATTGTGTTGGAAGGCTACTTCCTTGTTTCTGCGCTAAAGAACCATAGGAAATAATGCAGGTCAAGAACAAGGACATATCCCATGCATGCAGAGAGACTCCAGCCAGCATAAACTGTAAGTGCAAAGTTAACACTCAGCTCTTTGAAATGAGCTCTGACCTGACAACAGCAATAAGCTTCTCAGAACTGGGCCAGAGAGAGTGGAGGGGTCACAAAATTAATTAATGTTCTTCTGAAGCAACATGATTTTGTTACTGTTGTGCATGCAGTCATTCCTCCCTGCTTCTGCTCTGAACTAATTTACCCAGAAAAGTTATATGAAATACATCCTGCATAAAACACAGGAATGTTTTAAAAGTATATAAAATCACTGCTGGTACAACTATGAGTAAGTATTTTTAGCTTTGTTTCTGCAAATAAAGATTTTCCTATTTTTTCAGAAGATATGGGCAGCACCTCTGTCTCTTGAAAATAAGACATATGTCTAAAATATTGGCTCTTTGGCCATAGCTCTCTCAGCTGTGATTTTGGTGCTAAAGGTTAAATGACTATATGGCTGACTACAACCTGCTGGATGATGCCTCTTAAGTCTAAGTGGAATGGTCTCACAGTGAACTGTAAAGTGTTAAGACAAAAGGCTGACCCTAACACAAATACCAGAGCCCAGCTACCTCTCCCTTCTGCCTCCTCCTCCCCTGATCATCACATGGAGCAGCTATAAAGTGCATTTTTCTGATTCTTTTTGTCCAACTGCCTTGTACTGTCAGCCTATTTACTGTCCTGTCTGCAAGTACAAAGGAACTTGTATTGCTCTGTGTCTGGGCAGGTGTTGCCTCCTGTGACGAGAGCAGCCCTTGGACTGGCTGCGTTGGGGCTGGAAGTGTGATACCAGCAGTGCATTTAAGCATGACTCTCCTGCAGGGTGAATCACTTTGCCAGTCTTTGTAGAAGCAAGTTATGGAGGCTAGTGAAAGGCTCACATGGCTTTCTGCTTTAATGAAGTCCCTTTTGGAAGCTAGTTTATATTATTGGCTTGTTTGTGGGTTTTTTTTGTTTGTTTGGTTGGTTGGTTGGTTGGTTTTTTTGTTTGTTTTGTTTTGTTTTGTTTTTACATTTCTCAGGAGAAGTCTAAGCTAGCAAACACCACACCAATAAAATCTTGCAGTGTATCTCTTGGGTATATGCTTTTTTCTCCAAAGTCTTCAGGGTTTGTTGATTTACAGTAGGGGAAGGAGTAAAACTGTGTGACTTTAGCAAGCCTGTGAGAAATACAAGTTTCTTTCTGCTGTGGAATTTTCCATGAAAAGCTATTTAAGAGATCCATGTTGGGAAGGAGATAGATCAATGCTGATGTGACTGAAAAGAAACCAGGAAAAAAAAAAGGGTGCAGATGTGTGCTCTGGATGCAGGTGGTGATTGCATGGAGGAAGAGGAGGAGGATGCCTCTGCACAAGAAACAGCACAGGGAAAACTGTGTGGAAACATCCTGTGGGAATTTCCTGAAGACTTATGGTGAGTTTGGAGCTGAAGGTTGTGGGTGGCTCTGGGACCATGTCAGCTGAGCAGGGAGGGTTTGGCGATGGCAGCTAGCTCAGCGTCTGGGTGGTTGGATGAAGCCTGCCAGCTGCTCCACAGTCCTTCCTCTCATGGCAAATGCATCTTCCTGTTTGCTTACGCTCACTTGAGACCAGATGACAGGGTTTTATGCATTTGTTGACTTTTATGCTATTTGCGTGAACACATGCTAGCCCACAACATGCTGTGACTAATGGACAAGGTATGTGATGTTCGTAACTGGGTGTTTGCATAAGTCTGCTGCCTGCAGAACTGCAGCATAGGGAACTGAGAAGAGGCCTTGTTTGGGAGCCTGATGTGCTGAATCCACACTTCAGGCCCTGGGCTACCATGGGCCAGTTTTTGATGCTGAACCAAACCAGTGCTACAGACTGGTGTATGCACAGGCAGGCCTGCACCTGGCCGGTGTACACCTGCATGCAACTTGTGTTTACACAGAAATACATGACCACAGAAGTTTTCGGGGTGCTTCACCCTTCTCTTCCTGCTGCTGTGGGAAAAAGTATCTGTGAACACCTGTGGGGGCAGAAGGTAAATAAAAGTGTTCAGGTGTGTTGGTGGCTGATGAGCATCAGCTGCTCCCTACTGTAAATCTTTACTTTTCTCTGTGAATTTAGCAGTGTTATGACTGGGATGGTATAATATAGCTTGTCTCCTTTTGTGATCAACTAGTTTTAAAGAAGAAATAATTCGTGTTCCAAAAATGTTTTAGTTAATATTTTTTTCTAATTGTTTGGCAAATACCTTTATTCCCAGGGCCCTGTTAGCTAATGAACAATCAGTCTAACAACTGCTTCCCTCTTGTTATTTTAAGAAATGCTTTCAGATATCCTACCCACTTGCAGTTGTAAGTCACAAATATTTCCTTTAAAGGCTTGAATAGAAGATGTGCCTTAACTTCCCTTTCCAAACTGAAGTGTTTTAAATGCACTTACATTCCTTCATTTACTATCTAAGTAGTTGCTCTCTATCACTAGATAAAGCTGGCTGCTTCAGCACACTTGAGTCTTACCACAGCTTTGGGGGCCAAAACTTTGTCTAAAACACGTCCCTTCCCTTGCCCCTTTCTTCCTTTCCTCCTTTTTCCCCCCATATCCTTTTCCCTCAGAGTTCACAGCTTAAATGATGAAGTTATCTGAGACTCTGCCAGTAGCTGTGTCCTCCTGCTTTTTAGCTACAGTCAGACTGTCTCCATTCAAGACAGATAAGTCCTGTACTGTCCTGCTAAAAAAAAAAAAAAAAACAAAATGGGCAGAACTCCTTGACTGCCCCTACCTCCCATCATGTAAGGTAATAGAAGGCTATAAGCTTAATATCTAAATTAAAGGGATTTATTTAGTGTATGGTCAGCTAAAGCATTATTGGCTTAGGTGACAGTTCCCCTGATTATGGTTTTGCAAGTAGGCATGTAGCGGTTGGCTGTTGTTTACGTGGAATAAAACCAGCTGGATCCATGATTGTGACAGTACCTGGGGATTAAAATGATGTCCCGCAGTTTTAGCATCTGTGCTCTGAAAAGAGATGTGGGAGCATATATTCTAAATGTTAATCTTTTCCCATTGCTTGATTATACAAGCAATATATCTCCTCTGTAATCAGCTTTGGAAACAATAATAAATCTCACTTGCTTGATTATTTGGTGGGGTCTAGTAAATATTTGAACAAAATAATATGATGCATCTACAAACAACTGAAAAAGCAAGAGTTCAGACAACCCTGTCTTCAAGAAGTGATAGCAGCTAAATTCTTCCTTCTGTGCCTCTTCACCTTTGATTGACCCAGTTTGCATCTGTGCACAACCTTTTTGTTTTGTCCTGACATAAACAATGCCTCGCTGATGGGGCAAAATTTGGATTTTGTGAAGCTTTGTCTGCCTGACCTGACAGGGGCTATGTCTGTGCTATCTCCTTTGTCAGATGGTAGGCTACTTAATGCTGTTTCCCTGGTCTAGACGCCTGTCTGTTGAGAACTGTTTCTCCCTAAAAATCCACATGCACTGGGAAAGCAATTTATCATATTGTTTATTTTCTCTATAACCATGAACAAACTTTGATAGTCTCTCAAGCACCAGAGCTCTGATACTTCAACTGCCACTTTGTCGCTTTTGCAAATGGAGGCAAAATCTTCATGCTCATTTAGCAGAAGAAACTTACTGCAAGGGCTGTACTCAGTCCAATACAATTACATCAGAGGTGAGTCTGTAAGAAGAACAACTGTATTTTCCCTTTACTTACTGGTGTAGTCTATTCTGTGCAATGAGTGATTTTCTGATAGTCCTTAGAAGTCTCATTGAAAGAAGACGTAAGATGCCAATCAGTTAAGAACAGCAAAATTTAGTTCATATTTTGTAGACACAAAACAATTTCGTACATTTTTTATTTTTTTAATGTTTTCAATATAATTCATTAATTTAAATATAATCCAAATAATGGCAATATTATTCTATTCTGATACTTTGTAAGATTAACGTGATAATAAAGAAAAATCTTTTTCTGTTTTAAAAAATAATGATGGTGTCATAAGTCCTAATAAAAAGGACTGTGGTATGCAAGTACAAACTGATATTTGTGTGTTATTTGGGGTTACCTCATCATCTCCTGAGCAGATGTGAAACAGAAATGTAGGATTAAAGGGGGAATTGGACTAAAGCAGCACCAGAACAAAATGGTTGAGAAAAAAAAGATTACCATGATGAACACAATATGTAATAGTTCTAATTTAGCTGCAAAAGTCACTTTTTATCTGTCCTGAACCAGGAAAAGGAAGGAAGGAAAATGCGTCTCAAGCAAGAAGCAGTATGCTGGGTCTAAATGCTCTGTGCTTGGAGACTGACTGTCGGTCAGTTTTTGGAGTCTTGTCCTCATCATTTTTTGATGTCCTCATCATCAGATTTTGCTTACTCTGTAAAAACACATTTTCCCATTATTTGGTTATGAACTACATCACAAGAAGCACAGCTAAAATCAAATGCTTGAAAGAGGTACATAGGCCTTGTAGCATACCTAGTCCAAATGTTGATCATGGGAAAAATTCCAAATTGGGCATGGTTTTGGTTTCATTATGAAACCTTTTGAACCGTCTTACAACTCTGGGTAATTTCTATTAGGCTGAAATTATGCAACAAGATTTTCTTGCTGAAGATAATTATTTATTCTTACTGTGTTAAAAAATGGACAGAGTAACACACATGCTAACAGCGCATTTCATTACTAGTACACAGACTAAACTGCTGTTCACAGCTAAGTATTCTCCATTACACTTTTGAATCTCCTGTCCAGGAGTACATGGTCACTGACATAAAACATAGCAAACCTTCTGGACATAAACTGAATAAGTTGAAATGAACTCCCCCTGAAACCATGTTTACTAGATCTGGCCATAGTATACATATTTCTGTGTGTGGGCAGGAGGGAGCAACAGTTAGTTGGTCAGTCTGTCTTCTGCTTGGCTGCATATTTTGAGTAAGCTTGATATAGAAGTATGTCTTAAAACAGTAACTTATGTTCTGATTCAAAAGCAAAAAATAAATTTGCTGCTTTCCTTCACAAATGTGCTTACAGTTGGGTAAACCTGTACACTTTCCAGAAACAAAAACCTGCAAAACAACTTTCTAATTATTACTAAAAAAAAGTAGTTAACTGAAAATGCATTTTCATTTGTAACTGAGCTTGGTTTTGAAATCATTTACAAAGCAATGGTTAAAGTCCTACTAGACAGGTTATAGAGCTCTGCACTATTAAATATACTTATTTTAAACTGGGTTAGTCTGTCCTTCGGGGCAATGCCACAATAGTGAAGGTAGTGCCAAAAAATCACAAGCTTGCAGAATATTTACTTGGAAATAAGGAGCGTATTGAAAGCCAGTGTCAGCGGTTTCAAGATCCTACCTCCTCCAACCCCGTGATTCCAGGCAGTGGGAAGCACACCTGGACAGGTTTCCAAAGGCATAATGTAAGCAGCATTATGCAGGGGATGGGAAGGGCTCAACTTCATGTGGCTGTACAGTTCAAAAAGTGCTTAATGCTTTTTTTTTTTTTTTTTTTTTTTAAGGGTTTAATTTTGTGTGAACAGGCAATTGGATGCATCATTGGAACAGCTTGTTTCCTTTTAGTGGAATGAGATGGCACAGCAGTTCCCAAGCTCTAATATGTTGATTAGGGTTGTGTGTAAACTACAATCAGGTGATAGCTGAACTGGTTTGAAAATATAAAATCAGAAGAGGAATCCTTTTAAAATGCATGATTAAGAAAGCTGGTATAACCAGGTGTATGAGCTTCAAGTGCAGTGTGTGTTAGGAATGATCTGAGTGCTGCTGATAAACGTGAGGCTGCAGTAAAGGAGCTGTGTTGGTGCTTCCCTCCCTGGCTGTACAGTGCTGAGCACTGCACGTTACAAATAATAGATCTTTCTACAGAGAATTAACTTATTCCTTAATCACCATGAGGGCTGTGGTTGTGTGTTTGAATCCCAGCTCAAGCATTTGCAGCTGCTCTGACACGTACTTTCTTTGTGCCCTTGGAAGCCAGCCACCCCCTCCCCAAAGAGCAGCCCTTATTTTATTTATTTATTTATTTATTTTTCACTTTTCATGCTTTCCCTGTGCTTGGACTCTGAGGGGAAAGTTTCACTATAGTTTAAGAAAAATCACTGCATTCAACTTGAGATAGACATTCCAGTTTAGAGAACATGCTTTGTATCAAGAGCACTTTAACACTAGAAAATCTGCTGGTATTCTGCAAAGTTTGCTTCTGTGTATGAGTGCATGTGTGTACTTTATTTCAATAAAATATAATGTGATCTAGAAAACCAAAGGATCACTTGAAATGTGTTTCCATGTTAGCAACACTTGTTTTATTTATTTATTTATTTTAGCTTAGGAATATTAATTTTTAAGAATATATACTGGAAAGCAAACATGACTACATCAGCCTTCTTTCTGTAATAAAGTGAGAGTTATTTCCACCTCCTCCATGAAACACGTCTGTGCTAGTGTGCAGCTGTCTGACATTTGTGCTTATCTATGCTGTTGTCATTTTTGATTGTTAGATTAAACTTTGGAAAAGGCAGGGGAGAGCATTTTTGTGTGCCATTTATATAGGTCAAAAATTATTTCCTCTGTGCAGTGAATGTAAGAGAGAGAAAGAAAAAAAAACAGCCATGTATTTCTTTTTAGTAATGATGAATAAATGTACAAATTGCTGTGTAATCAACTAGTATCTCAAATACTCTGCAAAATAATAACATGTCATGGAAACAAGCAAACTTTATTTCTGAATGAAGTTCCATCTTGCATACCTTTCTTTTATTTTGGTATCACTTAACTTTGGTGAAAAAAAAAAAAAAAAAGGAAAAAATCCATGTAAATAGGGAGGGAGCTTGCTCTCTGTTCTTTATTTTGGGTATGGGCACATTGTTTTTCTTGTGAATGTATGCATACACATTTTATCTGAGACGATCAAGTCTCTGACAACACCAAGGTTAAGAGGAAAACACAGGTGTATTTTTTTAATTATTATTATTTTTATTTATTATTATTATTATTATTTTTTTTTTACTGAGGAAAGGCTTTGATTAAAGCTGGTTTGGCTGGGAGAGCACCTAAAGCCACACTTCTGAAGATCTTGTTAACATGACCTAGTTGAGTTGCAGTGCATGTAAAAAGCTTGACATTTAGATGCGCATGCAAGCATGCACAGCCTCAATATGATACAGAACTGACAGTCAAATCCACAACAGTTAGGCTAGCTAACACCTACCATTTCCTTTTGGCCTCTGATAGCAACTGTTTTTTTGTAAGAAGAGTGAAAATAGCATCTTCCTAAAGCTCCATTGAAACAGGGTTCAGTTCTCAGCTTTCTACTGCAAGCAACTGCATTACGTGAATGAGTTATAAATTGTTAATTTACTCTGTGCTACGTATGCAGTTATACAGGTTTGCCTGTGTTTCATCACAGAGGTGGTTTCTTTACAGAATTCATCTTATCTGCAGCTGAAGCTGTCATTTGTTGCCCTGCTAATGTGCTTTCAGCTGTTTTGAGGCAGGAGGGCATGCTGAAATAAGGCGTAATTGTATTCGTGGTGTATTCCTCGAGTATCCCCTCAGCAGATGCATGCTGCAGATATTTGGGCTTGGGAATAGCATGTTTTTCATGGATAAGTTTTTGAGTAATTTTATTTGCAAGTTCCAAGAATGGACTGCTATGGCTAAAGTCAGGGACTTAATGCTAATACAACACCATCAGTGGGACAAGTGGCTGTATTTGGGGTTTCTGATGACTCAGGATCTGTCCCAAAGAAGAACTGTAGATGAGACTGTGGACTGGCTCTGAAGACCTCATCAGTTATGTCAGGGGAGCTCTAATGTGCAGCATCTTTTAAATGTCTTTTTTTCTGTACAGTATGATGGGGAGAGCTTAGTCTGTATTTCTGGAATCTGGATCTTTGCCCCAGGAGGATGGTTTTATTCTTTCCCTGACTCAGTGGGAAGGATCAGTTCTCCAGCAAACTATATCCATATTACCCTACGGTGTAGGGAACATACAGAAAGGTGTACACTTGACGACTCTTTTCCCAGGGTTTACAACTGTGAGGTGAACAAAGTTCCCTCACGACACACATGGTGTAAATACCACTTCCTGAGTTTCAACTCAGTGTTTCCTCACCTTCAGAAGCTCCACCTAGAACTGAATTCAAAAGCACATGGGAGGATGAAGGTATGTGTCATACCATACATAAACATGGATCTGGGGTGGGAGGAAGGTATTTCTACCTCCCTCCTCTCATATTTATGGTGTTCCTTTCCCCTTGCAGAATATCTGCCTCCCAGGATGAGGCTGACGAGTGCTGGTAAATAAATAGGTACTGAATAGGTAAGGGCTCTCCATCCCCCAGCAGATAGCTGCTCTTTGTGCTGCCTGAGATGCCACGTGGGCAACATGCTGGTAACAAACTCCTTCCTCCTTCATCCGGCTCCAGCTCTTCCCTTTCTGTTCAGATACCTCTTGTGGCTCAGGCACAGTAACTGGTTTAATAAACTTTCACTGTTTGTAATTCAAATTATTTTTTATGGCTATTCTATTGCCATAAAACAATTTGAACAAGCCTTTGAGGCTTTAAAGATATTCTTACCTTTCCAGCAGTACTCAACTCTGTTCTCCCAGTTGCTTTATTCCTTACCATTATTGAGGAACAAATGGTCAAGGCAGAGCTATGAGCTGATATTTGCTCCCTCCCCTAAAAGCACATCTCCTCTGGGTTTACAGCAATTGTAGAGCATTGTAATGACAGTGACAAAGGGGTGACGGACACTTGGATCAAGCTTGGGCAGACTTTTCATTATTTTGAGCAGTGCAGTCGCTGCTCACTTTGGAGAGGTGCAGACGTTTTAAAGCTTAAACAAAAGGCCAGCTGCCTGATCTTATATTTTTCTGGATTTTGAGTGAATTATCTTTTCATTCTTACTGTTACTATCATTCTAGCTCTTTAGTGAGTGAACAGTATTCACAGAAACCATGGGTACATTTGTTAAAGATACAGGGTCTCAAGTCTGGCATCCAAAGTCACTAGCCATTTCTGGAGTATGTCATCAAAAATCTGCAATATTTTTCTAAACATAAGGAAAGCAATTCAGAACATACTACAGTTATCTGATGACCAGCCTTTAAAAATGGAATATGATTCAAAAGTTGATGGTAAAAACAGAAACATTGACATATGACATTTTCTCTACACTTTTGTTCACCTAATATAGTTAATAATAAAAATAAAATATTAATAAGGATTGATTGGAAAAATAATATTAATAATGTTTTTCAATATTAGATGATGTGTATGTATTATTGCAAAGCACATTAATTTATATTTTATTCACAGCTTGCACTGTCTTTTAAACCTAAGTGTAGTAAAACAGAAAAAATCATTCTCATGTCATTTATCATCTTGTGCTTTTTTGCGTTCCTACAGGAAAAGGTCATGTATACATTTAGTGAAAAAAAGAATAAAAGAATTTTGACCTTTATTTCCAAGCAAGGAAATGTATGCATATACGTAAAATGCTGGAGAGATGAACTCATGGAAAGAAGTCCTATTTTTATTAACGCCTTGTCATTATTTTTTTTTTTCACTTTGCTGATTCTAGCCAGTTCTATTGTTGCCTCTAAAAATGACAGAAAATAGAATGTCTGAATTATGTGTTGGCCCTTGCAACGCCATATAATGTGATCTGCTTCTGAGCTCTACATCTACTCCTTAATTTGGATCCCAGATTTGTCAGGGGTTAAAAATCTGTTACAGGCTGTAGGCACATTCTCCCTTCCCTTCCTTCACTGCACAATAGGCATAGGCATAAAAGTATATAAAGTGCTCCTTATGTAGATTTTTTTTTTTTTTTTTTCCACAGCAGAGGTGTGTAAAGCCACTGCATCAGAGTATCTGTGCCTTTTTATGAGGCTTCCCAGGAGCACAGTCAATAGCTCGCAGTTCCATGCCATATGCTCTTCTCATTTGCCCATAGAGACACCCTACAGTGGTCAGTGCACTACAAATGCCTAAATAAATTAGGCAAATATAGAACAGAGCATACATTAATGCAGCCTCGGGCAATACAATATGTTAATGGAATAACTGCACAGTACAGTGACCATGAAAAACAAGATTAATGAGGTCAGGCAACATGGCCATCCTAAGGAGGAGCAGTGAAGTCCAAGAGACAATTTTTTCACTAGAGGTGGATTATTCCCTATAAACCGTTCTTGCAGGAGAAACTCATATAAGCTACAGGACCCAGAGCCAAGTCCACAAGACACTGATTTCCTAAGGGAAAATTCGTTCCAAAATCGCATGTTTGGCATTTGCATGTACTGCATAGGGAGAAAGCTCCTCCTCACCTCACCCTTATTTTGAGATACTCTGTGACTCAAGAGTTTCTGGGAGATGATGGCAAGCAAATAGGCTTGCCAATGTCTCTTTGCCTTCAAGTCTATTCACAGTTCTTCACCAAGACCTTCTTGGTCACCTTGGTCCAAAGCAGCATACAAGACCTTCAAGCAAGGGCAGAGAGAGATATGCTCTTAAAAATGCCTGCTGTGAGAGAGGATCTGTATGTAGATACTTGAAATACAGCTGCTATTTGACTTCTCCTATTAGGAGGTGAGAACTTGATGCCTTTTTCCAGCCCAGTCAATTCTGACTGTGTACAGTCAACATTGTCCATGATTCTCTTCTATGTTGTTTTTGTCTCATCAGTGCTTTGTCTCATCAACATGTTTGAGGAAAATGCAGATCCACAAATACACTCTCAAGCATTTCAGTATCTTTGCTTGATCATGCAATTCACTTAAGTTATTTTCCTCAGATTTAGGGGAGATATTTAAGATTTATTTTTCTGAGTATTTTTTCACTCTATGTACTTTTATTATTATTTTTTTTCCCTCTGAGTCTGAATAGATGTTTCAGAGTTCCTTATTTGGTAACACATGAAAATGTGTCAGTGTGAATGTATTCATCATGACTGCACTTTTTTTTTTTTTTTTTTCAATAAAACCTTTTTTTTTCTGTTTTCCCATTTCCTGGTTTTCTGTTTATTTAAGGCTCAGGATCAGGCCCATGATACTTCCCTTTGACTACATTAATGATTTTAAGTCTAAGTTCCATTTTCTTTGAAGTTACACATTTGGCAGCCAATACTTTGACCATAGGGGAAAAAAAAAAAAAAAAAAAAAAAAAAAAAAAAACAAAGAAAACAAACCACATGGTTGGCTCTTTATATGACCTCTCACAAGTCTTCAAAACATGTTTCAAATCCTTAGACTGTAATCTCAAATTCCATCTAAATCAATCCATTATTTGTCCTTTTGTTCCCCCCCTAGGATTCCAAATGTGGCAATGCAAGTAAAATATATACCATTGATCTCTTCAGATCACAGAAGGCCATTTAGGAAATACGAATACTTCTTTGCACCTCAAGTGTCTAAATCCAGTGGCCTATTTTAAATCAAAGGTTGAAGAAAGTGTGTAAGGAATTCATATATAATTTTGTCATCCAATAGGCAAACTAACCTACTTCAGAAGGGGAAATCTCATAACAAAACAGCTACTTGGACTGTTTATATGCCATTAATTTTTTTGGCAGTTACATTATCAGGAGCAATAGTATCTGACTCTTGCTAGCTCTTTGCTTTAGCTTAGGGCCTTAATTGAATTAAAGGGTATGAACATGAAAGAAGTTTCAAGGCTCCCCTGTGTGTAACTTCATGCTAAAATGGTGAACAATTAAAGGAATAAGGTCTTTTTTCCTTTTTGCAATTCCCAGTTGCATTTATTTGAAAAAGATAAGGCAACTCTGTTATCCTCTGGATGATAGAATCGGGGTTGATTTTGCCATACAAGCAAAGCAGGTCATTGCCTAGGGAAAAATATAGAAAGAATTGAATCTTCTATAATTATATTGGGGATTTCTGAGGCAGAGCAAAGGGAGTCCTGTTTGTCAAGGCAGCAGAGTCTTAAATTCAGCTCTGGACAGACATGCAATTAGAACGGCTTGTTCATGGTCACAGGATCACTTTTCGTCGCCTGAAATGTGTTAAAATGGATAATTGAGGCACCTTTATAAAAAGGTGTGTCAAAACAGGGTATTTTATACATTTCTATAGTGCTGACAAAATGAAATGCTTGTATTTGAGTTTTTCTTTTGCTTAAAGCTTATGCTGACTTTTTATACAATTTAATTTTTTTTAATGATATGACACAATTACAGGCATTGAAACCATTAATGAGATGACCTCTTAATCATGCAGGCTGCTCCACGCTAGTGCAATTTTTGAAGTTTAAGGAAGCCATGCTTAGAGAAGGAATTGCAGTTGTTGTAATCTGCTATCACAGATAGTGACCCAGTATATTTAAAGCATGCTTTAAAAACATTTTGGAAAAACAGGTCATGGAGTTCATGTTTGTCCTGTCATCAGGCCAACTGTTGTGCCTCAGATGGGAGACAGAGAGCTGTGACTTTAATCTGTGCAGGGTAGCCCTAATCACTGATATATTTAGACAGTCATATTATCAGCTGTAAGGTAGACATGATTGCTGCTAAGAGCACAGGCCCTCCATTGTGCCTGCTCTCTGCTTGGTATAGCTGCCATAAAGCAGGCAGCAAAAATATTCTGAGATGACTAGTGTCCATCTGACCTGTTGATTCTGGGGCTTTCTATGGTGGGCCCCACACTGTAATCACACTGCTAACACTACAGTAACACCTTCCTTCATGCTCACAGTGCATAAGTAGCCACACACATGCTATCCTGTCTTCTCAGCAAGCCCTTACTCTCAGTGGTCCCTGGGATCGTATTTCTCCCAGTACCAAAGGGAGCAGGCTTTTGCAAGCTGCTAGTGGTACCCTGGGTGGACTGTCTGCAATCTGTCTCTGACTAGAGCGCATCATGGGGTGTATGGGCACTAGAGACTGAGTTTCACAAGAGGGCTCTTTGGAAATGAATCTCCTCATTGTCAACGCTTGGCAATGTTTTAGTTCCCGTCACAGCGTGGTTGTTGGGTCCTCAGCATCACATGTTCACTCTGGAAATTTGCTTCCCTTGGTCCACAGCATAGGCTTGGCCATAGCTTGGGAAAGCTGCTCTTACCAGCCAGTTCAAACCTTTGAAGTTATGCTTAAAAAAAGCTTCTATTTTGATGAGAGTGTACAGGGGGGAATTAGTTAGGCCAGAACCAGTGCTTCAATCACTCAAAAAATTGAGCTATTCTTTACTTCTTTATTGGCTAAGCTAACACATCTTTTAAAATCTTTTAGGTTTGTTTGTTTGTTTGTTTTTCTATTTATCTCTGTGGGACTACTAGCCATTCTGCACTGCAAACAAATTAGGCAAAAATCATCAGCGGACTTTCTTTTTCAAAAAATGCTAAGTGGAGGTAAAAACAACTACCCGTCTTTCATGACCTCTGGAATGTACGAATGATATACCTAAATAGATGTGAAATGCTCCACTACTTTCAGGTATACGTTATCTTTGCTTCCTGTTTTGCATCCTTGTAAGATGAAGAGTGTTTACAATTTACTCTTTTTTCTAAGGGACGTCCTTAATTCTCTTCAAAATACTACCTGTGCATATGAAACTTAAAGTAGAAATGGGTTTATTTCACTTGCAAAGTAGGACTTGTGTTAATGGAATGTTCCCAGTTGAATAATAAACTTTAAAGCCTGTTAACTCAAAACATTTTCAATATGCTGCTCAAATATTTACCTGTTTTGACATCGATTATTTATTTATTTATTTAAAAAGGTGTTAATTATTTTCATATTGGTAGAGGGATTCAGCTAATTTGAATTAGCAAAGGAATAATATTCATTGCTTATTGTGTTGCTTGATTTGCAAGTGACAAAGTCCACTCAACCATCTGGGAAATAAAAATAATTGTTCTTACAATAATATATTTTTGTGGCCTTTATACTCCCTTTGAGATAATGCTTTGGTATTTTAATAATTTTGATAGCTTTAAAACCCAATTGTCATGCATATGGGGTGACCAAAGTTTTCCAGTCCTAGGACTTCTCAGAGCTCCAAGCTAAAGGGCTACTGATAAGATTCAGTTCCTGCAGACCGTCCTCTGGACTGTCTCTCCATGCCTGACATCATACTCTTCTACTGGCAAGAAGAAATTAATCTACTTCCCAATGTTTTAAAGCTTTGTCAGTTAAAACTGAGAAAAACAACAACTGTGAATGTCAGTCAATAGGTCAAAAGTCACATGAAGGAAACGTAAATTGGCTTTAAAATTTATAAAGGAAAGGTTACCAAATCATTCACCACAGTGAAAAATATAAAATCTTATCCTGTTTCTGCAGAACTCCATGGCAAAATTCTTCTCACATCAGAAGAAAGTCTGCTGAATTCGGGAAGCGTATACATGAGTGAATGGCTTACATCAGTGCACAGTATTGAGCTGACCTTATGCTTCAAGAACATGAAGGCATCATCACCTTTTCAAGGAGCTGGTGCAATTGATATATAAACCATGGGGAGGTTAAAAATGATAACTATAAAAATACTTGGAGAAAACTCATGGTAGTTACAAAACAAAAATATTCTACTGCCTTTGATTCATTTACTTCAAAATGAGTCCATGCAAAATTATCCTCCACACAGAATAAATATCTTCTTGGTCTCCAATTTTTTGAGTTAATGAACAACACTAATGAATTTTTATGTGATCATCCATAACTATATTTGCTATAGGTAATCTTTCATGTCTACATTTTCATAGAGAAGGGTGTCCACTTTCATCAGGAATAGTAAAACTGCTATTGTTTTTGTTCCAAAACCTCCACTGATGGCATCAGCATTTCTGTGGCCAGTGTAACTTCTTTATAGCTGGAGTGGGGAAGGTACAAGTTTATGACATTTACAAATGTGGTCAAAGTGATTTAAGATGATTAGGTTCAGAATGAAATGAAATCCACAGTTGTCGAATACACAGTGTACCAACCACACCAGGAGCTGGCAGCAGGCAAAATTCCTATCTGCACCCCAAGGACATGTGATTCTTCACACCGTCAAAGCTCTCTGACATATTGAGCCCTCATAGCTGTTGTGTTAGTCTGAGGGTTGTAACTACTCTTCAGTCTTGATCAACTGAAGTTCATCCTTGCTATACTTTTAGTCATTAGCTGGAATATTGAGGTCACACCAATAAAGCAGAAAAGTAAGGTTTGTTTTATAATTTCAAGATTGTTTTGTTGAAATTTCTGCAGCAGTCTAACAATTTAAAACGTACATTAAAAATGCAGCTTTCAATCACTATTCCTTACTGCATATTCCACCATCTTTGAAAGAAAAAGATGACCAATCTTCAGGAAATATCAGCTATTAGTAAGTCATCTTTATATAAACTAATGACTTTGCCTTTGATACAAATTAGGAAGTTGCATAACTTACAGCCAGAACGTTTCCTCTAGGACTTCAGCAACTGAAGGTGCTCTCTTATGATCATTCCTGGACATCCTTATTTATTTTATTATCACTCCTGGATATCTCTTACCCCTGACCATTTGTTTATAATGTGATATGAATATAGAAAAACTGGGGGGGTGCACCCACACTTGAAGGTAGTTTTGAACAATTCTCCTGGAATTTTATGTGTTATTGTTTTTGTTTGTTTGTTTTGTTTTAGTGTGCAACAGAAGTGTTTGGGTGCTGGCAGCATCAGCTCTGGCACGGTCCTACTGCCTACATATGTCTACATATACCATATGAGACTGAACCTCTGCTCTGGTGGGAGGAGACGACACTGCAGGAAATACCCTACAGCTCCAGGGTAACAGAACTGAGTGGAAACAATGAAGGCATGTCTATGCGGAGGACAGGAATGTGCCGCAGACGTTCCCTGTCTTGGCCTTGCATATGTTGTTTTCTTGGTATGAAGCAGTGCAGTTTTGGGCCCTGAGCTGGCTGCAATTACGTAGCACCAGAGCGGGGCTAAGACAGCTGGTGGGGCTCCACCTGCTTATAGCATTGTGCACCAAGGAACATATGATGTCCAGGTTCCATGTAGATGGGCATGGCTTTATGTCTCTCTTCTCTCATTATCTCATGAGCTTCCACTTGTTCTCTCTCCACTGACTCCTAGCTGAATGGTTAGGCAGAAAAACCCAAAGTGAAGAAATTGTTGCTGCAAAGACATTTTATGCAAAACTTCAGAGGATGCTTATGCAACTATTGTATCTCTCATTTAATTATGTGTAAGTCAGGCTGCCATGAAGCATTGAATTTATATTAAAAAAAAAATAAATCAAGAAATCTGCTTAAATAATTCAAAATTAAATTAAGATGCAGAAAATAAAAGGAAAGAAAAAGTACTGAAACAGTAGGTTTATCCCCTGCAAGCTCAGGCTCTTGTATTAATGCATTGTGTAGTTGTGAGGAAAATGGCTTTCTATCTTTGCCTGTGTGTTAGATCATGCTGGAACACTCTGTTCCCTGCTCTGAAGAACACTTAATGCCGCTCGAAGCATGTGTACCAGCACTACATGGAAGAATTGAGCGGCTCCTCCCACACAGCCAGGCGCATCTCCTTTCTATTGTAAGAGGGGTATCAAGCAGCTTTTTGTTCCTCTGTCTCTGGAAATACATCAGAGACAAACACGGAGGGAGGGTGGGGTGGCGGGGAAATGGTCAGTGTTGAAGGTGGTGGTGGAAGCAAGAGAGGAAACTACTTAGATCACAAGGCTGTTTTTTATTAAATTCAGAAATGCTATACACCTTTTTTTTTTTTTTTTTTTTTTTTTTTTCTTTTCTTTTTGTATCACAAGACTGTTTGAGACATCTGGTTAATCTAAATCAGAACTAATGGCCTGATTTTGTTGAGGTGTATGTTTTTGCTCTTCTGCTCTGCTGTCAAGATTTTTGTTTTAGTTTTAGTTAGATTTTTTCTGACTTTTTTTTTTTTTTTTTAACAATCGCAGTAAAAAACATTTTTCAATTAGTTAAAAGTAAAGTACTGCTTGTGCTTCTATTTTGGACCTTCTGCCCCCTTCTCTAGTGTTCTGAAGCATGTTCTGAGAAGATGCTTATATTAAGTCAGTTAGATCTTGTGTTTTGTAAAAATTTTACCGTTATAAATCCAGAGTGTTTTCCTTTTTAATTATTTTATTTTATTTTATTTTATTTTATTTTATTTTATTTTATTTTATTTT
>CM021765.1:47934893-47958935 GCA_011076525.1 Nettapus auritus
TTATTTTATTTTATTTTATTTTATTTTATTTTATTTTATTTTATTTTTTCTCCAGGAATTGGCAATTTATAGGCAATATAGGACAAAACAGGCTCCTCAGTTTATAGCACATCTCTCAGAAAGGAGAAAAAGCATGAAATGTGAGCTGAGATGCAAAGTCCTGGGTTATGTGCCCTAAAATCATGATCCTGTTCATTTGCAATTATATGGATAAATTCATCAAAGTCAGGCAGTATAGTCACAGGAATGATTTTAAGAAAGTAAGGTATCCTAAGCCAAGAAGGTTTGTTCACTGCTTCTGTGGAGAGTGTTGCATGGGGACTGGACAAACATTAATTTTAGGCATGCAACACATAATACAATCAATTTAAAGGTAAGAATGATTACATTTTCACACAAGTATGTTTTAAGTCTTCATACATAAATACAGTTGAATACAATACACATACAGGTACACAACCAAATAGGAGCAGGTTATCTGTGATTTTTTAAATAAATATATATATTTTTTTCCCATCTGATCATATCCAGAAGTTCTATTAGTACTGAAAGCAAGGTAATACGCAAACTCTCAAACCCTCAGACTGCCAAATCTGTCCAAGAGAACTAATTATAATAATTTTTCTCTGAGAATTCACAGGCTAAATTTCTGTCTGAGACTGATTAAAATGCCTGAGTTAATATCACTGCAAAGAAAAGAAAAAGCTGTAACAAGAGCACTGTCATGACTACAAATGATAATGAAAGAGAAAATAAGTTGCAGTAAGTGTTGGCTAGGAAAAAAAAAAAAAAAAAAAGATAAGTGTCTGTTTTTACAGCAGTGTATTCATTGCATTGATATGCAGGATTTAGATATGACAGACCACAAAGAAAGAACACAAAAGTGACTAATCTGAAATCATTTGTCCTCTATAGCCAAATCCTGCACTGAATGAAACGCTTTCAGGAGCACCCTATTTACAACCAAAAAAAAAACGTGTCTAGCTTTGGCAGAGGGAAAAATATGGCTGCATTCATCTCCTCTTACATTTTGCTCTTTACTTCCTACCTAACTTCTGTCAGAAAATGCTGTGGGTTTGTGAGATGGAGGTGTATATCTATCTGTATATTACGGTCACTGATTTACTGGTTCTTGTCTTTAAAGTGAATAGGGGGTAATGTCCTTTGTGGTCTGTGCAGGCCTGGCCTAAAATCTTCACTGTTGCCATCACAAGGTTTCCACATTTTGCCATTCAGAGGTATCTTTGAGAGAGGCAGATTGGCTGAAGGTTTGTACTTCAGATCTGGTTCAAATGAGCCATCCGTTTGGAAATCTATCTGGTTTCCAAATCACAAACATAAATAAAGCTGCTCAAGCAATTTTTATGCCATAAGTGAGTGAAAGATTATTTTTCTGGATATTTTTAAGGATTTTTAAAAATCTGTCTCATTTTTTTTTTTTTTTCCACATAATTAAGTGAAGTACACAAACTGCAAATACTAAGGAAATATGAGTACACTAGCAGGACTAATGTATTGTTTTCTTAAAATCTTTATCTATCTTAATGAAGCTTACGCTTGTAATCTGCAGACAATCTTAGTTTTAATTCTAAGGTACTGGAAATACTGTTACAAAACTATCATTGAAATCCATGTTATTTGACTAACATAGCAAGGTTGGTGGACCCTTCACAGCATGGAGCTCTATTCTGGAATTGATACATTTTTTAAAAATATGCAGAGATGTGTTTCTATGGATCAGATGTTTAGAAGCCTATTCTATTGGCAAGCATTATGGAGAACATCACGTTATAATCCACAATGATTTTTGCTGCTTTTACCACAATAGCTGATAAGCTTCGTCCAGCTGTAATATTGTGTTCCCTGCTGATGATTTCATGTCTGTGATATCCTTCTCTCAGCAGGCTGCGACTGTTGATCTCCCTCTGCCTGACCCCAAGGGGGTGAAAGCCCCTTGCTGACTGACACAGCCAGTTTGGGCAGTCAACAATACAGAAGCTCATACACAGTCACTACAGACAAGGCAGTTTTGGGATAATTTCATGCCTTCCTAAAGCCATACTGCAGGACAGAAGAGAAAGCTCTAGGAACCAGTGAATTATAAAGCTATTTACTTCTGCTCCCATCCCAGGTACTACATGAAAATATAAAAGAGGCAAAAACCTGGAGTTTGAGATGACATCATTTGATTCCAGAGCATGACAACAAATGGTTAAATCATTCTCTTAAGAGCTCCTTTCACTTAATATTATTGTAAATAACTTTCCCATGCAGGACTGCAATCTCTGACTGTTTATCTCATCTATATTAGTCTCTCCTGTTTTATTCATAAGTACATACAAATGAAAAAATGGATGTGTAATAATGGTTATGTATAACTCTGGGTTGAGGAGCTCTCTATTGACAAGCTTTCAAATAATCTGCTTCTATTGTCTTAATTTTTTGTTGTTATTGGATCCAAATGATGATTGCTTTGCTAAAAACAAGCACCCCATTTTGCTGCCACACCTATTATCCCATGTGAAAAAAGAAAAAAAAATCATCTTTATAACACAAACAGAATACTACTATTTTCTTAATTTGCTTTTTATCTCCTACATGTGCATGCTATCACATGTTGTTTGCTGAAATTAAAGGAATAGAACTGGAAAACACTTACCCTGAACCTGTCCTTGCCAGATTCTGGTTTCTGTGACTTGAGGCTCACAACACAAGGAATATCTACTCTGTGAGCAGTACCTTTTAAAATCAGACTTATCTCCCACAAAGCAAGCTTCTTTTCTCTACAGAATACATGCAGCAGTTTGTCATTTTCAGACACCACAAGTTGTTTTTCTTGCCATTAGTTTTGCAAAATGTGCAATAATTACAACCAACACTGGCTGCTTCCCCCTGCACCTCCAGGTCTTTCCATACCTCTTAGTGTCCCTGCAGTGGTGGAGGTGCTTGTTGGGCGATTGCTGAAGTGCAAAACAAGACTCTGGCTTAGCCAACTCAGCCCACTAGCTGAAATGGGACTACTTTGTGGGAGAAATGTCTTGAGGGGTTTGGTGCCCGATAAACCAGCCTAGAAATGCAGAGTTTGTGTGTGTCTCGCATGTGAGCATGTTGGAGGGAAAGGGAGATTCCCCATGTGGTCACAGGTCAGACCTTTGCCCTTTCTCTGACTCATTCCAGTCTAGCCTAAGCTTTCAATAGCACAGCTTCTCCATTCTGGAAGAGTAAGTGACAGGCTTCTTCACTCCCAGACATTTTCAGGATATAACACGCATTAGTACAGAGCTGTGGTTACTTTCGGTGTTGTAAGGCTGGGTTGAGAGGAAGGCCTGCGACCAGAGCTGAAATGTCCCAGCCCCTTCCCGGCTGCACAGTGCCTCCTCACATCAGTCTCCATTGATAAAACATTTCTGAGACTGAGCCCAAGCCCAAATCCAGACATGTCAAGGACTGTCTTTAGGAAAACAACAACAACAACAACAACAAAAGCAAACAACAACAAAAACAGCCTAGGCCCAACATAGCCCTCGACAGGCATCTAAGCACATTCACCAGTGAACTCAGCAGTGAGGTGGCCCAAACGTTTCTGTCTCCTTTTTTAACACAAGCCTTGTGACCAAAGTCTTTCTGAGATGTCCCCCTAGAAACGTTGCAGAACAAGGTGGGGGCTCACAGCCCAGCTATGGGGAGCAGTGTGGACACAGGGCTACACACAGACACTCTGGGTTTCAGCTGCCTCCTAGAACAGCAGCTCAATGTCTCTACTGCTGTGACTGAGTATACAGAGCAAAGGCTAGAGAGCTAAAACATTAATAAATGTTTTGTGCAACCTGTGGTGAGCTTTTCTCTGCAGAAACAAAACAAAACAAAACAAAACAAAACAAAAAAAAAAAAACAAAACAAAACAAAACAAAAAAAAAAAACAAGGAGGTAATGTTTTGCTATAAGCTTTCAAATTCTTGTTATGTGACAAAAATAATGTGGCATTTTAATAACATCAACCTAGACTAAAAATAAACTCTATAAAAGAATAGATTAGTGATATATCATAAGTATTGCAAACAGTACTCTTCAGCTAGCAGGTGAGAGAAAGTTTATGCCAAGCTAAGGCACACACACGGCTTTTTGTAGACAAGTAATTTTTTTTTTTCAGCTATTACTTCTTTATTAGGTCAGTGCTAAACACTGTAAAATCATAGCTAGAAACATGGTAGAGCGGGAAGAGAACAAACCTAATTCTTTTCTGTGCTGAAAGACTTCAACAAAAAAAAAAAAAAAAAAAACACAAAAAAAATACCAATCCTATCCCCCCCTTTCACTTTCCTTTGTTTTCTTATTCTGTCAGGAATAGTTTCTCAAACAGGAAAAAAAAAAAAAAAATCATTGCTGCACATGCAGTGCATTTATTTTCATAAAAAAGTATACATTAATTCAGACTCTAGGACCAGAACAAATTTTAAAAAAATCAAACATTTCTCATTCTTCTCCTTTGAACTCTTGAATCATCCCACTTACCATGAAGAGCATACAGTAGCCTCCTTCAGAAAAAGCTGGGAAAAGAGTGTGTTGCAATAGTTACAGGGTGTGTATGTGTGTGTGTGGCACAGATAAAAGTAGTTGTATTTCTATTACTTGTTTCCATGATGACAGAACTCACAAAGCGCTAGGCTCTCTCCAAACCAATAGTGAGAAACAGCGCCTGCCAAAATAACATGAAAGACATGTTGTAAAGGTTGCATTGTATTGCTTAAAAGTTAGGAAATATCAGAAGCTGTGTTGCCAGTACAACCTTAATTCAACCCTTCTGTGCATATTCATTATGATACAGTCTTTAATTACATGATCACAAACTATTTTCTTTATTTTCTCTCCCTAGGGTCTCTGCTTCATTTAAAGTATCACATGGGCTGAATAAGGCAGTTGTTAAATGTTTACATTTATCCTCTTCAGCACCCTGCTGTCAAGGTATCAGTGGGTATCTTGCACTATTGACCAGGCAAGCTTTCTCCTTTTTTTCCATGGAGCTTCCGAGGCAGGGGTGGACAGCTGGGACCTGGCCAGAGAAAGGAAGAAGAACTTTGTCTTCCCCAAAATGTACAGGTGCCAAAGAAGCTCAGAGCAAAATAGTAGACAAGTTAAACACACAGGCATTCCAACAGGAAGCTAAGGTAGAAACCAGCAGCCATCCTAAGGTATAACTGGCTTCTCTGGTGTTCTCCAATGAGGTCCTATCAAGGAAAGTCAACTTTCCCTGATCCTGTGAGCTGTATGCCAAAAACTTCATCATCACTAAGAACCTGCATACGCTAAAGATGAGGCTCTCTGGAAGCGTTTCACAGGCAGGAAGTGGCAGCAGCTCCTTTCCTATCCCCCTGTAGCACTGAGATGGAGGCGGATGTGGCCATACTGGGAAAACGAGACGGTTCTCTGCATCAGAAGCTCTTTCTACCTTGCTCCCTCCCATGGCCAGAGATGAGGTCCTGCTGGCAGGCATCTCACCGAGCCTTAGCCTCAGAGTTACATTTGAAATGCTTGCTAGTTTTGCAGTAAGAGGACCGAGGGAGTTCATTCCTCACTAGCAGACTGGATCTGTGTGCACAGTAATTTATCCTTTCCACGGACAAGACCCTTCTTATAGGTGCTGTAATGGTTTGGAAGCCATCAAAACTATCAGAACTTCTTGACTGGCAAAATGGTCTGAATTTATTGAATTGCAGGACATTTGAGGGAAGACCTTTGATAAAGTTTAATAAAAATTAAAAAGGAAAAAAATGAAATTTCTTCCTCTCTCACAGACTGTGGGATGAGGTGCATGCTGCCATTTTCTTCATGTAAAATTCAAGTATGATGATTCAAATCTGATCTGAACCGTCTTGCTCTCCATAACAGCTGTGGCAAGCTGAGGAGAGCTTGTTAAACCTGTTTAGGGTGCTCCTACATAAGACCACTTATCTACTTTGGAGTTCCTAAAACTCCTTCTGAGTGTTTGATGCTGGCTGGCACTAAGGAGGGGAGATGAGAAACTGGCCCAGATGAAGCTCAGATCCAAGCAGAGGTGGCAAGTGCTACACTCACTTTGCACTCTTTATTTGGTAAAGTATTTCCAGTAGTTATTTTGTTGTAATTGAGATGCTCTGACAATAAGGCCAATTTTGTACGGGAGAAGTGGGATTTTCCTGTAGGTTGACTGACCTCGTAAAGAAGAGAGTCATCTGCTCCTTTGAGGTCTGAAAGGAAACAGCAAATGCCAGCCCATGTACAGATCAGAAATGGCTGCTCTGGCTGTATCTCACACATGCTGGGGAAGCACTGGGGAAGAAGGGAGGGCTGATACCTGTAGAGCAGCAAGAAGAGGGGTCAGCCTGTCAGCTCCTCCCTTCTCACAGGACAGGACAGCCTGTGATCACTAATGAGATACATTCAGAGGTTGGTGGCAGAACAATAGGTGAGACCGCGCTCTGAAACTACACCGAGGTTTTTTGTATGCAGTAACGCTGTGGATTTAAGCTGCCAAGCTTATCTTTTGAAAGTATTTTGCAGATCTCCCTTGTGTTTAGAGAGTCAGAGTCCCTTGGGGCTGAGAGCCTGGGATAGAATAGCTCCTGAGCGCGGAGAGAAGGCTGTAAGCGCTGTTCAGGTACACCTCCAACATCACACCACCCAAAGTACTGGATTTTCACCTTTTAATCAAAGTATTTCACAGGTTTATTTTTATGTAGTTCATTATTAAATTACTTTTACTGAAAAAAAAAAAAAAAAAGAAATTTTAGCGTTTTTTTATTAAAGGTGCCTCCAATGGTCGGGTTTCCGATCTCCGTCTGGAAGCAGCGTACATGTAAACACGAGGCTGTATTGCATTTGCACCTTCGCACAGGGGCAGGGTGTGCAGTAACCGAGGGGAAGAGCCAATTTTCCACCTAAAAAAAACACCACACTTTGAACTTTCCACAAAATACGCTGCTGTTTGCATCTCCCCTTATGATTTTGCACAGAGGAGGCTTTACCTTCTTCCTTCTCCGACCCTTCTCCGGCAAACAGCCCGCCCGGGGCCGCGCCAGAGCGCGCTCCCGCGGGCCGCGCCGCTGACGTGTCGCTGCTCTCCCCGGATACAGCGCGGCGCCGTGCCCCGCGCGCCGCCCCCCCCCCATCCCGCGCGCTCCCGCGCGCCGCGCGCCCCCGCTCTATTTGTTTACAACCGATTACGTCACCCCCCCTTCCCTTCTCTCCCCGCCCTGCCCCTCCCTCCACCCGTCTCCGTCACAATGGTGCGATCGCCCCATTGGCGGCGACGCGCCCCCGTCCCCCCGACGCCACTTCCTGCCGCGGGCGGCTATAAGAGCTGGCGCGCGGCGGGCGGCTCCCTTCGCCCCGCGCCGCAGGAGATGCGGGCAGCGCTGCCGCGGCCGCCGCCGCTGCCGCTGTGCCGCAGGAGGAGGAAGCGGAGGCTGCCGCCCCCGCCATGTGAGCTGGGTGCCGCCGCCCGCGCCTCGCCCAGTTAGAGCCGAGCCCGTCCCGTCCCGAGCCGACCCGAGCCGTCCCGACCGAGCGCCCCCGCCGGCCACCGCCTCCATGCATCCCGCCCTGTACACCCGGGCCAGCATGATACGCGAGATCGCCGCGGCTGTGGGCTTCATCTCCAAGTTCCTGCGGACCAAGGGGCTGATGAACGAGCGGCAGCTGCAGACCTTCAGCCAGAGCCTGCAGGAGCTGCTGGCAGGTGAGGGCGGCCCGGCAGCGAGGGGCAGCGGGCGCCCCCCGGGCTCTATGCGGAGCCCCCCCCCCCGGCCCCGCTCCGCAGACAAAGCCGGCGGAGCCGCAGCCCGGCCGCAGGGGCTGGTTGCGTTCCGTGAGAGCCGTCGGGGCAGGACGCGGCTGGGTTCCTCTTCTGGAAGCATCGCGCGGCCGCCCTCATGCTGCAGTTGGGGTCGGTAGCGCCAGGTGCCCGGTTGTCCCGAGGCGCTGTGACACCCAGAGCGGGTCCCAGGCGCTCCTGGCGGCCCCCGCTGGTGCCTTGTGCCGCGGGTACGGCCGAGCTTGGGGTGTCGGGAGGGGTGAAATTCCAAAGGTAAGTGAAGCTGTGGGTACCTCGCCGTAGAAAACTGGCTGGGAAGAGTGCTGGTGAAATACAGCTTGAGTCAATAAATGCTGCCCAGTCGCTTCCCTGGGTATTTTTAGTCACTCTTGCGATGTGAGGAACTAAGCCTGGCTGCGATTCCAAAATTATGCTGAAAAGGCACTTTTTAATCTCGGTTTATGGCGTTTCAAAGCTCTCAAGCTCCTCTGCTTTGTAAGATCTTCCTTACGTTTGTTTTTGTGAATGCTAGGAAGTTACTTTTCACTCCTTTCAGAGGGCAGACATTGTTCTCCATGTATGGTAGGATGAAACAATAACTTTGTGCATGCGTGGTCCCTGAGGGACCCTGCGTTTATGTAAATCATCAGCAAAATAGAGGCCATGGCGATTTTTCAGGTCACTTGATTCTAAAATAATAAGCATCTCAACATCTAGAGTTGTGAAACTTTGCAAGAGAACACTGGTCGCTGCACAGCTTTGTGAAGACAGAATTAAGGAGGATAATCTTTATTTTATTTTTTTTTATTTTGTAGAACATTACAAACATCACTGGTTCCCAGAAAAGCCATGCAAGGGATCAGGTTACCGATGTATCCGGATCAACCATAAAATGGATCCTCTCATTGGACAGGCAGCACAGCGGATTGGATTGAGCAGTCAGGAACTGTTCCAGCTTCTTCCAAGCGAACTCACTCTATGGGTTGACCCGTATGAAGTGTCCTATCGTATTGGAGAGGATGGCTCGATCTGTGTGCTGTACGAAGCTGCACCAGCAGGAGGTAGCCAAAATAACACCAACATGCAAATGGTAGACAGCAGAATAAGCTGTAAGGAGGAACTTCTCTTGGGCAGAACTAGCCCTTCCAAAAGCTACAATATGATGACTGTATCAGGTTAAGATATAGTCTGTGGATGGATCACCTTAAAATGGATGGATAAATTTGGTTTTTACTTTGGGTGGGCACCTCTGGGGATGGATTATGGAATTTAAACCATGTCACAGCTGTGAAGATCTGGCACACGTTAGAGTGGTATACTTTAAAGTGACAGTGCCATAGTTTGGACAGTACCTTTCAGTGATTTAATAGCCTGTGAGTCAAAATGATTACAACTTGCTAGAGAGTGAAGAAGATCTAGGAAGGGTCAGTTTCTCCAAGACATCTTACTTAATTTCTACACCAATTCTTTCAACCCCAATCTGTATTTATAAAGCGAGTCTCTGCAGTAAGTCTTGCAGAGTAAATTTGCACTATTACATTTATTAATTGTTAGCATTTTTGGCAGCTCAGTAACAAGACTTATTGTTATGGACACAACAGTACTGGAAATTTTATCTTTCAGACTTTTACCTAGCACTTACAAATATGTATAAATGTACATAAGATAAACTAGTAAGTATGACCTGGGGAAATGGTCAAATCTTTACATTGGCCTCAAAAGTAGCAAGTGATCAGAATCTGCCATGGCAACAGGCTTTAAAAAGACCATATAAAGACACTGTCTGAACTGTGGTGTTAGCACCAGCCAGCTATCTGTACATTTGCTAGCTTGTAGTTTTCTAAGACTGAGTAAACTTCTTATTTTTAGAAAGTGGAGGTCTGGTTTGTAATTTCCTTGTTCTTAATTGGGTAAAAGTCTTTTCCACAAACCACCATCTATTTTGTGAACTTTGTTAGTCATCTTTTATTTGGTAAATTATGAACTGGTGTAAATTTGTACAGTTCATGTATATTGATTGTGGCAAAGTTGTACAGATTTCTATATTTTGGATGAGAAATTTTTCTTCTCTCTATAATAAATTGTTTCCTATCTTGGCATTTTAATTAATCTCTTGTCGTGATTACATAGGATCAGTTAAACTATTTTTGTCTCACAGTAGATAAAAAATAGGTACTACAAAGGATTAAGAACGTGAGTGGCACCCCAACACTAGGGAACACTTGCTACAGACATGGATTAATGAAGACTTCGCTGTACATAAGTGCTTGGGAAGTTTAGGGGAACACAATGATTTACATGCCACTTTAAACCTTTTAAAATGAGTCCGTGTGGAAGTAACTCCAGGGCCAGTAATTCCAGGATATGAGGAAAAGGTACAGAAATAACATCCACCAAAGATGACTTGAATAAATCCAGAGGATTAAAGTTTACTTGGCTTCCTGATGAAGGATATAGCAAACTTAAATGTCCATTTTGACCTACTTGCTCACGAGCTCTCAGTTCTTCCTTGATGGATTCCCTGCTCAGTAAGAGCTTTTGGGACAAAATGTCCCTTAGCCTTAAGAGCAGGTTAACCACTCTACAGAAAGGTTGCTCGCCTTTTGCCTTCTTCAGATGCAAGACTTTCACTTTAGAAATCATTAAGATGGGATTCAACAAAAGGTATGTAGATCTTTTTTCCCAAATTTAAAAGGTTGGTTGAGGTAAAGTGAGAAGCCCATACTTAACGGGTATTCAAAGTTAATGAATGATGTGGAGATGTGATTCACTTAAGCACTACACTAGTGTCATTTGTATACTGCACAGTCGTCAGTTACACTTGAGAGAAATTCCTTACCCCTTTATTTACACTTGTTGAAGTGCTGGAGTAAAACTTCAGAAGAACTTTTTGTTCCTTATCTACTCTGTACTTTGTTCTGTGAGTGTTTAATAAAAGGCCTACCCAACTTGGGCACTTCTATTATGGGAACAAATTCTGTTGCACTGAGGGAAAAGAAAACCATCATTACTTGCCACCGGAACTCACTAGCTGTGGGTAGGACTGAACTTCAGTTTTACCATGTATTGCAGCAACTCTTGCTGAAGCATGAGCCTTTACAGTGCAGCCATAGTATCACATTGCATCTCCCATTCAAATGTTGTGATCTGTGATACAGCTGATTTTGTAGGCAAAACATAAGACTGAGATGTTTAGTTTTTCTTATTAATTTCTATCCCACAGTTTTGTGGGTTTTTTTTTGTTTGTTTTGTTTTTTGAAAAATGAGCTTTACAAATACATACTCAGGTCATAGGTAAAGTATGTCAACTGTCAGCACTTTATTGCTAGTACAACTCCAACAGTATTGTGTAGCGACATTGATTTCTAGGGTAGACTTGTGCAAGCATAATGGCTATTGAAACTATGAACTCTAAAGACCTGGATCTGGTGGTAATAGATACATTATCAAAATTTCAGAACAAGCTTGCTATGAAGTCCTTGCTCTTGCGTAAAGTCAAAGTATAGGTTCACGTTCATATACCTTAAAAATCCCACTTGTAAGATGTTGCTTTCATTTTGTGAAGTATTTAAGACTTATTCAAGCAATAGAGCTACCTATGTTTTTGTTGCATTAGTCTTTGCTGTTGCACAGCATGAGCAGCAGCAGAAAGGCTAGCCTGTATAGCTGGTCTCTGATATGAGCTATGCAAATTATGGAAGCATCAGCTGTTGGTGCTTTCTTTTTGATAAATTAAGCATAGCTTTACAAGCCAGCAAGTATTCCATCTGTGAGGCTGGCATGTGACACTGCACTAAGAATGAGTGCGCCATCCCTTAGATGGTTACCATTTTAGTCCTTTTAAGGTAAGGTGCTTTCATTCATGCCATGATTTTTTAACTGCAGCTGTAACTAGTAATTGGTACAACCTGTGTCCTCAGTTACTGGGATTTCTTCCAACTGGCATTTAAATATACCCCAATGTGCACACAATGTGCCCTTGTCCAATTTAAAAAATACTTAACATACTGTGGCAGCAGGGCATAGGAAGGGCTCTGAGAGAAATGGAGTAACTGCCAATGCCGTTGCCAGTCCTATGTTTTGGTTCAGGTAGAACAAACAGTGCAGAAAGCTAAATGTTTGTCACTTTAGGATTTCATTTAAGGTGCCAGTATGAAACCTGCAATGCTCTTATTTTAAAACAAATATTGGAGATGAGAGACCACATTCAAGACCTGCTTGCCAAGTGCATGTTAGTTAAATTAGTTGGACTTTCTTTGTGAAGTAGTGAATAATCCTGTTGTTCTGTTGGTGTTCCGAGGGAATGCTCGGATGTGTGAAACTTTAATACTAGAGCTCTTCTTAGTCTTACTTAGCATATGCTAAAACTTGTTGGTCATTCAGTGAATTTATTTTTAAAGTGTACAATCACCTCTTAGCTCATGCCAGGTGAGCAAATGTTTCTTTTTCTCACAGCATGTTTCTCCACTGCACCATGTGTGGTGTCAGGTCCTGCACATCTGAGTGTACTTTTGTTTCATGTTTGGTAATACTGCTTCTATAGCAAGTTGTGTTACATGTATTCTTCCAGAATCTCAGCTCTTCTCCTTGCAGTTGTGTTTTATTTTCCTGCTTATTCCAGAGATGTACATCTGCCTTGAGCAGTCATTCAGACCACCATCTTTTTCCTCCTGTAGTTCGTAGGGTCATTCTTAGGTCTGAACAAAGAAGTAAGGGCTTCATTGGATTTCTAATAACACTGAGTTTAGCTTTCTACTTTCCTGCTGAATCTGCAAGGATTTTTCTGGCAGATCTGTATGAGGGGCCTCATCATGCCACAGGATTTTCTAATGATTGGATTGTTCTCTCAGTCTACGTGAGAAGTTGGAAATAACCTACGTGGGGCACTGTTCTGATGTGAAAATACCATCATCAGCATCTACTTGTGTCCATTTTTAATCATATTGAGTAGTTCAGAAGATAAAGTAATCTCTTCTAGTCCTTGCTAAATGTTCTTCTGGGAGCAGAAGATCATGTTGTGCTGTCTCGTTTCATAGCTCGTGATGACAATTCTGGATGCTAAATACTGTACAGCGTGTATATTCTTGACTGCCTTAGTTTAAAATGAATAAAAGAGGGGCCTGGGACATGATTTAGAAGCTAGGGGAACTGTGCTGCAGTAAGACCTTACAAAACAGTTTACTGATGTGCAAACCATAAAGAATCCAGTTAATGTTCCTAGAGTGGTTAGTTTGTGCTGATGCTTGTAAACATTTCTGTCACCAAATTAGGCAGATGTCACTGAACATGAACACCAAATCCACATAAGGTGTCCTTCTAATTAACCTTACTTATGCTCTGAGAATATGATCGCTTGTTATTGCACAGGCTAGCAATGAAAAAAAAAAAAAAAAAAAAAAAAGAGGAACATTGCTTCTTTTCTTTGCTGTGTATCTATGTAAAGCTTATTTCTGAATTTCCATAAATCAAGCAGCACTCTACATTTTCCAAAGTTTCCTCTACTTGATGCCATAATTTCTAACAAACATAAGTTTATATTGGCAGAAGCTGCCACTTGACTGAAGAACATTAAAGCTGTTTTTAGTTTAAAGAGTGAAACATATAGACTGGAGATAAATAGCTCTCCTAAAAAGGAATGTATATTTACACATTCTTGGGGTAATAGCAGAGGTTATTTTTACACGTTTCAGATTTACATTCCAGTGTGGCATAAAGCGAACATTGTGAAGCAGGATGTTAATTCAGTGGCTTTCAAAGGTTGGTAGAGCAAGCTGGGCTTTGACAGTAAGTGCTGTATTAATGGTTAGCAGTGACAATTTCATCAACAAAGGAATTGCAGGCTATAATTAACATCAGTTGCTTTGACACTATGCTCTTAATGTATGGTTTCAACCTTTCTTTCAGTAGCAGTTGGAGAATGCACTGTGACAAATTATTGCTGATACAAAGTAGGTCAACAGTAAAATGGCTGGCTTACCATCAATGAACACATCTAAATTATTGCAACTTCGTGTCCAGTGGAGCTTTCTTAGTGGTTAAATATTTTGTGCCCTCCTATTTTTGAAGCATGAACCTTGTGTACAGCTTTTCCTAACTCCTTATTTCCTAACCATTTAATGTTTTTGTTTAAACAAGAACATTTTGTCCCAGCTGCTGGGAAGAAATCCACACAAGTAGTAATACTGCATGTATGACAACAGATACTTGTAATAATTGTAATCCTGTAACTGCAAAGCTGGCACAGAGAAATGACTCTCAGCTAATGAAAAGAAGTGAAATCCCACATCTCTGGGTTTTGACATGTTCACTGAAAGTCACCCACTTGTGAAAACACAAGGAAAGGGAATAGGACTATGATGATATTGGATGAGAAAATCATATGTGCACAGGGAAGTGCTTTTACCTTGAGACTCCCATGATCAGCTGCTCGATGTCTCATCACGGCTTGCAATGACCTTTTAAAAGTTTTCATGAGAGGTCTAGCTTTATCTGATGCTTTTGTCTCTGGGATGTCAGGAAATGGCCTCTAGCTTTGCAGTTTCTCTGGGGCATTGTGAAAGCCAGTATGATTGTGTTATGTGCTGATGATATAACTGAATAAAATTATAAACAACTATTTAATCTGTTAGGATTGTAAGGACACAAGGGAAGAGAACTTTAGCAACCTTGAATGTATGCAAGGAGCAGCGGTGTCTGCAACACCAAACATTAGGGCTGCTCAGCTTTCACTGCTGCATTCCAAGACTCAGCACTCGCCCAAATGGCAGTAACATGGAGCTAGGACTTGGGCACAGTTTCGAACTCCAAGATCAACTTAAAGACGGGTTTCTAGTGCCCAGAGCAACACTGACTGACATGGGTTGCAACTGAGAAACTCCAACAATGTGCCCTTTCTGTTCTGTGTTCTAAAAAAATCCATTAGTATTGCTTTTTATAACCTAAGACCAAGTAACGATTGGTGTCTGTCTTGGTGTTCTACTGGCTAATTAACGGGTTAATTGACAAGTTCTTTGTACTGTGAGAAGAATTCTGAAAGATAACATTCCCTTTATGCATTCCTTGCTTCCATCTCGAAGTTTAAACTAGTTCTTATATATGTATACATATACACAAAGGCACACATACATTCCTTGTATACATATATACATATATATATGTTTAATTATTAAAGTCTTTTTAGTGGGTCAGTGTAAGTCCCTTCTTGTGATTTAATTCATAGGTCAATGCAGATATTTTGAAGAAATGAAATACATGTGCGTGTGTATGTGTAGAGGGAAATGATTCTCTTTAGTCAATTCTGGTTCCTTAACACATTTGTATTAACAGGAATGTGTATTCCTATTTTTCTGTTTCAGTTTTATGCATCTGAGTTTGCAGCTCAACTCAGTTTGCTTATTAGCTAAGCAGATTTTAAGATTTTTTTGGTAGTGTTTTAAAAAAGCAAGTTGTAGTTATGTAAGGGATTATTTGTAACATTTTAATCAATTTAATACAAGGCTGAAATTAAATGAAGATAAAATGAAGATGCTCTTAGAATCTTAGCTGTATTCATGCTAAAGCTTTGTAACACAGGGGAGAGATTTCTTGACTTGGTGAGCAGTTACCTGAACCACCAGCAAAAGGTCCATTTCAGCTGAGCCTAGCACCCTTCCTAGATGAATACACCAGAGCAGTTGCTTCTGTCCAGTAATATTTATGTTCAGTGATGTGTAAATTAGGAATTGGTTTACAAGTATGGGAGGCTCTATATCATAACTGCAAAATAAAATCAAGCTATCCATCTTCGGTACACTTAAGGCTATAAATTTATACTAGTGACATTAACCAACTTTTGCAATTACACCCCTAAATTTAACTTACTATTAATCTATTTTTTAACTGTTAACTGTGTGCTTCCTTTCTTGTGTACAGCCTGTAGTTTACACTGGCTTGCAGTCAGTGTGAAATCATTCTGTTTGTAGAATTCAGATCAGTAGAGAAAAAATAAGGCAGTGGAAATGGCAATATCAGTCTGAATCATGATGACATTAAAGCAAATAATAAATTTAGTCCTATATTTGTAAAGGATCTGATTCTGTGTGACTAAGGTACCAGACTATAAATTTTGATTGTATTTATCACACTTTATATATATTTAACCTGGGTGAGGCTTTTGTAATAAGACTGAGGAAAATCGTGTTGCAAATATAGAGGTGTTTTTCAGGGGGACACCTGAACAAATATATCTCCTTGATTATTCATGCAAATGTTCCTGTGAATCAAGGATCGATGCTCCCAGAAATGACAAGTCCTGCATCACAAACATCACAACACTGGCTCTGAATACTTCCGGTGATATTTTCCACAGTTATTCAATAGAAAAATACGTGCCTGTCATTGAAATTTGAAATCACTGCTAGTTGAGTATACTGAAGTTGAACAAGTTAGTTTCAAGCCAAGCTGATGTGTGTATAAAATGTCTCTGAATGATCAAACTGATGTAACCCCATGATAAATTCTGCGATTCAAACCCCATGATAAATTTTGCTGATTTCCTTTTCTTGCCCTGTCTTGGTACACACTCCTAACTACTGCAACATCCTTTTGTAATCAGTTTGCAATCAATAAAAGGAAGATTTCAAATGGGATTTGCACTTTCCAAATCTAAGATCCCAGCCTTTGCACATTCTTAATTTCACCATTCTGAGTTACCGTGAAGACTCCTGACTTGATCATGTGAATACATCATCTGCCCTTTAGTATTTTATGAGATCAGCTATGCGTCAAAAGCCTTCTCAGTGAGGCAGAAAATGTGTTTATTATTTCCATAGGTGCTGGAACGCACATTCAAATCTTTATTATTGACTGAAAAGAAAATTTCCTCTTATTACTGAAGAATAGGGATAGTGAATAGGCTGAAAAGTGAATGCTGCACACCTACTGCATCATGATCTCATTCTCAACATGATTGCCTCAGTGCTTGCCAGTTCCAGTGCTTATGAGTCACACTCCAGTATGTGATTTACTTAAATGCAATAAATGTCAGCACTTTTATTTACAATCTGCCTTTGAAGATTTGGAAGTCATAGCTTCAACATTTTTTTTTTCTACAACTATGAAGACTAGAAATGATCTTTACCTTTTTCTTTTAAAAGAAAGATGAAAGCCTTGACTGATATATTAATAGGTCTGACCAGGCTGCAGTGGGATGAGATGTTACTATCTAAATCCAGACTTTCCACTGCTTTGCTAGAAATTGCCGTTCTCGTAGGTGGGGTGGCAGAAAGTGTATCTGGTATGTTCCTTGTTTTTTTCTGATTCTTGCTCAATATGGGCTGAAGTTGTTTTGGTGGCTAGATTTGTGCCATGCCAGACCCCAGCACCTGAAGTAGGGGCCCAGTGCTGCTCTCACATCTGCTGGGGAGATGGCAGCCTCTGGAAGATGGCCAGGCTATTGGGGACTTGATCTTAATGCCCAGATGTGTGAATCTTGCGAGCTGCTGTTGCCACCTGACTCCAAGAGCTGGGACGTATGAAGCAAGCATGCTTGTGCTGAGATGTCAGGAAAGGGTCATATATGGGCTGTGGGGGAGAGAAGGGAGTGGAGGGAGCAAAGACCAGACAAATAATCCGTACAGTGAGTCAGTGGGAGAGAACGGGATGTAATTCCAACCTAATCGTGACTCACAGACCTATTGTTTATAGTCCTTGAGAGAGTGTCTGATCACGTGGGCTGTAATATGCACATTTATATGCTGTCCTTTGAGACAAATGCAAGAATTTATTAATAAAAAATTAAAAAAAAAAAAAATCACCCAAACCAAGCTTATAATTTTGGCTTATCTTTTTTGTTTGTTTGTTTGTCTTGTTTTGTTTTTTTGTGTGTGCGTGTGTATGTGAAAGTTTCTATTTATGCTAAATCATATTGTCTCAGGCTCCTATGCTAGTAAGCTTGGCAAATTTTGTTTTTGAACTAAGTGTGTTTGCTAGGAATTGTGTAAGTCTTGCAGAGCTGCTTTTAAGACACCCATGTGTCTTAAAACACAGGAATGTGAGGTGCTGCTCTGCAGTCTTCATGTTATCTGCTTGTTAGGTGGCACAGCAGTGGTGCCTTGGGAACCTGACTTTGCACATGCACAGTTCAGTGGATAATCCTATCCTTCATCATCAAGGTCCTTGAGTTTGGTATATGTTTGACTGCATCTACTGTTAGGATATATTGCTTTAGTTCAAGATAAAGGACAGTGCTGATTTCCAGGAATTAGGTTCACAAGTTACCATTTTCTCCACAGCCTGCTTTCCAGACATAGCTGTGGGCAGTGTGGATTCAGTCTGGGTTGCAGATAAAATACAGTCAATGGATAGGGGAGCTGCAGTGATATAAAAGGTGAAGTCATTCTATCAGGAGGTAAAGAGGTAGTAATATAATCTGTAAAAAGGACTTTTAGACTAATGATTTCTAAAGAAAGAAACCCTTCCAATGCAAATTACTCGGGGAGAAGTAATCGTGGTTTGTTGGCTGTCCCAGTGTTGGACCTGCGCACTGCTTTACCTTCTCCAGAAAGTTCAGGTTAGTAAAAACATTTACCAGTTCTGTTACTTACACGCTGCATGTGTGTAAAGGTTCATTCATACACATGTACAAGAAGGTTAATTGTTGCTATAAAAGAGGAGATCTCAGTGGCTTAAAATATTTTTTAAAAATCCGGAAATACCTTGGTATGGTTAAACAATGATTACTGCATAATATTTATGCAAAAGTGGTGGACACATCCAAAGGCAGAAGAGCACCCTCTCTTCTCCCTGGAAGCTTGCAGAGAATTATTATATTTCAGCTTTTTATGTGAAGTTCTGCCTTTTGGAAAAAAAAAAAAAAAAAAGGAATGAAAGTAGAGAACTGGAGAAACTTGACCGTGGAAGGTAAAATAAAAGTCTGAAGTTAAGGCATGTTGAATCTCACTTATAAGTTATAACATCCTTAAGCTATAAATGAATATGTCCTCTTCTGAACTAACTTGGCATTGCCATCATCAGTTTGAGTGGAAATTAATTTCTTTGGTTTTTATCAGGAGAGACTGATCTGCAGGGGGGTAAAGTAATTTCAGAGAGGCTCGTCACTTCTTTCACTAGCACCCTGCATCCAGCCAAGAATGCCTCTTCAAGGCCTGGTTGCTTTTCTCTCCCAATATCAGCTCTCTCCAGTTGTGTCCGTGCCTGAGTTTGAGGCCTCTTCCCTAGGCTCTGCTTCTGGTCAATGAAGAGAAACAAATTTGCTTTATGGAAAATCCTCAAACTAATTGCAGCAGCCTATGCTAGAAGGGATGTGCTCTTAAATAGGCGCTGGTTTCTCTCCTTCATAGGAAGAAGGTGAGAGAACTTGTTCAGAAATCACTGACTCCACCAGGTTAGGTGAGTTGCACACCAGGCTTCTGGTGTCCTTTGGGTGATGGTTTAAGGATTATTTAACTCAAGTTGCATTGATTGGATACCTACAACTACTTTATTCACTGTTAACGCCCCTAAAGAAGAATAGCTTGCCCTTCTCACATGTTTGCTTTGCAGTCCAGTGGAATTGAAGTACCTTAGAGGAAATCATCAGCAGTGTTACCTGAATTTCAGGAACATGCATTCAAGTAGTGGGAACAGTGGAAATGTATTTCTGAGAAGTTGCAGGGTATGGCTTGTCTCATGGCAGCTTCCCGTGCTCTGTGCATGTGGGCTGCCCAGCCTACTCTTAGGAGGGGGGTATGTAGACGAACACTTCTCCCCAGGAATATAAGTATTTCTTTTAATTCTCATTTTTCTTTCACTTCTATGAAGTCAGTTCCTAAACATGAGGAGTTTTGCTAACCAAGCAAAACTCTCTGAACATAAAACTAGACCTTCTAAGTGCAGCTTCCTTTCAAAAAGCACACTCTAAGAGGACCTAAACACATCTGTGTTTTTTGTATTGTCTATGCTGAGTTTACACATAAAACACGTGGCTTTGTTCCAGCTGCCAGGTGCTCAGTTGCAGCCCCAGGTTGGGGCCCAGCCAGACTCTTGGCCTGCAGCAGGAGTGGCTGTGGGCAGATGCTTTGCCCTCCCAGCCATGTTATAACCCCAATTGTGCCGTGTTTGGAGAGGAGAAGCTGGGTGACAATAAACCCTTTGAAGAATCACAGGATGGGACTCTGCTTTCAGGCAGTGTTGTAGGCCCAGAGGAATAGAAATGTAACTAGGATGCTAGGGACTTACTTTTATTGTATCCAGGGTGGCTGGTGAAGAGAGCTGCTGGCAGTTTAGCATAGTTGTTCTTCTGAGTCAAACTGCTGGGCAGTAGATGCTGCTGGTAGTACTCTGCAGTTCTGCAAGGGCTGTGTGTGCCATGGGAACACTGTTCCCAGTGCTACTGCTGTATTCTTGTGAGATCTTAAGTGTCTTATAGGGCATTCATTTTATTTAGGAGCTAGAGATCACATACCTGTTTCCTTTTTGTAACCCATTGGTGAAGATGTCAACAGTTAACTTTATGGAGTCACAATAATAATAAAACTTTATTTATTTATTTATTTATTTATTTCCTGATGCAATTCCATTTCATGGTTGTCTTTATCACATTAGACACCCCTTTTTGAACAGGAGGGATATGCTGCTACCAGGCTGCTGTGCCATGACAAAGAGGCAGCTGGAGAGCCAGTACAACTCATTGCTATGAAATAGTCAAGCTAGTTTTGGATGTGATGGAGGCTGCCCATAAGTTCTCTTACTTGTACTAATGCTCTTCCAAAGTGCTTGTTTGGGTTTTGCTCCAAGAAATCAGGAGCATTCATCATTAAATTGTCATCTTCTGAAAAAGGACTATCTCATGGCACAGAAGGTGCTTAATCTTGACGGGGAAGGGCAGCCAAAAAAAAAGCAATAGATAAGCTCTGAGAGGTGTCCTTTTGTTAGGTGGTGCACTGTACTCCATCTTATCTTTATTTTAATGTTCTGTAAATAAGGCTGCCTCCTGCTGTGGTTATCTATCCAGGTAAAACTTCTAAGATCAGTGACGGTGAGAATGGTCAGGCACTCGGCTCATCTTCACACTGGCATACAAATCATTGACTTTTGTTGCTTTTTGTCAGTTTTTTTCACCTGTGTTTCCTTTAAGTGGTAGGAAAGGTTTTGCTTGTTTTTGTCTTGTGCTATGTATCTTCTTCTACAATGAAATGTAAACATCACCTTTCCTCTGAGTGTTTGGATATTCAGTGACTGCACAAAACCCTACAACATCATGCTTTTTGCATTGTGATCCATTAATATGGTCATGGTGTGAATTTATCCCACTTGTAAATCAATACATTTAGAAATAATAATTGTGGGTTGTTTTGTTTTGCTGCATTTTATTTTTCAAAGTAAGCTGCCATTCAGTCTTGGCTTGCTGTCTATACTTGTGAATGCTAATGGAACATTTGAGTTAAATCCAGTAAAAACTTTCTCGGTTGACTACCACCATTCAGATTACATGGAATAGATTAGTGTTACCTTGGGCTAGAGGGAAAGATGCTGTTGATTGTTGCAAATTAATTTCTTTTTTGCTAGTATAGGAATGAGTTGTGGTTTATTTATTTATTTATTTAGGTCAGGTCTGCTCCTGCTCTCAACAAGTAACATTCCCAAACTACTTGGTTTCAGAGAGAACAGAATATGTCCCTTGGTACTCTAACATACAGAGCTGTCATTTGTTTGGATACTTTTTCCAGTCATAATAGCTTTGTTAAGAACTGTAACATATCACAAAGCATAATAAATGGAACAGAACTGGCTGTTCTCAAAAAGACTGTCAATGGAGATTGTGAATGGAAATGCTTCCAGTAAAGTTCTGCAGGGACCAGTACTGTAAAACTGTTATTAAGAATTTTTATTACTGTTTTGAAAATACTTATAAAATCTCTCCTCTTAAAATGCCTATATGCCACAGTTCGGAGGAACATAAAAAAAAAAAAAAAAAAAAAAAAAAAAAGCAATAAAGTGCTGATTGTGAGCAATCTATGTTGCTCAATAAACAGTACATATATGTTGTATTTGACCTTACTGAAACATATTCAAAGTCACTCATTTAAGAATAAGAAATATAGGTCCTCTATCCATGCAATGGGAGACTATGTCCTGGAAGTCAGTGGCTGGAATGAATTTGCAGCTCATCAGAAGAGCAGCTGACAGCACAATGTTATAGCAGAAAGGGCCATTGAGACTCCTGGGTGTATAAGAATCAGGTGGAGGAAAGGTGTGACTTTACTTTGAAACATAGTTTCACTGTTGCTGGGAACATTCTTAAGAATCATAGAATGGTTTGGGTTGGAAGGGGCTTTAAAGACCATCCAGTTCCAACCCTCCTGCCATGGTCAGGGATGCCACCCACTAGACCAGATTTTCCAAGGCCTCATCCAACCTGCCCTTGACCATCTCCAGGGATGGTGCAGCTGCAACATCGCCAGGCAACATGTTCCAGTGCCTCACCACCCTCTAAGAGAAGAATTTCCTCCTAACCTCTAATCTAAATCTCCTCTCTTTTATCTTAAAACCATTCCCCCTTGTCCTATCACTGTCTGCCCATGTAAAAAGTCACTCTCCATCTTTTTTATAAGCCCCCTTTAAGTATTGAAAGGCTGCAATGAGATCACCCTGGAACCTTCTCTTTAGGCTGAACATCCCACTTCTCTCAGCCTTTCTTCATAGGAGAGATGCTCCAGTCCTTCGATCATCTTTGTGGACCTTCTCTTGAGCGACTCTAACAGAACCACATTACTTTTGTACTGGGGGCCCCAGACCTGGACACAGTACTCCAGATGGCACCTCACAAGGGCAGAGCAGAGGGGGGACAATCACCTCTGTTAGCCTGCTGGCCACTCCTCTGTTGATGCAGTAGGCCTTCTGGGCTGCAAGCATGCACTTTAGGCTCATGTTGGACTTTTTGTTCACTAGATGCCCAAGTCCTTTTCTGCAGGGCTGCTCCCCTCTCCCAGTCTGTGCTCGTGTCTGGGATGGCCCTCACCCACGTGCGGCACCTTGCACTTAGAATCATAGAATCATTCATGTTGGAAAAGACCTCTAAGAACATCTAGTCCAATCTTCAACCTAGTACTAAACCATGCTACTAAGTTCTAAATCTACACGTTTCTTGAAGACTTCCAGGGGTGGTGACTCAACCACTTCCCTGGGCAGCCTATTCCAATGCTGCACAACATTTTCAGTAAAGAAATTTCTAATATCCAACCTAAACCTCTGCTGGCACATCTTGGGGTCATTTCCCCTCATCTTATCACTTGGTGCCTGGGAGAAGAGACCGATCCCCACCTTGCTAGAGCTTCCTTTAAGGTAATTCTAGAGTGGTCTTGTTGAATGTCTTTAGGTTCACATGAGACTGCTTATCTAACTTGCCTAAATCCATTTGAATGGCATCCCTTCCTTCTGTTGTATCGACTGTACCACTCAGCTTGGTGTCATTTGCAAAACTGCTTAGGGTGTACTGGATCCCACTGTCTATATCATTGATAAAGATATTAAACAGTACCAGTCTTAAGATGGACTTCCGAGGGACACCACTTGTCATCAGACTCCACCAGGACATAGAGCACTTACTACAACTCTCTAAATGTGGCCATCCAGTCAATCAATACCTTACCTACTGAAGTCCACCCTTCAAATCCATATCTTTCCAGTCTGGAGATCAGGATGTCATGTGGAACCTAGTCAAAAGCCTCAAAGAAGACCAGGTAGATGGCATTGTTTGGTCTTTCCTTGTCAACAGATGAAGTCACTCCATCATAGAAGGCCATCAGATTGGTCAGGATATTATTTCAGGTCATTATTTGTCCTTGGTGAAGCCATGCTGACTGTCTCAGATCACCTCCTGGTCTTGCATGTGCCTTGACAATTATATCAACCAGTTCTCTCAGGACCCTGGAATGAATGTCATCAGGCCCCATAGACTTGTTCCTGTTCAGTTTCATCAGGTAGTCTCAAACCTGCTCTTTGGTTACAATGGGAGGGACTTTGCTCCCCCAGCCCTCACCTAGAGGTTCAGGAAAACAAGAAACGTAGGAAGCCTTACTGCCAGTAAAGACTGAGGCAAAGAAGTTGTTGAGTACCTCAGCCTTCTCTATGTCTGTTGTTACTAGTTCTCCTCCCTTCTTGTTTTTCAGAGGAGGAACACTCTCCTTGGCCTTTCTTTTCTGGCCAATGTACCTCTAGAATCCCTTCTTTATTTTATTTTATTTTATTTTATTTTATTTTATTTTATTTTATTT
>CM021765.1:47958945-48025166 GCA_011076525.1 Nettapus auritus
TTTATTTTATTTTATTTTATTTTATTTTATTTTATTTTATTTTATTTTATTTTATTTTATTTTATTTTAAATCTCTTGCCAAGCTCAGTTCCATCAGGAAAGCCTTGGCTTTCCTGATCCCATCCTTGCAAATCCGGACTGCATCCCTGTACTCTTCCCAGGCCACATGCCCCTGCTTCCACTGCCTGTGCATTTATTTCTTGTGCCTCAGTTTGACTGGCAGGTCCTTGCATAACCATGATGATTTTCTGCCTTCCCTGCTTGATTTCCTCCACATGGGTTTGGAGAGCTCTTACTAAAGAGAAGTGTTAAACTTCTCTTAAAATTTAAAGAGTTTAGAGTCCTCTTAAAGAGTTGCCATCTCTGATCAGTTCCTCTGTCCCTAAAGACAGCATCCCATGTTGGTGCCAATGTCAGAGTATTTCAGAAACTGGGGAGAGGGCAGAGCAGTGACACCAGAACAGCTTTAGGCTTGAAAGATTTCCTGGGATTTAGACCTTAGCTCTCTATCTTGGTTAGCATATCAAAAAGACAGGACTGAGGATCCATTTTACAGCCTGCAAGAAGCTATTCAGCATGTAATACTGAGTGACCAAGAATGCTAGAGCCCTGTGGAGAGACAGATAATGAAAAGCAAAGTATTAGAAATGCGTGGATCATGGCATTTTTTGGATTGGAAATAGATCATGTGTTTTTCACAAAGAAGGTTTCATCCTTCCAGCAGTCCACCAATGGAACCAAGGGCCCCATTTCCTGATGTTTGCAAATCAAGACCATGTGTCTTTCTGGAAGATATATTAAAGTTAAATATAAGTTAGTAGGTTCAATATTAGAAAAACTGCATGAAATGTGGAGGTTTGTGATATGTGAAAGGTTGAAAAAATAGAACAGTTAATAAAATATTAGATTATTAGACTTTTTATTTGTTTTTAAATTCTGAGTTTGCAAATATGTAAACTTCCACATTTTGAGAATTTTCTCAGTTTTGCTTGCATTCCCTGAGCTGTGTCATGCTTTCTTGGCAGTCATTCTTTATATATGAGCCTATGGTCCACTAAAGATGAGCAGATATTTTTGCACCTACTTCCTAAGCCGTGCCTGCTGCAGCTGTTCTGACAAACAAGATCTTAAATAGGGTATAAGAGTATTTAGGGATCATCCTTGTCTTAGAGTGGAAGAACTCTCCTTCCATTAACATCAATGATGCATACACTCTCAGAGACACTTCCTATCTTCAAGGACCACTAAGTTGTTTTTAATTCTGATCCTCTAACAAATTACAGGGTTGTTTTCTACCTATAAACTGTGCCTTTTAAAATACTTCATGTTACTCCACTGTTAGGAGTGGGGTCAACTATTACTATTACTATGGAAGTGTCTGTGCAGACATAAAGTAACATACTGGTGGCAAGAAGTACTGTGAAAACGAAGTCTTTTATAAGATCACCCAAATTGGTATAGGAAGCCTGGAGGAGAGGGAGAGGCATCCAAGGAATCTGAAAGGCAATGGTGTTTTCTGCTTATTTGATGCTTTCAAAATTGTTACCTTTCACACAGAACACTTTCAGTGCTTTGATGCCTATATTTTGATTGTGTTATGTTATGATTTTGGGCTCATAGTTTAGTAAACAGAGAATAAGGTAAATAAAATGGGAAACAAAAACATGCCCAGACTTTATATAGGAAACATGACTGAATGTCTACAAGTGATAGTGGTTTCAGTGCATTTTTTAATATATATTAGACTCCCAAATACATCTCACAAGGGCAAAAGCATCATTTGCCACTTCACAGTAGCAAATTAGTTACCTGCATGAGATTTCTTGTTGATTTGGCCCTCTCTGTGCTTAGTATAACATTTCTGCATGGACTATAGCATTGAAAAACAGATTCTTGATTGGTCTTGCCTTTTATTTTCATAAATACACTAGTGACTAGAAATGACAACTGAGACTGGGCTCTAGCTTCTAGGAAGAAAGGATACCCAAGGTAAGGATTGTACAAGCTCCACAGGCATGGTTGCAAAAATACAGAATTTTGTGAATGTTGACTGAAATATGTGTGATGAACCATAGGGCATGGGAGAGGAACACATTATCCAGCTGTCTTAACTGTGTTGAGTACTTCTAATTGCAGCAGTTACAAAACCCATATCTGATGGATTTACCTTGATTTCTTTTTCCTTAAACGCAAATTTTTAAAAAAGGAAGGCTAAATGAAAAGGAGCTTTTGTCTTCTGCTTGTACTGGCCGTATTTTCATGCTTTGTCAGTCTCTACTGAGCAAATTCAAGCTCCCGTAACCTGGCCAGTTTTGAGAATGAGTCATACGAGTGAAAGTGATCCCTGGGTTCAGCCCGCAGATGCTGCATTAATAAGCATATTAGGGTTCTCTCTGCATTTTATTGTTGTTATGAGGAAGCAGATGATTTTGGAAGCTTACAGATGCTGGTGGGTTTAATGCCAACATTTCCTTTAGGCCTTTTGGTGGCCCAGAAAACACCTTTTTCATTTGCCAGAAATATAATGTTCTATTTATTTTTTCTTAATTAAAAGATCCATATAAATCTGATTACACTTTTGTGAAAGAGTCTATCTCATATAATTCCTACACTGAACATATTTGAAGTAAACACACTCAACATCCTTTCCTGTCTATGCCTTTGATATGACTTGTTCTTCTTTATCCATACTGGGGCGTGTTGGTGGTGTCCTGCAGCTGCAATAGTGGATGATAACTGACATAGCCATTTAAAATGGGCTTAAATTGCAATAGGGAAAGATTTTATCATTGTTGATTAGAGGCACTTTAGCGACTTGAAAGCTTGTGCACTGCTACCTCCTTGGTGGCTTTGTACTCTTAGTAGACAAGGTACCGTGCCTTTTTGTGGGTCTTCCCTCAGAAATGTCCCTTGGGAGCAGCCCTGGTGAGCAGCACCACAAATGTTACATCAGATTTGCATCATCAGACAGCCCAGGTTTATTAGACAGATCTTTCTAATGGCTTTAAACTAAGAAAGGGTAGATTTTGATTAGATATTAGGAAGAAATTTTTCACTAGGGCACTAAAACAGGGTGCCCAGAGAATTGTGGATGTCTCAGCCCTGGAGGTGTTTAAGACCAAGCTTTGTGCAACCTGGTATAGTAGGAGGTGTCCCTACCCATGGCAGGGGGGTTTGAATTAGATGATCCTTAGGGCCCCTTCCAACCCAAAGCATTCCATAATTCTGATTCCATTGGCAGTTTCATAGTTTAGCACTCCTTTTTTAGTAGCATTAAGGAATCACTGAGAGAAGTGTGAATGCCAGAGAGAGCAACCTGCATTGTAAGTCCTTCTGAATTAGATACACTTCAGATGTGAATTTGCTGGTTTATCATTGTTACACAGGTGTTATGTCATCAGAAATAATCTTAAGAATTGTTTTTACAGAACTGTTATTTTTAAAGGTCAAACCACACAACTGATAAGTGTTCAAATTGTCCCCAGATGAAATCTACTAAAATTTCTGCTTCTTCACAAAATCTTCAACAGTTTCCAAATGAAAATATTCTAAAATCATAAACCTACATGGATTGCTTAGCAAATGTTGAAAGCAAAGTTTTATATTTTATTAAACAAACAAAAAAAAACTTTTATAAAACTGCCATATTTGTTCATTCAATTTAATCTAACTCTGCAGATGATTTGGTATCTCTAAAAGAGATACTTTTTTTTGTTTCCCTTTTTTTTTTTCTGCAAAGAAAATGAACTCTACAACAAACAAAAACTCAGTTGTAATTTCATGATTTTCCATAAATCCATAAAGAAAATGAAAAACTACTTCTTCATATACTTTGTAGTTCTTATGACCTGAGGATCAATTCAATAAAGCTTATGATAGTATCGTTGCTGACTTTCAGAGAGACTTTATTTTCATTCCACGAAGTGTAGTCTTAAGAGCTAATGGGAAATTTCACTCGTTAGTATGTGATTTGTTTCTATCAGTACTAAAAGAGCAATCTTAAGGTTAATACACCAGCATGCCCGGTAGGATGGTAAATAATGACACTGCCTATTACCTTGTATCTGGACACGTTTTCATGAACTTTAAAGCAAGGTCGAAACCTTAGTTTCAAGCTCTCATGCCCTTCCATTTGCCTTGTTCAAATCCTAAATATAAGCTTAGGTATCCTTCAAATGGTGTCATGACACTCATTATATACCATCAAGGGCCAGGTCTAAGAAGCAAACCAGGACTCAGGTCCACATGCAGCACAACCATTGTAAACTGGCACGGGAGGAAATAGCAGAAACCCAGCGTGCTGGCAATTTTTTCCTGCTTTGCTTCATGTCTGTTCCTGGTACCAGGTGGCCAGAGCACCACTGATCAACTGTTCCCAATTGGAAACAGGACAAAGGAAAATAACATGATGGTTAGGGTAGGCTGTGATGAATGCCAGGCTCTCTGGGCCACAGCTCAGGCTCTGCTCTCAGCTGAAACCCAATGCAAATACAACCTCCCCAACCAAGCTCTGACACAGCACAGGCTGCCAGGGGTATCTTGCAGGTAACATTGCTGATTCTTTTACTATTTTAAATTTATGAGGTTATAGTTAATCTATAGGTAGTGCTGCTCCACATATATTATTCAGTTTTCTGTTGAATTTTAGAAACACTAGTGTACGCAGTTGGATGTTCTGAAAAATATGTTGACAATAAGGTATACTATGCGCAGTGGTAAATAGAGATAATCTCTTAACAAGGCTCTGGTTTTGTAGCAGTATGTAAAAGATATGAGGAGTAAAAATGCACCATGTTGGGATAGTTACATTCCCTTAGAAGAGGGTGTATATGTGTGTGCAGCAGTCAGTTGGCTATCCTGCAAAACACTCTGCAAAAGGCGGTGCTGGTATCTAACTGACAGATCAGCAGTAATGCTTCCTGCTAAGGGTGCATCATCCTGTATATTAGTACCAGATGAGGGTTTATAGCTTTTTTGTTTGTTTTGTTCATAATCTGGGGTTTTCTTTTGGGGGGAAATTGACCTCTTATTCTGATGCATTGAATAAATCAAGATCACCTGGCATTAACACTTGGAGGAATATTTGAAAAACACCATTTCAGAAATTCAGTCCTCCTGACTGAAGCTGTGGGCCACACACACCAGATACACATACACCAGAGCAGTTATAGCCTTGTGATCAGGCACTCAGTGGGCAGCAGAAGTTTCAAGCTCAAGCCCTTCTTCCATTAACCTGATGCCGTCTGTCTGCCTTCTAAATCTGCATGAAGACTGTTGGAGTATGAAATATTCATTGGGAAATGCACTGTACATGAGGATTCAAACTATGAAGCTGTTTTTCAGATCTCTTTTATTTAGAGTCAAAATTTTATTCTGAACCTGAGCAGGGCTAGGGAGGTGATCGTCCCCCTGTACTCAGCTCTGGTGAGGCCGCACCTCGAATACTGTGTTCAGTTTTGGGCCCCTCGCTACAAGAAGGACATCGAGGTGCTTGAGCGAGTCCAGAGAAGGGTGACGAAGCTGGTGAGAGGCCTGGAGAACAAGTCCTACGAGGAGCGACTGAGGGAGCTGGGATTGTTCAGCCTGGAGAAAAGGAGGCTCAGGGGTGACCTTATCGCTCTCTACAGGTACCTCAAAGGAGGCTGTAGCGAGGTGGGGGTTGGTCTGTTCTCCCACGTGCCTGGTGACAGGACGAGGGGGAATGGGCTTAAGTTGCACCAGGGGAGGTTTAGGTTGGATCTTAGGAAGAACTTCTTTACCGAAAGGGTTGTTAGACATTGGAATGGGCTGCCCAGGGAAGTGGTGGAGTCACCATCCCTGGAGGTCTTTAAAAGTCATTTAGATGTAGAGCTTAGGGATATGGTTTAGTGGGGACTGTTAGTGTTAGGTCAGAGGTTGGACTCGATGATCTTGAGGTCTCTTCCAACCTACAAATTCTGTGATTCTGTGATTCTGTGAAAACACTTCATTCTCAATGTTTTATCAAAAATAAACCATTCCTATGAGTTTCCACTTCTGTTAATCACCATTTTTTTTCCAGTGTTGCATGAATTTTCAGTTAGCACTTCATAGAATTATTATGCCCTTTGCCATAGAGAAGTCTTTGACTGCTATGGTCCCATTCTGGTGTTAAGGGAGTTGATACATTCTTCCATGTATTATACCTGGACTCAGAAGGTTTGGGTCTAACTTCTGGGTTCATTTTCAGATTGCTGAGGGACTGAGGCTACTTTACCTCCCTTGTCCTCTTCGAAAATGAGAATACCGCTACTGATCTCATTCACTGTGTGCTTCAGGGTCCACAGATGGCGTATTTTATGTGTACATTTTATGCATATTCCAAGGCAACATTTTGTTTCAACAAGATCCAAAGAATGGGCTTTTCTAACATTTAATTTTATTGTCACTCTTGAATAATTGAACCATGTGGAAGAGGCACATTATATTTTCTTCTTGCTGGGAATGAAAACTCAATCCATAGTAATACATCCCCTATGGGTCATTTGCTTTTTGCTTGGAAAATGGCACAGTTTATCCCCAAACCAACCCTTTGTTACAGAAAAGGCATCTGGTTTGTGACAAGCCTGTTGACTGGAATCTGTCCTCTAGATTCAGAAAAGAGTTGCATGTCCATTCTGTGAATATGATCAGATTACTTTGGCTTCACTCACAGTTTTTTGTCATCTTTGTTCACCACTGTGAAGTGTAGCTTCAGCCGTTGCAAAAAAAAAAGGGGGGGGGCGGCGGGCTGTCAGTTTGCATCAACTGATGAGTTTGCCTAATGATTTCCCTCTCTGTACTCTTGCCTCTTGGAGTGGCACATTATGGGTGGTGTTGACTTCAGAACAGTAGCCCCATGTTAATTTGTGAGGCTTTATGCAGGCTTGGAGCACTGAAAAACATTGTCACTCTACACTGTTCTTTCAATACCTAGTGATGGTTTACCTATTTGTCTCTTTATGAAACTGTGACCATGTCTACCTGTCTAATAAAGCAGCAAAAGGATGGGTCTTTTATAACTTCTAAAAAAGCTTTTCAATTAATCCCTGTTGAAGTAATATGATTTGGTTTACTGTAAACATTATTATTTTTTTTTTAAATATTAACATCTAAATTGATGTTTTGTCTCTCATTTTTGCTGTTATGTGTTTATTCCCTCCAGGCACGGGTAGTATAGCTTTTAGATATGAATTAATCATTCTTTCTCTATCACCAAAAAATCACGTTCATATGATACCCTGCAGCTCTCTGTTGTTTACATAGTATTAGCACGAGGAAATACTACTTTCAGTTTGATACATAAAGCCCTCCTTGTCTCTTGTGCTTTTGTCTGTAGGCTACTATGCATGTGACTAAAACCATGCATGACTTGAGCAAATGTTTGAATAGGGTTCTTGTGCAGTAGGATTGTATAAGCCATTAGGCATACTTTCTTTAACTTGGTGATGAAAACATTGTGGTACATTTGGTGGCACAAAGTGGAGTAAAATTGCTTTTGTGGAAGCAGAATAAACAGCACTCTGGTTTGGCTTTGTTATTGTGCACATGGCTGTGCTGCAGACTTCTGGCAAAATTTTCAAAGACCAAGAATGAAAAGTGTTAAGGTTACTGGAGTTATGAGGTGAAAGCTGGACTGGAAAGAGATAAAAAATATATTGCTTTTTTTTTTTTTTTTTTTTTTTTTTTTTTTCATTCTGAAATTTGAAATCAATATTAATCTTTGTATGTGTGTGTCTGTGTCTGTGTCTTCAGAGCCCTGAAATCTGTTAATTGACATATGGGACTGTTGCTAACCATATTTTCTATGTATAAAGTCTTTTGTAAGAGCATTGCTTTTCTTTCCTCTCTGTTTGTAATGAATACTACAACTAGGGACTTGAATTTTGCTATGGGAATGTGAAAAACATGGGAAGCTGCTCTCTGCCAAGCTATTTCCTTAAGGATCCACTTTACATAGTGCTGAATCAATGGCCTGTCAAGTGTAGTTATGTGACATAGTGATGATATGAGGTCAATCAGATGAAACCAAGGTATGTATTCCCAGCAGATCCCAGCTATCTGTTTAACATTGTCAAACTGAATTTGCTTTGGTACAGAGCATCCTCTTTCAACTTAATTCGTTTCAATATTTGCTTAACTCTGAATTTGCATCTATTTTGTGAAATTATAACAATGGAAAAAAAAGTGTCATTCGTTTTGCTTTGTCTTGAAATACTATGCTGTATGTTTGCTATTTGGTCTTTCAACACAAAACTCTCTTTGTTATATCTATTTTTGGCTCTTCCTCTTCTAGCCAAAAGGTCTATTCCATGTAATAATGTGAACAAATAAGTTCTTTGCTGTAGTGGTGATGTGGTATTTAATGAATCTTTCCTACTGTAGCATAAATACAGTATTTCCTAAACACGTGAATTATTTTTTAGAAAACATTACCTTATGTATATGTGTATATTTCTTAAGATATTGTACATGTGTAGAAAAAGATGAACAAATTAGGTTTGTAAAACAATTTTTTTTTTTTTTCATGGAATAGCTCATTGTGCCCTGGAAAACCTGTATCTGACCAATGTTTCAAATATTTTCATACCAGAGGGGAAATTATTTCCTTGAAATTGATTCAAGATTTTCCTTATTTCCTAAATAAAATTAAAAAAAAAAAAAAAATCCTGTCAGCCTAATGTCTGAAAACTGTAAGCATTAAAAACAAACACATTTTTGACATGTTGTGTACAGCACACAGTGTATAGGCAAAACAACATTTTTAACTATTGTATGCTTCTCTTTGGGAGCAGAAGACACAAACAATAACGCACTGTAAAAACTGGATGAAAAAATGCATTTCTTAGGTAAAGTTATAAGAAATGAGAGAGAAAAAGTGGTGTTTGTTTTTTGTTTTATTTTTGAGGAAAAAGGGACAATGTTGTAACAAGGACACTAAAACTAGGAAATTTCAAAATCCATATAAAAATATCTCATTCAGAAATGAAGACAGTCCTACAGAAAGCTGCTCTAAAATTTTGTCTGAAAAAATCTCTGTTTTTGTATTCAGATGTAATTCATCCTTATTTTGTTATCTTGCTAAATATAGTCTAAGTACTGTCATTTGAACACAAAGTAGTGTAAGTTTGCTCTGTGGTTTCTTTCTTTCAGATTTTCTGAAGTCATCTGTTGATCTTCTGTGCTGCAAGATCAGCGCTAAATCATTTTAACAACTGTATACTATGTTTCAGAAACATAAAAAATTGCAGTTCTTCAAATAGAAACAGCAAAGATCTCATCCCACAATGGAGCACTGGAAAAAGAACACAAAGGTGGGATGTAAGATGATACCCTAATCCTTTAGTGGGGGGTAATTTGTAGCTAACTTATAAAGTTGATACACAATTTGAGGAAATGAACATCCCACCCATTTCACTTTGTATGCCCCATAGAATTCACATCCTTCCATTTTTGTTTTTGTTTCCTTGAATTGTGCCTCATAACTTATTGTCATTGCTCATTAGCCGTTGATGTGTTAGGAAGGTTGTCCAGAAAGCGACACCGCATGGAAATAGCTGAAAAGTTTAGATGAGAGATTCATAACTCACAGTGACCTTTAATGGAACACAAAGCTAAAGAAAACCGCTTCTAGTTTGCCACATACAAAACAAGGTGAGGACTATTATTATTTTAATCTTTGCTTTTGGGACATTTAATGATATTTACCACAGAGGAAAAAAATCTTCACATGTGAGCCTACTTTTATTGCTGTTTTGGTGAATGGGATGAACTGTTTCAACTCTCTTTTCACCGGATCATCAGAATTAGGACCTCTTGGCCCAGCTCTCAGCCAGGGCTGCTGCACAATGTGACAGCAATCCTAAGTGCTGTTGCCTGTTCCCACTTTCCCCTTTATCCTGGAAGGGAAGAGCTGCACGTAGCTCCAAACTCTGTGCTGCTTGCATTTTCTCTTTCAAATTCTTCCTTATTTCCAGCAAAGGATCACTGGGTTCAGCCTCCATCCTCCTCTCCCCTGCCAGGGCTGTGCCTTGTCAGCAGTTCAGATTGCCCCAAACCCACTGGCAAGGACAAGGCTCCATATGACAGCTTCACGGGGTGGCAGGGGAAGGTGGGGGTTGGAGAGGACTGTGCTCTCCAGGGAAGCTGTGTTTGAGCAGGCTGCAATCTGGCCCTCAGCATGCATCTGCTCGCAGCGAGGGGCCAGCAGCATTGCTACCTGGGGAGAGCCCACTGAGGGGCAGCGAGAGCTGGGGGCTGTGTCCTCAGCTGCCGCCATGCTCCAGCAGGACCAGGAGAGCCCAAGCTGCCTGCACCAGGTCAGCAGCCCAGCCAGAAATCTAACTCACTGACTTTTCCCTAATCCAGTTTATCAGAGGATGAAATTGGCCTCTCCCCACAGACAAACCATGCCTAGCCTGAGCGTTCTCTCTCTGCTCTGCAGGATGCTCGGTGCCCTGCATCCTGCAGCTCCAGGCAACATGGCTGTGCCTCACCCTTCCTGAGAGGGATTTTGTCCAGTGAGATCATCTGGGACACTTCACAAATCTCTCTGGTTGAGACTTACAGGGTACGCTAGTCTGCTCATATTTCTAAAAATGAGCAAATACCTTCTCTGTTTGGGACCCTTCCTTCCATTTTTGTGGCACTGGGTTGACTGCCCAAGTAGGGCTTCCTGCCATGCTCTGAAATGAGGAAGATTATCCATGTGCAGCCTGAAAATGGAGCTGTGTACCTGCACATGTTCAGTCCCATTACAAAAAAAGGCTAGGACAGCAGGATTAGAGGCAGAGGAGAGCATACAATTTTATTTTATTTTATTTTATTTATTTATTTATTTATTTATTTATTTATTTTTAAGTGAAATGTAAAACCTGCTACTAGAAATAAATGATTTCTTCATGGTGCAGTAACAAGGAAGGGAGAACACAATTTCCAAGCAAACTGCAAAAGTTCAGGAAATTCTTGGCCCACTATTTATTCCAAGGTATAACAAAGAGAAGGAAAAGACTCTATCCAGCATAAATCATATTTTTTTAAATTTCTCAATATTGCTTCCTGTTTTGTACTTGGGTAGCAGTTTGTGTACAGAAATAAAACAAATTTGCTTTTATCTTTTCAGAAGAAAGTGTCTGCTATATCATTTGCTGGCTGTTACTCATTTGTTCATCCAAAAACAGCAGGAAAAGGGCTTTTGTATTGAGAACAGTCAAGGTCAGGAATTTTTGTTTTTGATGTTGCCTGCCAGTAGCTTGACTTTTCTGACTACTATTTTCAAACCAGTCTTGGACAGCAATCTCATTGTTAGCTTACAGGAAGGGATCACACAGCTACAGGTAGCTGCAGTGGGCACAGAGCAGAAGATTTCAGGACAGAATTAAGGATCTTTTACTGTCTCAGTCATATATGTGCCAACCTCAAATGAAGTTAATCAAGCCTGCTAGAATTGACCCTAATACTGTAAACTGTTTTTCATGCACATGCAACCTTGGAGTCCGTATGAGCAGAAATTTTACTTAAGTAATATTGTTTACAGAATCAGGGCTTTACATATCACTATTCACCATAACAGATATTTCTTTTCATAGTAAAGAATCAAAAATGCAAAACACTTGTGGTTTTGTAGAAAAGAGAACCAATAGTCTGACAGTGAAGATCAACTACAACGTTTTTTTTTTATTATTTTTTTTTTTTTTAAGCCTCAGGTTAATGGCTACATGACAGTAAAATAAATCATTACCCAAAATACCATAAAATGTTGGTATGGAAGTATGAGCATTTCTCATTGACTTTAATTTCCAGGTATTTTTGTGACAGGCAGATGCAGCAGCGGTAGAAAGGTAGAAACGTGATGTATTGTGCACTGGTGTATACTAGTGCCATGTAGTTCTGTAGTGTAAAACTGACCCATCACACTAGAGTGGGACTTGAATCATACGTGCACTGACAACTCCTGTTTAAGCAGTCTGTGACACACATAGAGATTTCACTTTTATTTCACCTTTTAATTTTCAAGATTTTATGAATGTGTCAATTAGAGATATCAGGTAATGGAAAGCAGGTTTCAAACTGTTTGGAGAAGCACAGTCATTTACTAACTATTTGGTCTTTTGTTATTAAAATAAAGCTGTAATAAGACAAAAGATGAAGTAAGACCAGCTGAACACCGATCTGAGGCAGTCTGATGCAAACCCCAATACCTTGGCTTGTTCACAGGCTGCTCCTTTACAAGACTGAAAGAAAATCTTTTTCAACTCTTTCTTTCTTGGCCGTGTTGTAAAGAAAGCAAAGAAAAAGCTATCTCAGCGCTGGTTTTCATGGTCTGCTTACTTTGTTTTCACACGAGATCCTGTGCCCTACCTTTGTGTCCCGTCCCGTCCCCCCCTACTCCCCCACCAACCTCCCCCCTCTCCCCTTGCTTTTTAGAGAGCTCCCTGTGCAAAACAATGGCGAGGCCTGATAACAACGGGCAGTTGCTCTCGGCCCGCCCGGTTGCGTTGCAGGATTCACTCCAAGAAACCCAGAGGGGTGTGTTGACTCTTTTTTCCATCACCGAACTTTACAGTCAGCGGGCCAGATGGCACGGTACGGGTGCAAAAAATAACAACAATAAATAATACTGCAACTTGCAACGTGGACTGAGTTCAGTTACTTCCACTTCATCACACTGTTTGCAAGTCCCTTTGATGTACAAAAGCCCCCCCTAAGATAATGAAATGCTGTGGCAGCTGGCTAATGGCTGGGAAAGTGCAAACCCTGCATTGAACTCTTCCCACCAGGCTATTCAGTGCCCAGGCAATGTCAGTCTCAAGGAGACAAGGAGCCAGGGAAGAAACGGAGTCTTGTTGCTGTGCAGCTTTGGACTGCTGGGCAGGCGGCTGTAGGTAGGATGTTGTTTGCCCGGCTGAATAGAAGTGATGTGCCCAAGGCAAAGGGAAAGTTTTACTGTCTTAACACATTAACCTTGCAGAATCTGTCCTGGACACGTTAAACAAAGCCACAAGGTCATGTTGCTTGAAGAGCCACGGCTCTCGGGTACGCTTCAAAGTGATCTGTATTTTTTTACTGTAATCTGTCAGTCATTCCTTCATAGGCCGTTCCTGTTTAGGGGGGACTAGCTCATGGCTCAGCTCCATGGGCAATAAAAAAAAAATAAACACAGCCAGGCCTTTCCCTCAGCTGCTCCACGTCTAAATGTGGGGCAGGGTAAATGACAAAGATCCAAAATAGACTGCAGGCACAGACAAATATGAAAACCCTTCTTGTTTGGGAGCCTTGAAACAGTCAGGGATTTATTCCTCAAACACAATGAAAAGTTTCTTGTTCCTCCATTAAATGATCCTGTGTTAATAATATTATAATGCGGCCCAACCCTGCAAATACATGATTGTACTTGCACAGACCAACATGAATGTTAGTTGTGCTGCCCTCAGTGCCACTATCCACCACGAGAAGGCTCGGGAGGTGCCAAAGCTCTGGAGGCCTGGGGCTGCCCACTGCCACAGGACACCACAGTGAACCTCGGTGAGAAAGGTGCAGTGCCAGACTGGGAATGAGGCATTGAAACAAAAAGAGTGAGTGATGAAAGCTGAATCTGCCAGAATGAGTATTTTTGGGAAACAGAGATCAGCTCTGGCTTTTATTATTCTGCAGGAAACAATTATTTTTGACAGTTAAGTTTTGGAACATTCACGCACAATTATGAAATAAACTTGCCAACTGCCTGGTCTCAAGGGCTGCCTTATTCCAAAATGTTGCTGTCCTGGATGTTATGGTCTTGCAAGCCACAGCAAAGTCACATTCTGACCAGCTAGACATTGTGAAGCTTTTATCCCAGATCAGGAGTCCATAATTGCCTGAGAGCTGTGGTAGCCTCCAAATCTCAACAATTCTAGAGGGAACAGAAGGTTAAAAGAACGGACATTTTGCATACCTTGTCTCAAATAGTTACTCAGATGCTGACCTAAGGCAAAGCTGCTGAATATCAGTGTGTATTTTCACTGACTGTGTGCAGAAGACATATTGGTTATTGTCTCTTAGGCTAATGCATGCTGTATCCTACAGTGCAGCTCTAATATATTTCCTAAGAGCAAGAATGAATAAACATCACCAAAATCTTCAGTGCCAAGTGGGAGTAGCTGTATTTAATACAGAGATTATGGCAACAAACTTCAGATCTTTTCCTTATGGCCCTTTATCACGTGTAGTTGCTTTTTAGGAAAAGTCTTTTTGTTTCATGAGGCTGACATTCACTAAGAAATCCCAGCCTGGCTGGTTATATTGGCTCTATCACTCAGTCTTAGACCATTCCTTCCACAGAGCTTGCTTTCTAAATCTAGTTTCAAGAGCTCTTTGCTTGACAGACTGCTTCACAGACTTACAATTGTTTGTTTCTGGCTCTTTTTGATTGCTCTGCTGATCTCTTGACTTTGGCCTCAAGGCTATTATTTATATTGTACTTTTATTGGTGTTTGCTATTTGAAACTTTGTTTTCTGTAGATTTGCTGCCCCTTTATAAACTGCTTTTCTGATTAAATTCTGGTGAAGAGGCTGGATTGCTTTTTTTTTTTTTTTTTTTCCATGTTTGTTCCTCCACCTAATTGTTCAGTTGAGAACTCACCTGCCTTTTGTTTATGCCGTCCTTTGTGATTTGTTCTCAGATTAGCAGGAGCAGCTGCACAGCTTTTACTTTTATTACTTCTTTGCAGTGGGCCAGGCAACATATTAACCATCCAGGTACTGCTCTCCCAAAATGTCAAGCGATTCACAATAGATTCTTTATTCTGCAGTCCAGAAAAAAAAAAAAAAAAAAAAAAAAATTCTTTGACTGTCACATCATGCAGGTAGGTATGTGTGTCTAGATGTATCTGCTATGGGGACAGAATGAGTTTAAGAATCAGGACATATGAAACTAGTCCAGTCTTTCTGCCAATATATCTAAATTTACTTTTGCAGGAGTTTGAGTGTGAAATTCAAATCCAAATTCAGGTCTCAGCCCTGCAATGCCAGGAGCTCAGTGGGACTATATGCATGCATCCTGTATTTCCTGAGCATTAAACTTTCCAAGGTGTTGTGGTTCTTAGCTCTGTGATTCTTTCAGTTTTGTCTACCAAATATAGTTTGCTCAGTTTACTCCTCCTTAGATCTGCTAATAAAGTGGCTTCTGTCTTGATTTGGGTGATTTACAAAGTTCCGTAGTTTCTCAGTTACTGAGCTTTCCGGCTGTTTTCATTTTACTGCTGACTGCTTGGTCGATACCATATCCTTAATGGTGAGCCAGCTCTCCTACAATTTACTTATAATAATCTCTGATGTGGTCCTTCTTCCTACTAATACTTTCCAAAAATTTGTTTTCTTTTTCTTTTGGGCTTGGGGATAGATAGGGAGGAGAGAAAAGGAATGTTATTTGCCATAGATTAAGCTAACCTCCCAGAAGACCTGTTCATGCCAAATTCCAGTTCTTTTGCTGATTTTAGGTTATTGTGTTTCAATTTCTCAAACTCAAGGCTCCAAGACCTTTCTTGAACAAGATGCTGAATGGCCACAGTGCCAGCTAAAGCGAACAGGCTTTGGAACTCTTTTATATTTTTGGGAATTGGTCAGGATGTTCAGAACAGGAACTTCAGTGAGGAGAGAGTTAAATGCAGAACACTGCTGATGATAAACACTTAAGTGCCTAACATTTAGGATCCCATATTACCTGATACACAATCTGTGGGTTATTTTGAAAATGCAGTTCTGGGGAAAGAATGATAACAGTGCCCATGCCCAAAGTCTGTGTGTCTACTTACTGTGTTCTGGGGCTGGTAAAGAAGATAAACTGTTTTTCTTGTTAACCATTTGTTTGTGTGCTGTGCTGAACAGTTATATATCAACTAGTGAGACCCTGGTTACTGAATTGCATTTTACTAATTAAGATGTGTTTTATAGCAGGTAGTGTATGTCTATCTTGATTGAGGTGCACTCATGTCATGAGTGATCCCACTCCTGATACGCTAAGCAAGGCCGCAATTTCTGACACTACTTCATATTTCAGGAAACAGCAGCGCATTTCTTTGCTCTTTCTTTCTAGGCTAAGCACGTATACTATTTTCTCAGTTCTGCATCATTTTTTTAAACTTAATTTCTGTGCAGCTCTGTGTAAGTATTTACCACACATTTTTCAAAGGCACAGTAGCATTCATCATTTTCCTGTCTCTCTCTAAACTTCAGGCTGAATGGTTTTCTGGATTTGCATCCACTGCTCATCCTTTGCTAGTCTTTAGCCATTTCAGTTTTAATCAGTGCTCTTTCATCTTTAGCTCTATTAATGTGGTGATTCTTTTGGTATCTGGGCTTGCTGAAACAACACACAGCATGTGTCCCACTGTTTCTCCCAGCTGATGTGGCGAAAGTCTCTACAGTTTCCCTTAGTGAAACCTTCTCCACTATCTGGATTGCAGCCCGAGCTTGTTCCAGCCTCAGTTGCCTTCCACTTCAGGATCCACTACTGCAGTGTTTCTTCAAACCACCACAGTTGTTTATATCAATAAATTGTTTATAAGCACAGTGAGTTGTTTGACCCTTCAAGTGCTTTTGATGTTAATTCTTCTTTATTTGGTTTATTTATTTATTATTTGTAAAAAATACCTTAAATAAATTTAGTTTCCTAAGATGTGCTTGTGTTTGCTTTGGTGGATCAAGCCCTATTCTCTAAGTTCATTATGAGTTTTCTCTCCTAGCCAGTGTCAGAGACACATGGAATTTATTTATTTATTTATTTATTTTTGTTCTCTCAAGAGGAAAATTCAACGTCTACTATAGGACTGGCTTCAAACTGTTTCTACCAGTGTAGCCTCTGTGGAAATTTAGCTTGCTTACACCAGCAAATCTATGAGTGATTGTATTACAACATCTTAACTTCTGGAGTTCACAAAGCATTTGATAATCTTCTTCAAAACCAATGCATTTAGGTAGTTCATTTAAACATAAAAAGTGAGAAAAGCATAATTAATAAAATTAAATAAAAATAATAATTTAAAAAAAGGTTTCATGGGATTTAAAATTTTCAAATCAGCTTAAACATCTTCTCTCAGCAGTGTGGTAGTGTACCTTTGGGCAGCCAGTTCAGAGCTTCTCCTGGAAATATCTGGTAATTGCTTCTGAGCTGTAAGTGCTCCTGAGCAGCCTAGCCCCTTCTAGGAGAACTCCTCATAGGTATTTCCATTGCTGTGATTTGGTCTGATAAAGTGATTTTCTGTGAATCTCTGGACTCATTTCCAGAAAAAATGGGTTTGACTGGAAGACTCACTGTGCTGCAAGAAAATTCAAGCAACATTCTTTGAGATGTAGGCACTTGTAAAATGAGAAAAAAAGCTACCAGCTCTAAGATAAAAGAAGGAAGAATGGAAAAAAAGAAATGAAAAAATAGAGTATGTGAAGCTGATAATTAATCTGTAAGGCACTGCAGGTTTCATTTATCCTTTGTAGTATCTAGAGAGAAAAAGATGTCATACGAGATCACAAATATTCTCATGTACTTCCATCAGAATGTGGCTTGGGCCTCAACTCTTCAAAGATTTGTGCACATATTTAAACTTACTGACTTTTCAAATGGTAAATTTAAACATGTTATTCTTTGCAGGACCAAGCTGTGTATTTTTTTTTTTTTTTTTTCCGAAGTGCATGTCAGCCAAACTAAACTGCAGAAATAATAATATTAATAATAATAACAACAATAATAATAATAAATCAGGGAATGCTTCCAAAGCATTGTGTGTAGATTGCTAGAGGGGTTCCTGAATTGCATCTCTCAGAGTCAGATGGTACTCCTGCGTATCAGAAGTGTGATGGATGTACACTATTTTGAGTTGTCTCATGTGCTTTACAGTGAGCCAAATGTCCATTTTCAAGTAACTGTGCTTTCAAAAGGAAAAAAACTAACACCGCCCCACGCCCCCCCCTTCTCCCCCTCAATAAACCAACTTTACCCAGTTGTAACAAAACACATAAGCCAAACCCATCTGATAGAAAAATGAAACCAAAACATTTTTTTGGGTGGAATTATGGTGGAACTGGGATGGTCATTTGGGTGGAATATATCAGATTCGCTGGGCCTAAAATGATCTTTCTTAGGAAATATGTTTATATGAAATTTTCTGTAATGGATACCTGTCTTGGATGGAATATTTCTGGAAAAAAAAAAAAAAAAAACTTTAAAGACAAAATAGTTAAGCCACATTCAAAAACCATTTTTAAGAGAAAAGATGTTTTTCTTAGTAAAAAGCAAAAAACCCTTAACCTCTCCATGGATTCCCTGGGGAAGTTTTGCACCTCTATAGTTCTGAAATCACATCCTGAGACATGATGTGTTTTTTCCTCCTTTAAGAAATTATCTTTTTTACTTCTTTTCCTTTGGATAAATTGGCTGATGTTGGCCAATGTGAACATTTTGAAAAATCTCTATGTGCATGCTCCTGAGACTTGTTACGGTTTGGCAGAAAATGGGGAAAAGAGGAAGGGAACAAAAAGGGGAAAAATAGAAAAAGAAAAAGAGGAAGAAAAAGAGAATAATAATAATAAAAATACATCGGTTGTTAGCAGATGTATGCTATCTCCAAGGTTTCTTGCTGAAAACAAGACTTTCTCTGATGCTGCTCTTCCCAGATGAAAGGTACTAACCTGGTGCCAGGAGCCCTTGTGGAAGGTAAGGAAACTGTTTGTGGCTGTTCAGGAGGTCTGGAAGAGATGCTAATTTGCCTTGTATGAGGTGTGATCAAGAGCTAAGTTTCAAGCTTGGTGATGGTTGGGAGTTGCTTACTGGGATAAGGATCATGAAGGATAAGATGGTAATGCTTGGTGGTGGAAAGAAAGTAGAAACATCAGGGGCTTGGAGAGTAAGACAAAAAGAGAGGCTGTAGGGAGACCTGGGTAATTAATAGGGAAAACTGGGTTGGTAATGAAGGACATTTCCATGAAAAATGTGAGGAGGATTGCAACTGTGAATACAGTAGGAAGGACCGTTTAGACCTTGGATGAGGCTGGAGTGGGAAGGATGGGACTGGGACAAAAAAAGTAGAAGGCATGGGGAAGAGACAGGCAGGAGCAGGACAGTTTGGTCAGGGTAGGTAGGGCAGGGCAAAAGCCTGTGGTCTTCTCCTGTGTGTATGCCTATCTATGGCCTGGAATGAAATGCCAGCTTCCTCACTGGCAGCAAACATCTGTGAATCTCTCTGCCAGAGTACGTGTGCATTCTTCTTTAGTATAATCAACCCTCACAAGGAAAATATAAAATAAATGTGACATGCTTGTTGAGTCTGCTGTGTGCACTCAATTGAAGGCAGGATGGGAGAGTAAATAAATAAGTCTCTATCTCAGTGCATTCACAAAAGTGGATTGGATTGGTGTTGCCCAGGTAGCTATAATTCCAGCATTGCCATCTTTTTCAATGCTGACTCTGCAAATTTAGATTTTTTTTTATTATTATTATTTTTAGTACACCTCAGCTATATATGAATCGAATACAAGAGATATAGAACAATAGACCTTGTGGTTCATCAAAATTAATTGTCTACAGATATAGCTCATGACTGGGGAGGCTTTGCAGTACAACTTTTCCCTTCAACCCTTTCTATTTTATGTATTCACTTAATTTGGCAACAAGAAAACATTGCAATGTGGGGTGAAGAAAGGCTGCTTTTTAATGCTCTTTGATTGTTTGCCAAAGTTTCTGCAAGTGTTCCTGTTAGGACATATTACTATGTACTATATCAGCATGTTTATATTCTTACAACATGTTTAAACTTCTCAGTTATAAATTTCTTGTATGTCTAGAATTGCCTGGGAAGGCAAACCTGCACAACCTGCCATTGTCCTTTTTCCTGGGCAAGGTTGATGCACTTTCTGTCAGGTTGGTAGAACCTCAGAGACAAGGTCATAACTCCATGGCAGACCACAAATGGGTATGTTTACAGTGAAACAGGATGAATTTCAAGAGCAAAGTTGAATGATTTATGTGAGATACTATGATAGAAGAGTGACAGTAAGAGATCAGACTATGTTGATTCAGTTGCATAATTTGGCCTCAAGACTATTAAATGTGAGTTACAGTTCACAAGGGGAGTGTATTCTGTTGTTGTTATTGTTGTTGTTCTGTTTTTCCCCCTCTGTTAGCCTGTTTTCTTCCTAACTAAAGAGGAGGGAAGGGGGATGGGAAAAAGAAACAATTCACAGATCTACCCAGTTGTTTTCATTTCTTCCAAGCTGAAGCAGAGCTCAAGGAGGGAGTATTTGGAGCATAGCTGTGTGACGTACTGCTTTCCCTACCTAGAATGTTTTTAATTCCTTTTCTTCCTCCTTTGGAAGGGGTTGTAAAAAACTCTATTAATTTTGAGTGTATATCACGCACTATTTTTTTTTTTTTTTTTTTTTTTTTTTCATTAAACATCAGGAAAGTTCTTCAAGATGATTTTTCAAGTGGCAGATAACAAAAAGTGTAAATGGGAATACTTATAGGATCCTTTCTATTTTAGTGCTAGAAGCATGTGAACAGTGAAATTGAAGTTCAGAAATGCAAAAAGGAATGCAATTCATTGTTTCTCCCTCAACAAGTTCTTACATGTACCTATTACCACAGAATGGAGATTTCCTTCTTGTGTCCTTGGCCAGGAAAGAAAAAAAAAAAGGAAATGTTAATAAAACCAAATCAAAACAACAGAAAAAATACCCTAAGTTAAATTCAAGACAAAAGGAAATAAATTGTCCATAGGGAGGGTGGTGCATGCTTACATTCCCATTCCAACTGAAGTCTCTAGTAATTTTTTGATGATTTAAAGCATAACCAGGATTTCTCCACCAACAATGAAAACTTGTCCTTTCAGTTCTTTGGAAAGTTAGTTTTATTCTTTTCTTTCTCTCATGCGGGGATTTCTAGAACAACTTTGTGCTGTAACACCATCCAATATTCACTCATGTTGTGGACCCATAGTGCTGATGGTGTATTGTCCTGTACTTGTTTACAACAGTAGGAAATGGGTAAAAAATATTGTCTAAAGAGAATGAAGGTATGTTTCATGCATTGATCCTGCACGGACAATTTAAAACAAGCAGAGAGAAACTGAGAATTAGCAGTGTTGTTCTCATAAGGATCTCTTCTTCACCCTGTTAAGATATTGCCTGTTCTCTTGGAACATCATGGCACTATAGATACACCCTATGTCACTGTTCATACAACATGGGTGTATAATAGATATTTTTGTTCATTGGCTCAAATCTGAAAAGCTAGAGGGGTATGTGGAGGGAAGGGTCTGAGTTCAGCAGAAGAGAAACTATTCAAATTTTAAGCTAAATTCAAAGCCTAATTTAATTTGAGGGATGTATAACTTATTTTTCATTGTCATCTGGATTATTTTAAAGCAAAATAATGCTATTCTGAAATAAAAAGTAAAAAAATAATAATAATAAGAAGAAGTTAAACAAACATTTCAGGTCTCCCAAACAAGTGTTTCAATTTCAAAATTTTCAAAATGAAAATGTAAAATGTAATTATTTTTATTTTAAAATTACTTTTTATTCTGTCTCCCATCATATAGATAAACTTGAAGTATTTTTTTCCCTTTAAATTTCCTAAAGGCTGTGGGGAGATGGAAATATATTAACCGAAAATACTCGATCCACTCGAGCCACTGAAGCATCTTCTGCTTGGGGACTGCAAATTGTGAGATATATTTGCATTTTAGACTTTGTGTGATGTGGTTTGCATATTATTCAACTTTCTCTTGCTCATACTAGAAGACCCTGACAGAGGCTTGTGTGACAGACTGCCTGCTTCCTTCCATTCTCCATTATTCCCCACTGTGTGTTTGCCTGTTTTGGTGTAATTTGGTATTTAGGGTATTAGCCTTGCAAAGGCTGGAAGCTATCATCTTTTGAAAAAGCTCCATTTGCAAAATATGGACCAAATAATGTATCTTTATGCCTATTCATTTGCACCCTTCCTGGGGAATGTGCAAAAATAACTCCCTTCTGCCCACCAGAAATTCCTGTTCTGTGAGACATACTCTTCTCCAGTCTCCTCTTGGCTTTGTCCAAAAATATATAATATCTAGCTATCATTCTCCTACTAATGGAAAGATCCTGAAGTATCTTACTACGCCTGCTACTGTGTGAGTATCAATTCCACATGCTTGTATGATTTCCTGTGAGATAATTATATTAGTTCTGTAGTGAAATCAGAAGGGGAAAATAAAATAAAATAAAAATATATTAAAAAGCCTGACCCCTTTTAAATAGAGTAAGCTCAACGAAAACTGTTAAATTGGTTCCATGATATGAGTGTTAGATGTAAAATCTTGTTCTAGCAGAGGCTTCTGACTTTCTCTTTGGTTTTCTGGCTGATGATGGATGTTGTTGCTGCCACCTGTTTGAAGACAATTATGCAACTGGGACCATGGAATGATGTCCAGTTGCCTTTTTTAGAATATGAATAGAGCTTTTGAATTTGGCTGTGCTGAGCACTTTGGGGCTGAATCACTCTGTAGACTTGCCAGAGAAAGCGTTTAGCCTATGGACATGAGCCAAAGCCCACTGAATCTCACAGCAAGGCTCTTTTTGGCTTCAGTAGGCTCTGGCTCAAGCTCTATATGAATGAGAATTTCTTCTTGGGAATTAACTAAAATTTCTAATTTTAGTTTCTCTTTTTCTTTTCCTATAGATTTTTACCTGTATTTTTCCATTTGAACCACTTTTACCACACTCTGCTCCTCTCTGCTCCGAAACAGGGGTGTTAGGGCTGGTGGCAACAGAGATGTGCAGACATGAAAAAGTCGAGGGCAAGGAGCCATCTCAGAGCTCAGCTGCCTGAACTGTGCTGTATCCACTGTCCACTTTTACTTGCTTTTCATTTTTGAATGTGTGCTATTTTGAAATGCATCAAATGCTGTTGGACTCCAAGCTATTTTGGACATGAACATGTCATTTCCCCTCCTTTTGCTGCAATCACAGTTGGATCCTGCAGGCATTTCCCATAACAGGCCTCAATTATCAACGGCAGGAGTTTTAGTGTATTTCCCTTTGCAAAGACTTTTGTTGCCAGATGGGAGTTGTTAGTTGTTTATATCAGGCTATGAGTAATGCCTTTTTGCTAGCACTGTACACATTTTTTTTTTTTTTCTTTTTTTTTGACATTTACTCCTTCTGTTGTTATACAATGTTAGCTTTGCAAGTTGTAAAGAATAACCTTTTACCCTCAGATGTCCTTTTGTGGACTTTTTGCACTTTTTTTTTATTATTATTATTTTTTTTTTCCAAATACAAAGGTATAATGAATATATAAAAATAGAAAAAATTAATGACAAACTTTCGCAGTCTGTTACTCAGTGCTGTAAGCAGATGTTAAACATAGATTAGTGGGTCCGTTTATAGGTTTCTCAATCTCTATTTCTTTGTGAGTCTCCTTTATGTCTGTTACAGGGCTCCCCTTTCATTCAGTTATCCTTGGCACTGTTGGGTGAAACCTAAATTTTACCAGCTCCCAGCACTTCCATTAAATGGTGGGATGAGCCTTTTATCTGCAGACCTCAATCCATCATAATTCATACACTAAGACCTTATCTTGTGAGTCATTGAGCATTTTCTGTGAGAAGAGCCCTCAATGCATGCTTATTCTGAGCATTGACTCAGCGTTCGGACCATCAACCTGAAGTCATATCTTGATAGCAAACTTTTCACAATAACTTTAGCATCAATTTCATGCTCTTTCATTTCACAGAGAGATAAAAATTTTTATCCATCCATCTTCTTGCTTCCCAACTTTTTCTGCCCTTTTATTCCAACAAAGGTAACTCTAGCACAGCTCTGAAAACTGTAGGGCATTGTACATTGTATGTACATGTATGGTGTCAAAACTGTGTAGACACGTTCAGAGCCAAACTGTGATATTTGTGCTACATTTTGCATAGAAGGTAGAGACTTGTGCCAATTCCAAGACCTCCAGAAGTCCTTGGACAGCCCATGAGTATTTCCCATTGTTGCTTCTTGTACACAAAGTCTTGCACATAAAATCTCTTCCAAGACGTCTGTGTAGGGAAAAGTTCCAATTTCATATAGTTCCCCAGAGGACATATGGAACAGGATTCCTGTAAACCTGCTAAGAAAATGAGTCTCTTTGAGCTTCCACACTCAATAAGCTAGCTTCACTTTTTTATTTTTATTTTTTTTTTAACTAAAAAACAAACAAACAAAAACTTTATGAACCTGAATTTATTTTCCATGGCCCATTGTGGAGACCTGGAACCTTCTGGGCTTTTTCTTGCTCACTTGAACTATCTTTTACAGATGCCTAAGAAATAGTCTTTAACAACCATAGAAACCCTTAGCCCTAAATATATGGGTAATATCTGCACTGTGCACTCTACACTATCAGTAATTTTAGGTGAAACTTGGCAGAACTTCTAATCTGATCCTAATTATATTATTGCCTTTTACCTTTAGCCAGCATTCTGGAGTGTCCTCCACTTAGGACTGTGGAAGGGTTTGTGAGAACATACAAAGAAATAAATGACTGCTGTTAAAACTCTGCCTTCTCTCTAGCAGTAACTCAGTGATGGGGGGAAAAAAAAAAAAAAAAAAAAAAAAAAAAGAAAAAAAAAAGAAGGAAAAATATACCCTCAGGTATGCTTTCCTTGATGCATATAAATTCAGGTCCCATGAAAATATTTATCTGTAAATAAGCAGCTTGGTTTAGTCTTGTTTCTCAAGGTTATCTGGTTGCGGGGGATAGTTTGCACTTGGTAATAAGTGAAAAACAAGTTTGATCACTGGAATTCTGTTATTTTCATCTGCAATATTATGCAAGATCAAGGTAATACATTTTGTTGCCAGCTGGAGCTACAGGGTAACAGGCTGCTGCTGGTTTTCCCTGTAGACAACAGTAAAGAACACATTTTATGTCAAAGTAATTGCACTAACAGGTGCCATTGAGCAACTGTGTTTTGGTTGCGACACTGTTGTGGCTCAGTGCTTACCACAAATGTTTATACAAAAAAAAATTCAGTTCTGCTTTTAAATTCCTATTCAAACTGACAAGAAAGAATAGGGTAAACAAGGGTGAAGCAATAACTACAGTTTAAAAGCTAGAAGGTTCCTTTCCCACTTCTGGTGGGTGAATACCGCTGCCCTATGACAAATCCTTCCTCGGGTTCTTATCACAACAATGATAAGCAGACACCCAGGGCTGGCAACAGTAAGACCTGTAAGAAGGGGTGAGATTCTTACAGTGGGATACATGTTGATGTGATTAGGTCACATATTTGGGGAATAATGTAATTTCATGCATCAGGCACCAAGCACTGACTGCCACACAAGCAGTAGGCCCTCTTCCCCCTTGCCTTCATCATGTGCTCAGACCTGAAGCCTGCAGCTCCTGCTGTGGGAAGGGCGGCGAGGTGAGGAACAGCAACGAGAGGGCTGGCAGCCCAGTGCCTGGGAGCCGGCAGCACTTTGGACGAGAGCAGTTGCAGAAAGCTTGGAGAACATTGCTTCACAGCCTCCTAATCTTATGAAGTAAGCTAACCTGGAGCTGAAACACTGCATGCTGGGGCTGAAAACCTTGTGCTGCCCCAAGGCTGTATTTACAGCATTGTAGGTATATGCAATGGCACTGTTATAAGATCTTCTAAAGATGGATTTTCCAAATCAGACTTTAGTTATCTAAAAATGGGACAAGTGGCTTTAACTGTCTCAGTGCCTCACAATTATACTCTTTATTTATTCTAACCTAGTTGTGTATTCCAAAATTCACTTTTATTTATTTTTATTTTTTGGGTGGAAGGCAAACATGTATGTCTGCATCCTACTCACCAGAATTATTTTTCCAATTTCCTTTCACTGTAATGCCAATGACTTACAATGTAGATACTATATCTTAATTAACTGATCATCATTACTGCAGCAAATGTACACATACATGTTCTCTGACACAGTCTAGGCAAGAGTATGAATAGTTTCCTAATGTCAGTGAATGTGAGCTAAGGTAGTTGATATTATTTCACATTCACTTGGTCCGAAGAGTGTCCACTATAATCAGGGAAGTCTGAACCCAACATTCTACTCACCCCGTATTTTGGCAGCGTAAGACTTCCCTGATCTCATTCCCTTCACCCCCAAATTCATTCCATCTATGACAAGTAATTCTCTTTTTTGACAATAGTGCTGTGCTGGTATTCTGTATGAATTATTTCAGCTCATTTTTGAAGATGGTGTTAAACAACTCCATGTCTTTTCCGTATGAAGCTGTTACCCTTTGTGCCACTGCAAAAAAATGTGGATAACTGTTCTGTCTGAACCAAACATTAGCCTTGCCGAGGTTTCCAGGGGTTCAGCCTGGTTCCTCATCACAGGTTGCTATGAAGCCTTTCTGTGTCCTAGACTGGATGCTCCCACTCCCAGAATCCTTGCTTCCCTACTAATGAAAAATATTTTAATGGTATGGGGAGGAATGCTTACAATTCAGACACTCTTTTTCCTGTGTTCTCCCGGGGAAGTATTCCTGCAGTTTTGCTAACAGCTATTTGTATACATGAGTGTGGAAATTTGTATACATGAGTGTGCCTTCACACTGATCTTCACACTGGTATGGACAGATTGCCATTTTATAGTACTGTTAAGAACACAGTGTTTTATTTTTTTATTTTTATTTATTTATTTTTTTTCATGAAATCCCTTTCTTACACAATGTTCATGCTACAAGTGTCAACAGCAGTCATATTTTTAACTCTCCATATCTTTTTTTTTTTTTTTTTTTTTTTTTTTTTTTTTGTAAACAGCTCAATGAAACCACTGAAGTTGGCACATGTTTTAACTGAATAGCCACAATATTGTGCTACTATGCAATACTTTCCCCATCCTCTTTCCCCACCTCAGATGTCATGTTCCCTTACACAGACATATCCAAAATGTGGTAAGCTACTTCTAGCAGAGACGAAGTTGAGCTACAGATGAGAAACAGTAGAGGACAACTTTCTACCAGGACAAAGCTGCTGTGACCAAGGGGTGCCACAGGCAGTACATACCTGTTGGTGTTTGTGGCAGAGGAAGTCACAATTCAGCAGAGAACTATTTTGCCCTTAACAGTGCTTTCTTCCTTTCAGGCTCTCCAAAAGCTTTCAGAGCAAGTTCAGTCTAAGACTTACTTTGACTTGGTCATTTTTGGGGCATTTGACTGTGCATAGTAAGGTTTTTATTTTTCTGTCTAATAAAGCTAATGTAGACACAACATGGTAGTATATCTTTGTCTTATTCCAATGACTCTTATCTGTCTTCAGTTCCAGGGGGGAAATCTGGTGCTTCAGAATGAGTTATCCTGATGAACTTTCACATATTGTGATCTCCCACTGTCAGGCAAGAGGGGCTTGGGAGGTGGTCCTGCGTGCTGCTCCTGGGCTGCAGAGCTCCTCTGGGTGCAGTAGTGAGGGTGTCCATGCTCACAGCGTGTGCAGGACCCTCATCAGACCAGAAAATAAGAGAGTTCACTAGAAATCCAAAAATTTAGATTTACCGGAAAATTTGCAAGGCATTTGTATAAAGCTGGGGCCACAAAGTAACTCAGTGAACATGGACAAAGTATACAAATTTGATAATTAAAAGCAAATTTTCATGTAAAGGTTCTGAGGGATTATCTGAATGTGAAACTCAAACTTCTGAGATGTGAGACTGTGATAACAAAAACAATAATGGAGACATATTATATGTCTTTTCAATTCATTATTGCATTTCCCTGAAATGAGAGGCTTGTTGTCCGCAGTGGTGACGTGACAGCTTCTGTCTCTCCACAGGCGATGAGGATGAGAAGGATACACAAACAAACTCTGCTCTTTTGATGAGTTTCTGGATATTCTTCTTTCTGCCATTCACATGGCATGGAAGAAAGAACAGACTGATAAATGGATAGCATTTTGTCTATTATTTTCTTAAGAAAAAATACCTGCAAATTATAACTCAGTGGTTTTGTTGAAAATGTAGGTGAAGTACAGGAGGTGATTTACTTCAGTGCAGCCAAAGGGGAACTGTGACTTCCTGCAGCAGGAAACCACCTTTTACTGAAAGCAGGTTGCAGGGCAACATCTAACCCAGAGCTGGGTCTGCTGATGGCCAGAGTGTTAAAGGGGGAAGGAAGGGGAGGGAGGAAGCAAGAGGAGTCTGGCGTGAACCGCTGTTGTTGGGGAGCTATCAGCTCTGGGTTTCTCCAGGTAGGATAGGGCTGGGTAGGACATGGGCTGCCTGTGGGAGAACTCTGGAGCTGCTGATGCTTTAATTGACTGGCCAATAGGACAACCTCAGTGATTCTGCCTGCTTACCCACTCCTTCCCCCCATTGAAGTGGTGGCTCTCACTGAGCTTGCTTCAGAGAGCAAAACTGTTTCAGATGGCACCATGGACAGTATGGCACACCAGTGCCACCCATCCTGCTTCACACCCTGTCCTGAGCATCCTGTGCTCCTGGATGCCCGCTCTCCACTCTAAGGCTTTCTGTCGTATCTGAAAACTACCATAAGGGAAAAAAAAACTCTTTTATCTTAGTTAAAATAAATAAATAAATAAATCTATGTAAGCAGCATCATTAATTCCATAAAATAAAATAAAATAAAATAATAAAAAAAAATAATAGCAATAATAGTAATAAATAAACAAATAGTGAAAAACAGCTGCTGGCTTCTCCTGTCAGGAGTTTGCCACCTGAGATGAAATCCATCCAAAACTATTTTATGAAGAGGAGAGGTCATCTCACTTGTCTTTAGCAACTGCAGTTATTTATGATCGAACTACTTAGGGAATAATAATAATAATAATAATAATAATAATAATAATAATAATAATAAAAGAGGTATGTTTGCTGCCTGTGGTGTGGTCTGGCTGCAGCTCGGCACATGACTGCTGTGAGCTGTGTATCCGCCACCTGTGAGGGTGCCCAGCCTTGCTGGCGGTGGGGCTCTTGGGCTCTGTGAGCAAGGAAGCTCTGTCCTTCCCTGTGGCAGCTGTCATTTTCTGAGGGGCTGCTCTTTGTGTTAACATCACATGGCAAGGCTGGTGGTAGCAGGCGAAGGGAGGAGAAGGAGAGGAGGGAGGGCTTGTCCCCAAATACAGTGGTTACTGTGTAACTCCAGAGAAACTAGGCAGCCACACGCCATCATGTAAGGAGTCTGCTCTTCCTGAAAATGCACCAGTACTTGCACAGCCCCTTTCAAAATTTCCTTGGATGGAGCAGGACTTGGCCCTTGCTCAGGAGGAGTGGCTGAGCATTTTCTAATGTTGTTGTTCTTTAACTGAAGGACTTTTTCCTACCAGACGATACAGTCCTTACATCACCAACTATTCTGCCTGCAGGCTGGAATTATAAATGGCTTCAATGTTTTGCTCATGCCTGCCCACATTGACAAAGGTTGTTAAAAATTAGCCCCTGGTCTGGAGCTATTCAGATATTTTATGTTTAAATAGCAGTTAGCCCATCAGTGTCCAGCCCCTTGGTTTATTCCCACAAACTCTGCTCTCATTATTGCGCAGAGTAGAAATGCAAGCTGACTATCAGCAGACTGCTGGTAAAATATCAACTAGAGCAGCAGCAACCAGGTATCCTGGGATGATGCAATCTGTAGAAATTACTCCAAGATGTTAACATGGGACTGGGAGAGTAGTGCACTTTTGTGATACTTAAAATATAGATGACATTTAAGTCTTCTAATTGTTTTCTTAAAACCCAATCTGATTTTCTTATTTCTAAGCTTTCAATTCCAGCCAAGGACATCTCTGAGCTAACAAACAAGTAAACTAACAAACAAAAACAAACCATAATAATAGTAATAACAACAACAACAACAACAACAATAATAATAATAAAACATCAACAACACTACCAACAAAAACAACCACACAAAAAAAAAAAAAAAAAAAGATTTTTTTTCCATCTAAGTCTAGGAGAGAGGAAAATCACATTTTATTTTCATACAACTATAATGTTAGCAGAGCTCCCTCCTCTTCCTATCTTCCTCCTCCCCTCCTGCCAAGTGCGCATTTACAGAGAGCAATGCTGGGCTTGATTCTGCTGTCATGGACAGTGATGACGTGTTAGGAGGAGTGCTGTGAGAGCCTGAGAGTCTGTACCATGCTGGAAATTGAATGCTGAGGACTGTGAATATAACTGGATGACAGCTCTTCCTGAAAAGCAAGAATGTGGAAATTAATGAGCACAGATGTTAATTTCCTAGGTAAGAGAGAGGAGGTTTATGTTTATATATCTAAATATGGGGGAAGAAAGTTCATTTAAAGAATATGAATGTTGAACTAAATCTTTGGCACTTCACTTATGGAAGTTGTCCTGCTAACACTGGGGGAAGTATTTGTCCAAGTGTCAGGTGGGAAGGAACTGTGCATTGTCTGGTTTTGGAGCACTCGTACTCAGATTTGCTCACAGCAAAATCAGAGCAAGTGCCACTGTTATGAAAGCAGCAGTGAGGAGTGCTGCAGTCCTGCACAGCTCTGAGGCTGGCCACCCCTCATCAGGTGACAGTACAGAAGTCAGGAAGTATTCATTTGTTCTCTACTTACAGAAGTGAGAATGGCAATGGTGTTTCATTCTTTGACTTTCCCTCAACACCAATTTCCTTTAACTCTTTGACTTTACTCATCTCCTTGGCAGCCAGTTCATTTTTGACAAATAAAACATCGCTTTAACTGGATCAAATCAATTTTCTATACAGATTGCTGGGCTTAAAATGCTACAGGTATCTGCATGAATCACAAGGAGACAAAAGACATCTCAGATTTCATGCCTGTTTATGGTAGGGCTAATATCAAGTCCTTTAGCCAGCAAAACACATTAGCTCAGAACTCAGTGGACTAGAAAAAATTACTTTGCCTGATTAGATTTAAGCTAGCATGTCTGAAAACATCAAACAAGAATCAGCCTGCTTTTGAAATTTGTTTCCAGTTATAGAAAATGACCTTCTTGATTCCCAGCAGCATCTCATCCTAACTTAAAAGAGCTGCTCTTTCGTCTCACAGCTACAAAGGTGCTCCTGCAGACTGATGTGTTGGATAACACTGATGGAGAACCCTGCAGAAACCCTCCCACACATGTTACACATGTTAAGAGGGATGGGGAGTCAGAATGATCTTACTACTTTTGGAGTATGACCACTTTTTTTTTTTTTTTTTTTTTTTTTTTTTTTTTTTTTTTTAATACAGGATTTTAAAAATTGATTTGCAGATAAGGACATTTTAGGGTATTCTGATGGTCTCTGTTCTTCTTCACAGAAACACAGAATAGCAGAACAGTTAAGGTTGGAAGGCATCTCTAGAAGTCATCTGGACCATCCCCCCTGCCCAAGCAGGAGGCCATTTTCACATGACATGAACAAAACTATGTACTGTTAATGTAGCAGGGGGGTAATGAGTGGCCTCGTCTGAGCCCCAGGTACAAGCAGAGCACAGATCTGCTGGCCCAGGCAAATTTATCAACCAAAGTGGCAGACACCAGCTCCCAGCGTGTTTCTTTTCTCCCTGCTGTCCTGGTGGATGACACAGTCCTCTAGGAAGATAGCTAGCAAGCCATCTCTGTCAGACCTAGAACTGAAGCTTAGAGCTTTGGAGGTTCAAAGGCAAAACATTTTTTCCATTGCAGGCCAGAGGATAAGGGAAAGAACATTCTTCCACCTGCTTTCATCAGGGACCAACTGCTGAAGTAAGCATGTGCACTGGGGTACAGACCCTCTTACTGCCCTAAGTGTTTCAAGAAAAATACACTAACTTGAGGAAAAGTTGTTGTTAGTAGGTTTTATTATTTTTCTGGGTGTTAAAAACTTGAGATTTGTGCCTTGTTTTCACTGCATTGTCTTGAGTTCTTCTTTGGATAAACTTTATTTTGTTAAAAATGGAATATGAAGAGATAACCTCTTTCTTGTAATCCTTCCCCTCTGTTGGGGAAAACCCTCTCACCTGCAAAAGGAGGACAAGAAAAAGGAACTGGGAGATTCCCATGTCATTACATTGGCAGTGGAGGACTGTGCTCATATGTACTTTGGGGTTTCAGGGATGTCCCTGCCGTACACATAATGAGCAGCAGAAATGCTGCAACTGAATCCCATCTTGCTGGTATTAAAGCAGAATATAGTACACAACAATGTGTTCTGTATTTTTTCACCCTCTTTTTCTCATATTATCATTTCATATCTAATTCTACTGTAGGGCAACTCTTTAGAAACTGATTTGCCACCTCTTCATGGGAAATAAGGGTTGGGAGATTGTCAAGCACATGGATGATAGAAACTGGCACTGACAGGTACTGAGAATGTCAGGGCTGAAATTTAGACATACTCAATGTGTTGCCTTCTAGATGTGCATCTAATTTTCTTTCTCTGTTCTGCTCATGCAATGAAGTAGAGTATTGAATAGACAAAGGTTCCAGGTCCAAACATAAAGGGTGCAGATGCAGAAGGATTTCCCTACAAGTCTTCAATTCTGTATCTTGGACTTGCTTGGGCTCTCAGTAGAACAGGTAGGAGGCAAGTTGCTGTCACCTGCAGAGGAATGTAAGAAGTTATTCAGGACTGGGAAATATATGAAAAATAGATCAGTGGGTGAGTCCTTCCAGGCCTTAAACTCTTGGGCTTGCAAGAGCACTGTTTTAAACTCGATAATCTTCTCTCCACCCTTTACAGAAATTTCAAGCAGGTGATTTTAGCTCGTACTGATTTCAATAGACCAAATTCATGTAAAGAGGCAAAACAAAAAACCAAATCCAACATGAAGTTTACACCACAGGGTAAAACAAGCATCCATTTTTATTTTATTTTATTTTATTTTATTTTATTTTATTTTATTTTTAACAGTGGCTATTCTGTGTATATATTCTATATATTATATTTTTCCATTCCCTTTGGCAAAAGAATCAATGGACAGGATTTTAGAACCAAGACATGAATATACTTCTCTCAAACTCTTTATAACCAATAATCTGATATTCACACATTCAGGATAACCAGGTCAATTGTTTTTGGCACATATCCACAAGCATCAGTTCCTCTGTCTGGTAAATGCTGTTTATGTAGCAATCAGCAGGGCTGCTGTCTAGTCCACTTCCAAAACATCCTGGTAAGAAACAAAGAGCAGCTTTAGCAAAACAGTCAAGTTTACTTGGAGCAAGAGCAACCCATCAGAGGCAGGTAATTTCCATCCACATATATCTGTCCACTGCACTGGTAAACATATCTGCAAAGTAAATAGATAACTCTGGATTATATCAGATGGAATTCTCTCCCATACTATAGTTTAGAAGTGAGACCCATACTACAAACTTTGACAGCAACCTTCAGCACAAAGGAAAATTTTCTCTCATGGCCTGCCTTGGTTTTGGCCTTATCATTGAAATTTATCTGTCAAAATTTAGCTAAAATATACAATATTTAATTTAAAAGAATGTACCTGGACATTCCTAACATAGGAATATATTTCGTATGGTGACATTTCTGTTCAGTTATCAGAAGAACAATGTCTAATACAATCAATTCACAAGGAAATAATAATGTTAAATTTGTAATTAATTTGCAATCACTATATAGATATCAATACAAAAATAAGACAGAGCTCACTAAGCTTTGAAGAACGTCTGCTTTAAATTTTAGCCCTGAAAGCTGAGCAGACCTCTTTTGACAGTAGTCTTCTGCACTTAAGATGTCCAAGCAAATGATTACAAATATTTTTCTAAGCCACTGTGTAATTACTTTTTTTCCTTGAAAGTGTTTATCAGATTTTGGTTTATAAAAGTTGTCAGGGGATGAAATAAATCCATGTTCCAACACTGTAAAAAGGGTTGTTTTGCATTCAAATTTTAGGTGTGGTATCAAAACACGTTTGTGTTCTATATTTGCATTAGTAATCTAATAATCTAAATCATGCTTACCTGACGCTGCACTTGAAACTGGTCATTACAACTCAGGAATTAGATTTGTTGTTGTGCCAAAATAAACTCAGCATGCAGCACGGCCAGATAAGCCATCCAGATGTTGGGGATCATCAGGAAGGGTACTGGGAACAGTACTGAAGGTATGGTTTTCTGCTATCTAAAACCTGATGTACTCCTATCTTGAGTTCCATGTGTAGTCCTGGCATTTTCACCTCAGGAAGGATTTAGTGGAGATGAGGAGGTACAGAAAAGGGCAGCTAAAATGATCAAGGGGATGGAGCAATGACCTTAGAGAGAAGACTGAAAAACCTGGAACTGTTCAGTCCTCACTCATGTGCACCTCACAAATAATACCTGTTTTTTCATTGCATAAGGAAGAATACCATGCAACATAGAGTAGCGGTCTCACTCAGTAGGACCTTCGTTATGGTTTTATGCTTGAAGGCCACTCATTGTGCAGAAGAAAATTTCAGTGCTAGCTCTTTTTTAAAGTAGAAACCAAACAAGCTGACGGTGTGGCAGGAGGGATTACTGAAATAGTAGCTGGAACTTTTCCCTTCAGGGAAGGAGAACATTCCTGGAAATGCTGAGAATTTTTTACTAACAACAGATTTTCCCCCATTTTCTCACCATTGTTTTGAAACATTAAGTAGTGACACATAAACCATCCAACTGTAAAGAGAGAGATGTCACAATACCATATGTCTCCATAAAATCCAGATAAAAGTGTACCCTGAGTGAGTAGACAAGTTGTTATCGAGTATTTTCCTTCCTGTTCTCCTTTCTCTTTTCATGTACCTGCCCCAATTTTGGCAGGTTAATAACACTGCCTGCAAATTCTTATCTTTAATTTGCCATCTCTTGTAAAAGCCATTCAACCCCATCTCCTTGAATCCCAAAACACCTCTGTGAAAGGTGGCAACTATCCCTGGTATGAGAAAAAGAGAACAACTTGAAGAGTGAAGTAGCCCAATACTTGAGTACCTGTTAAAATCTTCACTGCTCAAATGCCTTGTGAAAACATTTCCAGACCTTGTCCTTTCACTTCACTCTTGTTAGAACTGAAGAAACAATAGCTCATTGTTTGTGGACAAATAAATTCACACTATCCTTTTTTTGTGAATCCTATAGCCAGTGTGAGATCTACTGGAGTGTGAATTGTTTGTTTATAGACTTTTTCCGTACAGGAGGTACACATGGCCTTTTCCTTTTCTTTTCCCCTTATGCACAGTGTAACATTTGCTAAATAGAGGTCAATCATCCTAGAATTTTCTCTCAGCTGCCCTATAAATAATAAATAATAAACAAAGCTGTGTGAAGCTAGGCATGAAAGATATTGGTGGTTTGCCATTAATCTTTCAAGCAGTAGCCAGATATCTCCTTCCAGTTGTTGTGCACTTTCCTAGGTAGATTTCATGGTTGCCTTACTGAATATCATGTGCATTTGTGTTTGTGGGGACCACTAAAGGTCATTTCAGGTGAGATGCTTGTGGATTTGCTGACATAGATCAGCTGAAGGCAATACAGTGAGCTACCAGTGCAGCTGGCCTGGATTCTTAACATTTGCTATGTTTTTTTCAGACATTTTCCAAAGACCCTAGATTTTGCAGCTTCCTATTTCCAGCCTGGTGCCAAACGCTATTCAACTACATCTCTTAGCAGAAATCCAGAGCTATGAATCCATATGCCACTGATCCCAACTGCAAATATCCTAACAGTGGCTTCTAGCCTATGGCTCACTGATGCAGAAATCATAGTCTGTGGTTTATGTCTGTGTGGTAAATAAATATTTGAGAAATTAAATTCAAAAGAGAGTAGCTCACTGTTCTGAGTGAAATGTTTCTCAATAATAATAATAATAAAAAAGAAGGTATTCATAAAAGCTGGGCCTTCAAGAAATTCCCACAGTATTCACAGCGCTAGTGGAAAATACCAGGTGACTGAAAACTGAAAATTGTTACAAATCACAAGAGTGTTCTTCCTGCTTGTTTTTTTTTTTTTTTTTTTTTTTTTTCCTTGTTTTGTTTGGTTGCTGTTAAACAAGCCATTATATATATATATATATATATATATATATTGTCTAATATGTTAGATGTTGACAAAAAAATATAACTGATTACTCCATAATCAGCGGAGGGGCTAAGTCCTGCTAGAGATCCTCAGCAGATCCCAGTGTCCACTGACTTTCCTGGTTCTGTTCTTCCTCAGACAACATTTGCCACAGCTGAGATGAACAGTAGAATAGCAACCAGACGGTAAGGTATGTCCATGACAGAGCAGCTGTCAAAGTGCAGTAGTACGTGTTATGTATTTTTTGTAGGTCTGCCAAGGGCTGGCACGCTGAAGAGAGAAATCTGCAATTCTCAGAGCAATGCGTCATGGTGACCTCGGACAAAAAATTTCTGGGTCAAAGTGGGGCAGCTGCTACAACCCTTTGCTCTCCAGGATCAAGAAGTATTGTACAGAGATATTCATGTGACCAAGAGCAGACACGAATGAGATCTCTGCTGGTGCATGAACTGAACTCTTGTTTACTATTTGGACAAATGCTACCTTCAGATGTATCTTTGGACAAAGTATATTATACTACAGTAGATCTAGTGAAGGCAGAAAGTGGCCATCTGGACACTGCAGGTGAGATTTATCCATGAGCCAAAACTTACGTAAATCTCACATTTATGCCTATCTTTGGAATTTCAGCAGGGCTTTGCAGAGCCATATCAAGGCTTCTTGGCAATGTCCAAAAAAAAAAACAAGAACAAAAGAATGCCTCCTGCCAGAAAGCAGAGATAGAGACAGGATGGACATGGGATGGAGAAATGTGGGGAGCTGCTCTCACTGCTGCCAAGAGGGCAGGGGGTGGCCATGCCTGCTGCTGCCAGACATCCTCCCCATCTTATTCTCTGGCTTTGCAAAGGGAGCAGAAACAGGAAGCTGGCTCCAGCACAGTTACAACTGCCAAAGCTATTGTGTCACTGCCCACAGCTACTGCCAGGCTCTGCTCACCATGAGTGCTAAGTGGGGTGCTGCAGCTTGCAGACAACTGCTCTTACAAGAGTCAGTTTCATCCTGGTCATGCACAAGTGCCCTTCCTGCACGGTCCGTGAAAGCATTTTATGACACTGAAGTTGAGTTTACATGTTAGAGCTTGGGTTTTGTTGTTGGTGGGAAGTGGCTTTTTCTCTTCATTTTTGACAATCTGCAGAATGACTCGTGGCCACTGACTGCATGGGCACAGGCAGTGGACCATGACTTGCAAAATCCGAGCTCATTTCCTGCACCAAGCCACAGATTTGATGCATGACTTTAGGAAGTTACTTCAGCTCACCCAGGGATCACTTCCCAACTTGTATGTAGTTCTCAGCTTCAGTGGAATTTGCTACAGTAACTCCACTTAGATGTGAAGGTCTGACAGTAGAAGTCATGATGAAGACACTATTGTTATCTGGATTATTATTTGGAGAAAAAAAAAAAATAAATCTCAGTAATGACTGTGTAAAATTTAAATCAGTTAATCAGCAAAAAGCAGAGTGCAGCTTGGAGCAAGACAGCATGCTTGGTGCAACCACTGTTGGTTTCACTGGAAGCTGTTACAAATCTGGAAATTGTGTCCCCTTGATTTTCTCCCACTTAAACCCTAGAAGTCTGTACCAGTGACTACAATGTGGCCTGCTGACAATTTAGCAATATTTCTAGCCCTCCTTGCCAAGAAGCAATTAGATTAAAATGCTGAAAACTTTTCCAAGGGAATTAAGGTGTCAGCACTAAGTGGCAATTCACAAGAATTGCACTAAAAAGAAGGCAGCTGGGGTTTTCTTACTTGCAATAGAAAAGCAGACAAGTGGCAATGCAGTGGAAGAAGGAAGGTATTTGGGGCCATGTGACGCTGAGACCAACTGGAAGAAGTGTCTGGAGCAGTGGTCCAAACTGGTGGTGCCGTGACACTGGGAGCAAATATGTTTGCAGGTTACCAAGACATCCTATCTTTCCCTCTGTTTTCCTTTCCTCTCTGCTGTCTGGATCTGATCTTTCCCATCCTTTCCCTTTCCCAAGCACCAAAGGCTGCATTCTTCACAAGTGCAGCATGTGCATCAGAGATGGCCCACCCCTGCTCCTGTGGCTGTTGGTGACAGGAAAAGAGCAGTCCCTCAGCAGGGCCATCCCAAGTACATCCTCCTGTTGGAGACTGCAGCAAAGTTCATGCATGCAGGTGGAGAAACATTTTGCATGCTGAAGATATTTGTGCTGAAGGGAAGCAGAGAGGATTCATAGCTAACAAACCATTTCTAACAACATCTAAATTTTGAGGAATACTTTTCATCAATGCCTTTCATATGACAACACAGATGAAGCTGTAGTCAGCTCTTATTTTACAGAGGTGAAAATTTACAAGTAGAAAGATTTGTCATAGCTCTGTGATCAAGGTGGAATAAGAACTGAGCTCTTCTTAAACCTACTTCAAGTGCAATCCCACTGGCCTACTGGTGGGACAAGTCACTATTTAAGCATTTAGCATCATAAAACATCCCTTGAAAGAGTAAAAAATGTTGCTTATACTTAAAAAAAATGACAAATTATTTGAGATATCATGGTTCTGGTTAAATCCAGTGTGAGAAATATTTAAAAGGTCAGATTTTGTGAAAGCCCTTACATTCACTCTCTTAATAAAATTATACTGTTATCAGATATTCCAAAGAGGAGGTACTCAGCTTCAGAAATAGCATGTGGAAAACTTGAGTCAAGTTTGTAATGTATTAAAATAACATAAAAACAGGAGTTCATGTTTAAAAAATGTGGAAAACATCCTTTTTGAGTAGTACCTTGAAAGCATCGTGAGTGACAAGGCAACACTGGCAAAATATGATCTGTAAAACAGTAAGAGGAGGTCAGATAATAATCACCCTTTTTATGAGAGGTATGCTGAGTACCTAGAAGCAAAACGAACCACAGAATTATGCCTTTACAGCACAAGAAATGTCACCCCGAAGAAATTAAAAGCTTCACACAATTGCAAGTGTTAATCCCCACCTTAGATACCATGAAAAGACCCTTGAGTTTCTCTTTGGCTGAACTTCAATTTCTCGAGGAGTTTTTGTGTGTGCACAGCAGTGCCCTGGTTGGCACATCTGGGTCTGTGCCTTGTCTGTACCTGCTCAGCAGGAATGTAAACACAGCAGAAACACTGCTGCTTTTAGCTGCCTGATCTCTTCAAATCAGCCAAGGGGAAATGATAACAGTGTTTCTTCTGTCTCTACACTGTGCTTGCATGTTTTGTGGCAGAAGAAGGAAACTGTTTTTCGCAGGTGAGCTGAAGAATAGAGAATAAAATCCTTGTGACTCAGAGAAATGAGAAGTAACATGAAGCAAAGGTTAAATTTGCAAAAGTGCCATTCGTTCACTTTTCAGCAATCAGTGGCAATCCCTGAGAGAAAGCCACCCAGACAGATAACGTGACTGCAACCATGTATGTTGGCTTTTATTTGTCTTGCATGGCTAAAGCGATCATGCTCCACATGTTGCACAAGAACTGATATGGAAAGGACAAATACATTGCTTCAGTGAGAACAGAGCAGCACCAGGGCATTTCAGCATGTTGCAAATGCCTGTCAGACAAGAAAACTGCTGAGAATTCAGAGAGCCCATCTGCAAGGCCCATCAACTAATCCTTGGTTCTGCTAAATTTACAGTTGTTTCTTGCCTGAAATGTGTCTTCATGTTCAAAGGAAGGCTGAGTAAGGTCACCAATGCCCATTTATCTTTCCAGTTACTGTCTAAGTTTGAAAAACTTCATTTATCCTTGTGTCTGACCCTCAGCTTCTCAGCAATCAGAGTTGTTGCTGTTTGCGTGCATATACTTGTGTGGCCATAACAAGATTGTTGTTGCTCTTGGCAAAGCACCTTTCTTTTCTATATAACTTGGGAGATACTTCTGGAAGGGCTGGAAATGTATCACACATTTTACTTTGTTCTTTGAAGATAGGAGTACTGCAGGAAATACGGCTGCCAGCTTCTGTTTCACAGCTGTGCATTTCTCCACCATGCCTATGCTATAGTAGTAATTAAAATGACAGATAAACAACATCCCTGTTTGTTCTCCAAGCCCAGCAATGAATAAACTCAGCATTGCCCATGTTAGAACTGCCTGAACTGCTTTGACCCTTGCCTGCATCACTTTACCTGCCACGTGGGAGTGTGATGTACTTAATTATTATTACTATTTGAACAACAGAGCATTTCATTAATGCATGATTGGGGGGGGGGAGATTTGGGGGGGAAGTACAAAAGTACTTATGTGGGCTTAAAACCATACTGTGGGCATAAAACCTGTTCCTGCAAGGACACAAGAATTTAGCTTTAGATGCCCAGTGGGCATCCTGCCACCTATTTGTTTACACGTGGGATTAAACCCTGTGCTAGGTCAAAGTGGGAGATTCTGGAGTAAAATTCAGCACATATCCAAGTGTTTGCAGGTGTGGGGTCCAAGTTCTCTATGCAGATTTTATTATTATTATTATTAATAATTATTTTATTTTATTTTATTTTATTTTATTTTTTGAAGGGGGCAGGGAGGAGAAGATAGCACGTACAGCCTTGTTTCTTCAGTACCATCACCTGGGAAGAAGTGACTTAGTTCACCCTGTCAGGTCGGGAACAGTTGCTGTAAGTTAACAAGCAGAACAGCTGATTCCATGAAAAGTGTCTGAAAATTGGTTAAACAGCCCAAGAGTGAGCACAGCCTGTGGTTTAATGACAGCTGAGTAAAGGTTCTCATTGTACTAATAACATCCTGTACCTCTGTCGTGGTGATGTGGTATATGCACATGTACTCCTTTGCAGTCGATAACTTCTCATCAGATTTTCACACTGGCTGATTTGGCTGTTATTTAACAAGTGTGTTTTCCTGTTCCTGCCTTGGGCTTATTTTTGTTGCTGTTGTTGCAGAAGTAACGTCGTCTCTGATATTCTCAGAAATTCTTCAGGGTGCTGCTAATGTTTGGCTTGATGTTTTGCAGAAATAGGTTTTGCTGTGATTTTTTTAAATGTCACATCTGTTCTCAAAGTGCATTTATTTAATTGGTGCATGGTGCTGGATGGGATTCAGTACCTACGCACGTATTAGCTAGGTACAAAGCTGCATGGCTTGTCAGAGCATACTTGAAAAAGAAATGTGAGCTCAGCTTCCTCTAGCAGAAAAGTGGCAAGCTCTGGTGATGTGGGAGGTAGGTAGCACAGCAGGGTAACACTGTGGCAAATTATAGACAAAGGCCTTGTGTTGGTGGTGAAAAGCATGAACAGAAGCCAAGGAAGGCTTCTTTCCTGTGGAAAAAAAGTCCTACCTTTGGAGACATTTCCATCTGAACAGGAAAAAAATCACTAATGTTGACATCTCCTGTAATGTGTCTGATCACTTTTGACATTCTTTAGATTTCTTATCTACGGGTAAATACTTCATTATGCAATATATTTTATAGAGAGAGCACAAATAATGAAACCCAGCTTTTCCCCAGAGCCTGTTATTATAGACATTAATGTGCTTAATCTAAAATATCACCTATTATTTCCACTTCATGGGCTGGGAAACTGAGAAACAAAAATAAAGTGAACTATCATACAGAAATGCAGTGGCAAAGCCCTGAGTAGAATTTAAATTTCATTAGCTGTAGCACAGTGGTCTATTTGCTAGGAATTGTTGCCTCCTGTTTTACAGTACAAAAATATAAAAACACAGAGCAACACTATTAAAAATAACAGAAAAGACTTGAAAACAAACAACAAAAAATAAAAGATGTAAAAATGCAAAATAAATTTGGAATAAAAATATTTTCTGAATTAAAAGATAAAATTATCTATTCAAGTATAACTGTCACATTCCACTTTTTTTTTTTTTTTTTTTTTTTTTTTTTTTCCCTAAAATAACCCATGATCTAGATTCCTATATGTTCTGCCAATATTGATATTTTTTTTATTGGAAAAAATAATCTGATTTTTTGACTGACTTCTCTTGTTCTAGAGGATGAAAAGGAAGAAAACCAGAAGGACTTCTGAAAGGACATTTTTTTTTTTTTTTTTTCTTTTCTCTTTTTTTTTTTTTTTTTTCTTTTATTTAGTAAGCATTACAAATGTGCTGTGGGCTTAGTTTATGCTAAGAACACATCTTATCTGACAAATTGTAACTGATGCAATATGATTTAAAAGTCTCCCCCATCATGCAGAAATTAAAATTCTCTCCCCAGGGACCTTCTCGAAAACATAAAGCAGAGCCTTCCTTCTCATTAAAACATTTTGTTGTGTGAAAAATGACAATGAGCCATAAAATCTGGAGGGAAATGATTGTTGAACACTAACATATGCTCAATGATTTTAATACCAGAACACGTGGAGACTGTCAATTGCACTTCAAGCAAGGGAAATGAGCTTCTTGATCTTGTCCGGATGGAGGGCAATTTAGAGAGATGTTGCTAGCAGAGCAGCCGGGCCCTGAAAGCCTGTTTTCAACACAGCTGCAGGAGATCCAGCAGCTAACAGTATGAAGGTACCAGTCTATTTTGTTTGCAAAAGCATGTCTTACTGTCCCTTCGCCATCCCTACTTGCTCTTTTCTAAAAACATGAGAATAATTGTTACTAATTTTATTATGTACAAAAATGGCACAAAAAGAAGATAAAGGTTGCCTACTCAGGCACTCAGAAGTTAGAAAATAATGGGATTACTGTTGCCTTGACAACATTTCCCTCTCCTTCCCCTGCCCCCAGTTTTATTCCTGGAAATGGCTGAACCACTTTGCTGAAACTCTATAAAATAATTAAATAAAAGCTCCAGCCAAAGAGAGACACCTGGCTTGGAAAAATTCCCCCTCCCCATGTGTCTGAAAAAAATGATAAGCCAGTGAAAAACAGGATTGATGAGAAGAAGCAAGCAATGTAGATGGTACTAGTAGCTCCATCTGCATTTTTTATTTTGCTTTATTTTATACTGCATGCATTTGGTGTGTGCCCCTTTGTTCTGCAAAGTGTAGGACCATGTTAGCAGCAGTTCAAGGGGCTCAGCTGCTTGCAGCTGCCTGTGGAGGGAGGACTTTCCACCTCGGGAAAGAGACCAAGTGGAACTTGAGAGGGCTGCAAAGACACCATAGGCACAGCTTCAGGGTTTTTAGCACTATGTGTTACACTCTGACCCATGTCCAACCTGAAACGATGTGCCTGGTGCATGGAAAGAGCTGTGCTTCTTTGGAGGGATTCAGAGAGTCTGAGGGGGTCTCAAGCTGGCAGCCCCCCAGGGCAGGTCACACCTGGTGCATCATTTGCGTCTGAGTTCAGAATAAGGTCAGGCAAGAGACTGATAAATGGCCCTTCCCTGTCAACACTGCCGTCATTAGTGCTGTTATCACCCAGCGAATGGGAACGTGAAGGAATTTGTATCCCTGCCCTTGCCAAAGCCAGAAAGCAAGTGGGAACAGGAGCTGTGGAAGTGACTGTGTTTGTTCACGTCACTTGCTTTCTTCTGAAAAACAGCTCAGTGTTTGGTGTGTCTCTGAAGGAATTTTGTAGCTGATCCCCAAAATTTATGCCATGGCTCTTTTTTTTTTTTTTTTTTCAGACGTAATTTGTAGGTCCTCTGATGATGATGAGTTCGAAGAGGAGACAGAACATTTCTGCATACAGCAACATGGCTAAAACACTAACAAATCACTGGCCTAATGCAAAGCCCATAAATGTTATTATGCTCTTTTCCTCATGCAGGCCATCTGAGCTAATAGGGCATGTAAAACCAGCAGGTAAAGTAACATGCATAGGGGTTGGAAATGGACCCGACCCATCTGGCCACTGTGATTTTTGACAAATAATTTGACAGCACTGTGAGGGGCAGGAACACTGTGGTTTATTCAAAACCTGAGTATTCTGGAGGAAAAAAAAAAAAAAAAAAAAACATTAATTTGCATTTATTGACATGTATTTTAAAACCAAAACAATTACAGCTGATTTTTTTTTTTTTCTTCCTTTGCTTTTGCTTGGAGCACTGTCAGCCCTCACTTGTTGCTTAGGATTGCCAGCCACCAAATGACTTTTTGACTAAAACTGGGCAGCCCCTCCAGGTGCCTCCATGCACAGCCAGTGGTGGTGGTGGAGTTTCACCAGCACATGGGCAACACAAAGGACTGGCTGATCAGGTCCATCAAGTCTTGATTTACAAACTCTACTCATCTAAGGGGTACTAACAATTGGACCCACAGGTCCTAACCAGACTGTGAAAATTATCTAAAGTCCCAGGCAAAGTCACCCATGACTGACTCATATAAGGTGACTGGCTCATTCTTGTATGGGGTGTGTTGGGTGATATGGCTGTTGGTGACCTCAGACAGAGTGCCACGGCTTTTTGGTTTGAAAGTATCTGCTTTAATGAGTTGTTTTGTGAATTTGGCAACCTCAGTATTCTATAAGAAGTGTTTAATTTCACGGGGGAAACCTAAGGACATTTGATATATCTTCTTTCTGCAACTCTGAGCCAATTTCTTTTTGTCAATTAACACCTGGTGCTTTTGTCAGTACTAACCTGTACTTTACGTTTTAAACTCTAAAATCTTTGGCTCAGTTCTGTATGGATGCAAGAAAATAAAACTATTATTTCTCTTGCTCACTACGTGTCCTCTGTCCCCACCATTCTCACACTCATATCTGAAATGAACACCATGCTCTGCCTTCCAGCCAAAGCCTTAAAGAATGCTCTTGTCTGTTTAATGTACCATAAGGATTTATATGGGAATGTTAGGAAAAGTGAAGTACGCTACAGTTAGAGTTTAGTTTCTGTAATAAAAAGAAGCAACCTCAACAGAGCAGTCCAGACATATACCAGCTAAAATCTGGCCTATAAATTGGTGGTTAATAAATATGGAATAACATATAAGATATTTGTCTAGGGATACCAGACTGCTAATAGCTGTAGTGAAGTGGAACTGGTTGCTCTCAACCAAAATTCATACCTGTGCTTTCCTTATTTTCTCAGAGAGACATAAATGGCTACCTCCAGGAATGGTTTTAAACAGAAAGAGGGGAGATTTAGATTAGAAGTTAGGAGGAAATTCTTCACTCAGAGGATGGTGGGGCAGTGGCACAGGTTGCCCAGAGAGGTTGTGGATGCCCCATCCCTGGAGGTGTTCAAGGCCAGCCTGGATGAGGCCCTGGGCAACCTGATCTAGTGGGTGGCATCCCTGTCCATGGCAGGGGGGTTGGAACTGGGTGGTCTTTAAGGTCCCTTCCAACCTGATTCTAGGTCCTGATGGTCAAAACCCAATAAAGCGGGATGATCTGTGACTGAATGACCTCTGATGTGAAATTCCATATTTCTGCCAACACTATGACAGTTTTGAAAGCATACTGCTGCAAAATTTTTGCAACAGAGTAACATGAAAATCTAAATTGTGCTGGAAATTTAGGAGAAAAATCCATTTAATCAGGAAATGTGGCCTGAGAGATGTTCTCTCAGTTGTATTTCACATCAATAAAAGCTTCTCTTGATTTGATTTATGTGTAGTGAATCTTCACCGGAGAGCTTACAGGAAGTCTTGGGGCAGAAATGAGGCTGAGACATAAGTGGTAGAGCTGTAAGAGTGGAAGGGATTTTCAACCAAAACATTCTTGAAAAAATAATTGTTTTTGTTAAAACTGTTTTCTTCCACCATGATTTCTGTTAGGGAGGAACACAGTGTAGCATTTGAAGTCCCCCCGCAGCTCTGAATGCAATCTCTTTGTCGTGGCTGTCCCCAGCCCCCTTCTCTGTGGTGCTGCAGCTCTGGGCTCAGTGTTCACATAGCCACAGGGGGCTGGGTGTCTGTATGGGCAGGAACAGGAAGGCAGAGAGCTCCTACTAATTAATACCGTTGCTCATGGAGATCCCTGATCTCTCCTCTTTCTGCCTGGATCCCCACTGGAGGCTCTCTGCCTCCAAGAGTCCAAATCCAGTCACTTTGTACGGGGGCTGAAATCACTGAAGTGCACATTTCATTAAGGTAAGGATTTGGGAACAATCACCCATCTGTTGTTACATCCAAACACAATTCTGTTTCACAGTCTGCTGTAATTTATACCCTGGTTATTACCTTAACTGAATGAGTGACTCTGGCTTGTCTTTGAACTCCCAGCTCTTTGTTGCCACCTCCCAGCCAGGAGGCAGTTACCTGCCATATAATCATTCTTAATGTGTCTGAGAGCAAAGTCACACAAATTGCTGCCGAAGGTATGCTTGTTTGACTTTGTCCTCAGAGGGGCAAGAGTGTTTGTACAGTCAGTCGTGCCTGTCAGCTGGGAAGAAGTAAACACCCGCTGGGAAAGAGTTGGAGCAGATTTTAAGCCTCTTTTCCAGTGTCCTGGCCATGTGGCGGCTCTGCATCCATGCTGGTGCAAGGTCAGCAAGGCTAGATCAGATCACCACCATCTGCTGTGCTTTGTGTGAGAGCGAGGGCCACTGGAGGCACTGTTACCCTCTGCGTGCTGCAGCACGATCCTGAGCAGTGGGGCACAGAAAGGCTTCTGCCGCTGTGCTGCCCCTCTCTTGGTGCCACATTTCATGAGTCAGGTGGACTCTTCTGATCTCTGGCAAACAGAGCTCCAAGATGAGAAACACCCTGTCCAGGTGGTGGACAGCATTTTCCCTTCTGTTCTGTATGTTGGGCAGAGATCAGCTTCCCAGGGGAGGACAGGTATCATCAGCAGGTTGGACTACCTGACAGGCATGGTCACAGGTAGAGGCTAAATCTAGTGCAAGTGTGTATTTAACATATTTATCCAGGGTCCTAAGGAAAAGCTGGAACAGAGCGGGCCATTAATTCAGTTTCAGGGCTGTGCCTCTTGAATGCTATTTCAAGGATTTCTTCTTACACGTTTACAGTAAATACCTGCTTTCAATAGTCACAGTCTTTGTTTGTTTGTTTGTTTTCAGTATAAAATGTTTCTTATCTCCCTTTGTTTTCTACTATCAGAAGCCTTCAAGCACCTAATTCTGCACTGACTTTTGATTTCTCAAAAAGAAGTATGCATCTCACCTGCATCTAAAGAACAATATTCCACCTCTTCTGTCTACAAAGAAGAAATTGCAATAATTTACAAGAAGATACAAACTATAACATGTATTTTACTGTAACTTAAGTACAATCTCAAAATTCTCAGATAGGTTTGAGCAGATCCTTACCTTTGTCACAGGAACCAGAGATCTGAAGCCTGTGAGGCCAATTAGGTGGTTATTGACTGCACTTTGAATTGGCTCCACAAATAGCACCATTAGCCCAAGTGGCCCAAGCCCCGCTCCTCTCTGCATGTGTTCAGCAATCTGTCAGCATCCTTCTGAAGATGTGAGTTTAGCTTTGCTCTTATTTACTCTTGGGTGAAGGAGAGATCATGTTGTATTTATTTTTAGATATAGTATACCTACATAATTAAGAAAACACCTTTAATTTCAGAGGTGTACAGGAGAGGATGTGGAGCACTGCCAAACACACTGAAGTTTTTTGCCATTTATTGGCAATGTAAGAGAAGAAATAATCCATTCTACATTTTGTTGTGTTTGTTTATCAACTGATTTTAGTACTCCTCTGTCATGGCTAATTACTTTAAAATAATTCTAGTTCTAGGTCTCAAAAGCTATGAATAAATTATGTTTGTGTATACCGCCTAGGCCTGGTGTTACACTGCAGTGCAGACAGACCTCCATACAGTTGAATACTGCAGATTATAATTACTGTGGGACTGGATACACTAATTACATGAAAAATCGATAAAATATTAATCAGATAAAGGAAGGCAGCAGGCGGCTAAGATATCAACAAAGCATGTCTCACAATGAGTACATCTCTCTGCAAACAGGAAGGACACCCTTGTGGTATCACTAAATGTACCATGTCAACAAAACAGCCGAAGTCACCCCAGTGTCACTGTGCAAAAAGCATTTTAAGCATGAGTAGGTGCATTTGATGCTTAACCCACCCAGGGACTGATTGGTCATGCTTCCCTTCTGGATACAAGCTTTCCAGACACATTGGTGGAGCTTTTTTCTGCCTGAGTCGGGCAAGAGTGAAGTCATTGAGGGTGATGCACTGAAACAAAACCAAACAAAACAGAATTTAGGCTCCTTCTCACATCATTATAATGTGTTTAAAAGACTCACAGATTCTTTTTCTGTGTTTGTTTGGCTTTGTGAATATCAGAAATACCAAGACAGAACACACTTTTGTATCCTCTCTTGTTCCTTCTGGGCTTGCTTAATGTTTAACTCTTCTTCCAAAAACTGTCTGTGGTTACAGAAACAAATGCCAAAATTGTATGTGGCAGAGCTAAATAAAACATAAAGTTTTCTTGTCGTTGACATGTTTAAACATGTCCTTGACTGTTTAGCTACTTGAGGCATTTGAGTGATGGACAAACCAAGCACCTTCACGAGCACCCTGTGGCCCAAGACCGGGCTCAGCTGGGAGTCCAGGATGCTTGGTGCAAGGGGAATCTGTTGGTGCCCCCTCAGCACCCTGGGTACCCACCCCCATGCAAGCTGAGCTACTGGCCTGGAAATAGCTCTCTGCTGATATTTTGGAGCTCAAGGCCTTTCCTGTGTTGTGTTTTGAAGAAAAACGGTGTCTGGAGTGAGACAGACTTTGTTCTCTTCCTGCGAGCTAAGCTCTCCTCCCATTTCCCCTCACAGATCCCTTTGCAGGATATGTTTTTATTGCACCCTCGCTCTCTTCGGTTCATGCAGAGTTATTCATTTCCTGACTGTATGTGACCAGATGCGTGGCTGTTGTCAGTGGTGTAAATCCTTAGACTTCAGCTGAAGCAAAAATCAGCTTGTGGTGTTTGATGTACCATGCTAATGAGACAGGGCTGTTTTGAAGTTTCTGAGTTGCACAGAACGAAACACTTCATCTGAGCCTCTAGGAAATAACAATAACTCATTAAGACCATGACCCCGTGTTTCTTTTTAAATACATATGTTATCTGATGTGGAGCTCTAGATGGGTTTTGAAAATACATATTTTTTCCTTTTCTGTACAAAATTGAATAATGTATACTCCTGTGTCCCCTTTTACTCAAGCAGCAAATGTTGCTCTGATATCAGCTGCAGGGGTGAGATGTAATGTGGATGGCTGTGAAATCCCCTTTGACAGTTACAGCCAAAGTGAAAACATCCTTCCAATCCAAGAAAAATCTTTCGTCGTATATAGACTGCTTCTGTTTTGTAATTGTCTTTGGTAAACCCGAACACTTCAAACAGATAAAAAGCCTTTGAGAGACAGAAATCCTTCCCTAGAATCTTTTAAAATTCATAATATAAAGGCTATATCCCCGGGAGAATACAACCAAGAGAGACAACAGAAACAGGGTTGGCCCAGCAAAGGCAAGTGAAATCCAAAATAACAGAGAGGCTGCACAGCCAGACAGCTTCCAATTCCTCTCCCCCAGTTCCATTGATACCTGGGGGAATGGTGGAGTGTGTAGTAGGGTGTGTTTGTGTGGAAGGGGAGAGAATGGAGGAAAAATGCTATTGCCCAAGGAGAGGGGCTCCGAGGAAACCTGACAGGGATTGTGTTCCTATTAGTCCTCATCCATGTGATGTATGGGAAGAGTGGGTACAGAAAGCAGAAGGAAAAAAGCTGATAATATGGGAATTCTTCTGAAAGTGTTGGGAATAGTTAATTTATTTGGGAAAAGTTAATTTAACTTTTGTTTGTTTGTTTGTTTGTTTGTTTGATTGTGGCCTCAAATCTCATTCTCATTAAGGGTAATGGACAATAGAGGCTGAGATTTAAGAGTCAGCCAGTTAAGAGGTGGTGGTCCACAAAGGTGAATCCTGGCTATGTCACTGACAACCCTGAGGGCAGGGGAACAGCTGGGTAGGGAAGGTATCTCAATGAGTTGCAGGAACCTGGACAAGTAGATTAGATTAGTTGCCCAACTGTTAGGCAACTGCTGTTCACTGAGATGAATCCCACTCTAACAGCCAAAGGCTACTTCAGCCTACCGAGTTTGAGGTGCAAACACATTTTACCCAGGGAGCCAAAACTCCCTCTGAATTAAGTGAGATCATATGTGACTAAGATGCTGGTGAACTAACTAAGCTTTGGCTTAAAGCACTGAGACACCTACGCACTTAACTACATCTATTTTAGCACAAAGCCTTAGATGTTTTCATCCTGCTTGAGCGATCCCTACAGAATTAGCTTGTCTGTAACATGAAACTGTATTGAAATGTGTAAACAAGCCACATTCAGCTGAATGCAAAGCTCAGCTACAGTTTCAATTTCTGTAAATTATGCAAGGATATAAATGATGAGTACATCAGTAAGCTAGACCAGAGGCTGATTCATTCATGTTTTGATTCATGCATCTTTTATCTTCATGCCTTACAGGAAAAGACAAAAACACAAAACAGAAACAACAACCCCTACCCCCACCCCCCAGCCCAAAATTAAAATGGTTATGCTAAGCTATAAAACTTGAAAATGGTGGTTGAGGGGGAAGATCCTCTGCTTGAGTGGCAGATGCAGCTATAGGTTGTATTTTAACAGTCGTCTAATCTATTTAAACATTTCTCAGTTGTGCATGACCAAAGCAGAAAAAATAATTAGCTTGAAAATTAGAGGAAATCCATTTCATATTTTCTTACTTTAATGCCATGTGCTTGTTCATTATCCTTTTCTTCCACCCCCCCCGCCTTAAAATGCAAAAATAGAAAAAAAATATTTATATTTTTAAATCTTTGCAAAACCAGAAATAATAATAATAATAATTAATTCACATGATCTGGAAGTGTGATCAAGCACATTTTTGTTAGAAGCTGTAGATGGGCAAGTGGAAAAACAAGGAAAGAGGGCATTCAAGTTTCCTGAAAGCCAGTAACAAAAAAGAAGAGAGAAATAAAATATATCCATCACTTACAATCATCAGCCAATAAGGATGTAGGAATGGCACACAATTTTCTTCAGTGCGTGGGTGAGTAAACCATAATTCCACACTCCCTTTATCTTTGATGATAAAATGTTGTAGATATAGGAAGGGTAATTATTATTATTATTATTATTATTATTATTATTATTATTATTATACAGGCAGTTTCTTGAATCATGAACTGTTTATCTGTAAGCTTAAACACAAATAAAACCCACTTACATAAAAGCAAACCATGTAAAGGATCTGATTCTGATTCTTTCAGCTTCTATTTTCATTAGCTAATGCAGACCCTGAGCAAACTGTATGTTGTTTGTTATTAAGTATACTTTAGTCATCTGCCATTTTTGCATTTTTTTGATTGGCTGCTGCTATGGGAAAGGAAAGCTCTGTAATGGTTGTACATAAGAAAAATAACTCCAACACTGTACTGGGGAAAACTATGCTTTCATCTAGCTTCATCTTCACCACCCCTATGTTATTAAGTTTTTTACTTTGGTGGAATAGTTTTAAGCACAACATTAGTAATATCTACTTTCATGTACACAGTTTTCTCTTCATAGGTTGACTGTCAGTGTTACTCTGTACACCTGCTATATGTCAAGAATGTCAAGGTATAGTGTTAAGTGGTTGTTCAAATTACATGCAACCACTTTTGCAAAATGTGACTGCTAAAACTATCTCAAAGGAGAAATTTATTTTGAAAGGCAAAAGATAAGTAAAGCCAGATTTAAAATATGAATGCTTTCCCCACCCATCTTTTTATTTGTTTGTTTTATCTGATTGCAGCTGAGAAAGTGGGACTGAACTTGTTTCATAATTGCACAGGGAACTCTGACTCCTTGCAGCCCTCATTAGCAAGGCTCTCTTAAAAGGAATATCCTTTGTCAATGTTTGAAATGGAGGTCTCTCATGCTTGTCTCTCATGCTCCTTATGCTCTCTCAAAAAGAATAAGAATTCTTTTTGAAAGCCCAGAACAGCTTTTCAAAATGCCAGCTGTCCACTCTCAATGTCTGTACACGTTTTTGATAGACAAGGAACACATAACATATTTTCATTTAACCTAAAAAACAGTGTATAAAAAGTCTATATGCCAAGAGTTGGTTTGGTTTCATCATTCTCAGGAACGGCAAAAATGACACAGTAGCAGCATTTCCTCTCTCTACAGTGTGGCTTCCAGCAGTAGGTGTTCTGTAAACGCTTGAAAATCTTCTCTCTACTTTTTTAATGATGCAATGCAATATATATAACTCCCAAAATACCAGATAAGGTCAAGTAAGAATATTCCCCTTCCCTGGTTAGCCTTTTCACTCAACTTTCAGAGGAAAATCAATTCAATTCTCTAGTTAGCAGTTTAGCAAATTTCCCATAATGAGGGAAAGAAAATAAAATGCCTCAAGAGCAGAAAACTGAAATGCTGAAGTTTTGATCCTGGATTTGAAGCTAATCTATGCAATTAGCAGTGTTTTTTTTTTTTTTTTTTTTTTTTTTTTTTTTTTTTTTTTTTTTTTCTCACAAAGGCAAGAGTCACAGGAAGAAAGGATGGCACAGAGAGCAAAGAAGGGGATCTGGGGAAAGACTGAAAAAAAATTATGCTTCAGTCATCTTCAGTCACACATATCCTTCCTAAAAAGTAAACAAAGCACATGAAAAAATGAGAGAGAAGAGCAGCAAACAAACAATCAAACACTTCTAAAGAATGTCTTCCAGGTTATCTCACTGTAGGCAAAATTCAATGCTATCCCATCAGGGAGGCAACATTCAAAGGAGGGATTCCCAGTGTGCAGGAGCCATAATAGGGATGGGAATTTGATTTCCAGCTGTATTCTTTTTTTACTAATTTTTTCCTGGCTTGACAGGTTGCTTACAGATCTAGGAGAGCATTCAATGGCTATTTGTTAATGCACATTTCCTTAACCAAGAACACTTTTTGGCCTGGCAGCCCCTGTACATGGACTACATGTTGCTAGAGAAAGGGATAATTTAATGAATCTTCTCTGGTCGAGCAGAAATGTCCACATGAAGAGAAGCATGTGTATAATGATCCATAGATACTAGCAACCTTTCCCTGTGCTGTCAGTGGGGTCACAGAAATAAAATCAGGGCCTGACAAGAATCAGCCTTAAGAAAGTATTGGGCAGTCTTGCAGACTTTGCTACTGTTACCTCATAGTCACTGGATCCTTTGTGCAGAGCTGAAAGGTGAAGTCTCAAGGTCCTGGACTCAGACACACACTGTTCATAGATTTTGTTGCAGATGTCCATGTGAGGGTATTACAAACCATCATAAGCTTCAGCTCATGTGGAAAGCAGAGGCCTTCTCTCACAGCCTTTTTTCCTCTCTTAATAATAGATGAAACACCTATGTGAATAATTTTTTAAATGTCTGGAAGAGTACAGATGATATGTATTGATGATGGCTCGTCTCAGAGAGGTGAGATTCTCAGAGAGGATGCCTCTGAATTTCTTTTGTGAGAACTTTTATTCCCAAACTGGAAAGATGTTACTCAAGATAGTTTGCAGCTTAGACTGGAGCTGAAAAGTATCTCAACTTGTGAGATCCTCAGCAGAGCAGTTGGTGGCAATAACTCCTTTCTGTAAGGAGGCAGGAATGAAAGTAGGGTAATTTTTTTAAGTTCCTTTTTTTTTTTTTTTTTTTTTTTGATTTCAAAATGTTCAGTGAATGAATTTTATGAATTTGATTGTCCTGCCCATTTAGTCTTTTAGCTAATGTGATTTCTTTCTGGATAATAATACTGAAATTTATATAAAGTAAAAATATGAATGATTTATTTAAAAGTATATGTAAATATAGTGGGCATTTAGGCATGTGTGTATCCATTTAGTTTAACAAAACATGTGTTGTCTCCATTCTATCCTTCTGTCTCATGATTTTCCCAGGTTAAAGGAAAAACAACAACAACAACAACAACTAATGTCTTTAACTTGATTATTAAAGATATATTGGTTCAAATTAAAAGTATTTCTGTTTGAATCAGTGCAAGGAGTCAGAATACAGCTATAAGAAATGCTCATTATGTAATAGTGCTTTGCTGATTTTTTTTTTGTTCAGTATCCTGTTATCAACTGCTAGGCTGAGCATGGTTACAGGTAGGCAAGACCTCCTTTAGAAAAAAATAAAACTGTCATAATTCTCCAAACATTGTCTGGTTGCTTGTATTAATCTGTAATGTCCTGTTTTGTTAGAATATGCTTTTGGAAATAATAGCAAAAAAAAATAATAAAATAAATTTAAAAAAAAAATTGACTAACAAATGTCCTTGGCAAGTCATAGTCCTCTGACACTTTGAACCCTATCAAAACTGCTTTGCTCATCATTCACAGTAAGCTGAGTGGCAGTTCCTTCCTGTTTGCCCAAAGGATACAGTAATTGCTTTGATTGTGGCTCTTTAGTGGGGATTACCATCCTAAAGAACTCCAACATGTAGCAGCAGCTTTGGAGACCTGCTGCCAGCAGTAAGGAGCAGCTCCTGTCTACTTACTGACCTCTCTCAGGAGTGACTTGAAATACATCCATGAGTGCTGATGTGGGAATAACTTGGTTGAAATGGCCTTTTCCAAATTGCCCCCTGTGAAAAAGAGATGTGTCACACAGAGGTGGCACAGGGTGAGAGGCTCATGCCAGCTTCTCATGACTCATGCAGGGTAATGAGTAGACACAGATACCTACTGAGGCTGCTTCTTAGTCAGTACTGCTTCTTTCCTTAGCTGACAGTGTAATTCAGTCCACTGCATTCCTGATATGAACTTCTTTCTATATTGTGCTTGTGATGTTACATAGCTTGCCAGCAAAGGCTGTGTGATCCTCCATCCAGTACTGTGAAATTAATGAATTCTGTAATTTAAGGTTTTATGACAGTTCTCTGCTAGTGCTAGAAATGATTGCTTGATCTGTCAACAGATTACAGGATACATAAAGTAGGGGGAAGTAGTCTCCAGGTCTCCAAAGGCAAATTAGATGTACCCAGGGATGGAAATCTGGAAATGAATCCAAACTGTTCAAAGCACAGTTAGGTATCCATACACCATTCAGCTAAAGGACTGAAGTGTGCCTCCAGTGGCATTCCTTCAAGACTGCTGAAACCACGAAGCCTGAGGTTACTTGGGTTATTTATGCACTCTGTACATTGAAAAATGGATGAAGCAGACAGTATTTGAAATTTCCCATAAATTTAATCATAACTCTGAGATTCCTGACTTTAAAAAGTTATTTCTGAATAACTGGACCAATCTGAACTAGGCTTTTTGCCATAACATTACTTATCTGTGCTGTCTAATGCATTACAGCTTAATGAAACTTGTTACCTAAAATATAATAAATCATTTTAGGAAATATAAAATAGTGCTTCCATTTTCAAGTGGTGTTTCTCAATGTATTTTTTTTTTGTCTTATCATTCATTCAATTGACATCTTACTTTTAACTCTACCAGAATCCAGTTACAAAGAGGTGCAATGGACTATTCTCAACTAACCCATCAGTCCTATTATATTGTTTCTGGATGAGGCAATTTGGAAGTTAGATAAGTTGTCCAATGGTGGCTTTGACAAACCATGGAAGGGTCCTCAGCTTTCTGAGATATCTGATTCAGTTTGAGCTACCAGATTAACTGAATCAGGCATAGATTTGCCAGCAGCATGGATCCCCATTGATTCCCAGTTGGCTACAACTGCTGAAGTTGTACCTGATATGGTCATGCAACAGCTCTTTGTTGCATCAACATCTAATATTCTCTGGCACCACGGTGGTACAGAAGAGCCAATCTGGTTCCCTGAATCTGATACTAACCTGTAGTGGGTTTACGTGGCAAGGTTTTGGTAGCAGGGGGGCCATAGGGGTGGCTTCTGTGAGAAGGATCTAGAAGCTGCCCCATGTTTGGTAAGGGCCCCACTGCTGACCAGAGCTGAGCCAATAAGCGATGTTTTTTGGGCCTCTGTGAGAGCATATTTAAGACAGGGAAAAAACCGCTGCACCACTCAGCAGCTGGGAGGGTGAGAGGAATGAGAAACAACCTTGCAGGCACCAAGGTCAGTGAAGAAGGAGGGGGAGAGGTGCTCCAGGCGCCGGAGCAGAAGTCCCCTGCAGCCTGTGGTGAGGACCATGGTGAAGCAGGATGTCCCCCTGCAGCCCATGGAGTACCACGGTGGAGCAGGCTTCCACGCTGCAGCCCGTGGAGGAGACCACGGTGGAGCCTGTGCCCCGAAGGAGACTGCGGCCTGTGAAAGACCCCTGCTGAAGCAGATTCCAGGCCGGACCTGCAGCCCGTGGAGAGGAGACCACGCAGGAGCAGGTGACCCGGCAGGAGCTGCTGCCAGTGGGGGACCCAGGTTGGAGCAGTTTGCTCCAAAGGGATGGACCCCATGGTACGGACCCATATCTGGAGCAGTTCTTGAAGAGCTGCTGCCTGTGGACAGCCCACACTGGATCAGTTCAGCAAGGACTGCATCCCGTGGGTGGGACCCCACAGCACAGGGGACAAGAGTGACCGAGAAGGAGCGGCAGAGAAGAAGTGCTGTAGACTGACCATAACCCCCATTCCCCCGTTCCCCTGCACCGCTCGGGGGGAGGAGATGGAAGAGGGTGGATGGGGGGGGGGGAAGGTGCTTTTGGTTTCTTTCCTTTGTTTCTCACTTCTCTAGCTTGTTAGTAATAAGCAATAAATCTTACTTTCTCTCTATGCTGAGTCTGTTTTGCCCGTCACGATAATTATTGCGCGATCTCCTAGTCCTTATCTCAACCCTTGAGCCCCTTTCATCGTATTTTCTCCTCACTCCTCTTTGAGGAGGGGGAGTGAGAGAGCGGTTGTGGTGGAACTTGGCTGCCCACCAGAGTAAAACCATCACATAACCTCATATATAGACTTTATGCCTTTGTTATCTCTCAGGATGTAAAATGAGTGTGGTCTGCACTGGGCAGTATGTACTGGCTAATTGACCACATGTACAGAGTCAGCTTGATGCATCTTCTGAGCTGCTTAGGCTTTCTGTAGTTGGCTCATACTGGGGGCATTGTCTGAAATAAGAAAGAAAGCAATGTTTTCAGTACAAGTTATAGTCACTGTCCACACGATCCTCTGCATTGCTCAGAGGCAAGCAATGCAGCCTGGGAGTAGCATACGTTTTCTCCTCTGCTCTGCATCTATGGAGATTGTTTTCTTCATTAGTTCTAAAGTTACATAACAGGTGAATCAGAGACACCCAAACTGAGATTTAAGAACTGTTTGTTTTCACCTTCCCTCCCTGCTTGTGTTTATTTAGAAGTTAGCCAACAGCAACAGAACATAGAAGGAACAGCGAGCAGGGGAAATGAAAAGTCTGGTGCCCACTTCCACTGCTTCTGGTAACAGAAACAGTGAGTGCAGACTCTAGTTCAATATAAACTGAGATACTACATGATAGAAGAAGGACATGTTTCATAAATGGTTAATTTATATGGACTAGAAGTAGCAAACAAAATCTTTTCATCTTTGGAGAAAAGTTCCCATAAAAATGATGAGTTAATGAAGTAGGGTATAATCTCATTTCACTTGTGAATACTTGGCATGCTAACGAAGGGTACTCCACAAAGACTAGCTTTAGCTGTGGGCTAATCTCCAGTGGTGGGGTGAGGGTGGGTGGTAGTGGAGTGAGAAGCTTTTCTAGGGAGAGTCAGAAGAGGCTTTCGGATGCTCTGAATCTTGCAGTTGGTGTCTGTGTCAAAGTCTGTACAGTTTGCTGTGCATTTAGACATCAATTGTATTTAAGGTATGTGAATAATGTTTTCAGAACAATGAACCAATAACACTTCCTAGAAATACAGCAGAGAACACAATTCTGGCATAAGCCCTTTATTTTTAAGTTTTCAGAGTCAGATTTTTTTTTTTTTTTTTTTTTTTTTTTTTTTTTTTTTTTTTTTTTTCTATTTTAAAACAGCTTCCGAACAGCAACTCTTGCCAGGAATAACAGAGCCATTCTCTCAATGACAACAATGCTCATTGTGTTTTCTGTAACAGATGCCAGGATTTTATCACCAGGCCAGACATTAACCCCCTTGGTGTCGTTCTGAAAGGAAGCATCCGTGCACCCCACTGACTTCTATTCCCTCTGGTGATTCATTATGCCTCCTACCTTTAACTTCATGCGTACTTCCTTGCCTAACACATCAAGATCTACAGAGCTGACCTTACTTTTTTCCTCTCCTTTTGAAAGGGAGAATTTCTGCGTTCTGGTTTCCCATCAAATTATATATATATTTTTTTTTTCCTAAACAAAAGGAAAACATTTGGATAAACAAGCCTTAAAACACTTTCTGTTTACTGAACAATTATCATTAGTGCATGTCCACAGACGATACATTTGTCCACAGAAATATCCATTCAAATTATAGCTCTTCCAGTCAACAGATTTCAATGTGGGGAAATCTAAGACTAGCAGTTATATATTTATGACATGGAAAAGCTCATTGGAAGTGATCCCAACATCCCTTCTATGTGTAAGGTACTGTAGTCACAGAGTCTCACGCAGATGTGGAAGGAAAACCTCTGCTGATGATTCCCTGAACACCACAGCAACGAAGAGAGGCTGATCCTCCAACTGCCATATGGTTTCAGTGAGAAGGATGTGCTTCAATGAGTGCATATTTCTCCATGTACTTTGCAGTAAAGTATCTGTAGGACCAATTCTAAAAATACTGCAATGATGTAGTATTGTTCCTCTGAGCGGAATTATTTGACTTGCAAAGGTGTCAGTCAACCAAGTTAAAGCATGTACTGAGGAGACACTTCTGTAATGCTATAGCCATCTTTAGTTTCAAAAGGTAAACTCTTGTCTTTAGTTCTTATTATTACTGTGCTCTCATGTAATGCTTTCCTTTAGATTTTAAAGAGATGGGATGTATCTGTCTGGGTTATCAGTGTTTCTGAAAGATAATACAATAACTTTTTCCTTTGAGGACTGGAGAAGTAAAAGCAGATGCTGTAGAGGCATTTACCATTATTCATATTATAGGGACTACTGAGGACAGCTAAAATCTCCTCTTTGCAGTACCTATGACTGAAAAGAGAATGACGGACAAGAGGAAACTGGATGAAACTGAAACATACTCATTTAGATCCACAAGAACAAAACCAAGTGCAACACAAAGTTAGCCATGGGAACTCACAGTCACAGGGCATTATACTGAAAGAAAGTAATCAGTAGGATTCAGAGAGGAAGGCTCCGGAATAAAAATATCATTTGCAGTCGCTCTGGGTAGGATAACAATTATCTGTTCTCATACTTCAATATATGAGCTGATTACCAGCTGGGGAAAGTTTTAGATTTCCCCTAGAGCAGTAGTATTACACAATTGTCAAGTACACCACAGGGAATTTACTGTTTTCCTCTGGAACATCTGCCATAAAGCATTGCCTGAGAAAGGATATGGAACCAGGCAAACTACCAGTCTATTCCAGTGTTAATAAATCCCCAAATAATTTTAGCAGGATTATGTATACTACCTTTTTGCAAATATTTGGGATAAGAAGGGCGAGGTATGGATGCATATGCGCACAATGGTGTGGATGTTTGAAAGGGCTCAGGAGGGTTGCTTTGAAAATATATTTGATATATATATTTTTTTTTAATTAATGAGAAGATAATTTGAGCCTGATTCAGGCATATAAAAGGATATTAATCTGTCGAGTTAATATAAAAATACAGGCCTGTTATGTTAGATGCCCTAGGCTTAAAGAGGAGAATGAAAGATTTTAGAAATGAATAATTAAAACAACATCAAAGTAATATAGCCACTGATTTTCTATGAATCTATTGATATTGTTGGTATTGCTCTTATTATTTCCACTTAGACAGATTGATAGACACTTTTATCATACTTCTAGGTGTCTTATCAAGCTCTGGTGTGTGCAGCAGAGCTGATAAGAGATGAGAAATGCCACCCCTGGGATCTCCATGGATTATTTTTATGCACAGCTGTTTAATGACAGCCAGTCACAGAGAGCTGGAAAGTAGTTTTATTGTTCTGGTGGGGCAGCTGCTATTCATCCTCCACAGGCAGAGCAGAAAAGGATGCACCTGCCATTGTGTGACAGATTGAAATTTAATTTCTTGCAATTTTCAGATTTCATTGGTGTGCTAAGGGGCCATCTTCAGGGGATCTAGAGGCCAATGAAAGGAAAGAAAAAGTAAAGGGTAAATGACCTCTTAGGCCTCTGAAGCAGATTCTGAAGTAAGAAGTAATGCCACACATGTGAGAATGCAGGAACTGTAGAGAATAAATTGTACTCTGACTGAGAGTAGCAGAGAAGCACAAAATATCTCAAGTTTTGCTGCTTTTATCTTGTCTCAGGGACCTTTCAAAGAGCCTTATCCTGGGAAGTGAGAGCATCCTGCCTTGTGGTGAGAAAGGAGTATGTCAAGAGCAACTCCCTGACTTGGCAATGACATAAAAGTTCTGTAATACTTTGCATTCCCAGAATCAATCCCCTCCATCATTCAGCCCAGCTTTATATAGTCTCTCTTCTCTCCTCAAGGAACAGAAATCAATTATGATATTTATACTTCATGCTCCAATCTGCAGTATGGTCCCAGGCTGCCTTCTGTCATCAAGGCCTTTGGCCTGAAAGAGTCTTACTTTCAGAGGAGCTGGGACCACTGTTTGGTTGGGAGCATCTATCAAGGTATTTCCATTCGATTTAGCTCTTCCTTCTTCCTACTGCTATTCTTCATTTTTATTTCCGCCTTTCTCCATTCAAGTATTATTTTTGCCCAAAAACAATGAAGAAAGCATCAAAATATTACTCTTATTTGGCCTCAAGGCTCAGCAAGCAGGATGTTACGAAAAAGAACCCAAAGCATATTTGTTTGGAAACAAATTAAAAAATAATTAAAAAAATATATATTTGCATAATGGTTCTTAAGCATGCTCATTGTATTACCAGCTTTAATTTTACTTTATTATCATGCTTGCATTGGCTTTATGGATAGTCATATATTTAAGCAGATTCATAGATGAGCTGCAAAGCCATACAGGAAAGCAAATAAACCAACCTGCTTTAAAACAAAATTTGTAATAAGTGTAACACATTTATCAGAAAGGTGCTCTGTGTTTTATGCTGAGAAACTTTACTTATTCATTTAGTTGATTAAAAGAGAAAAAGCTAAACTATACATTCTCTATTTATAATTCAAATTTGGACATGGTCACTTAAAATAAAGTCAGTGTCCTTCTGCTTGTGATGAGCTAAAATTGTATTGCCCAGTGGTTAGTGTGTGTCTTTACTTGATTGTATGTAAACAAGCCTAATCTCCATTTTCCATTACAAAACAGATCATCACCTCTCACTACTCTGGATTTTGATTATTTGTCAGTATTTTGTTTTCTGCTGGCAGCGGCTGTACGTAATGGCATGGCTTGTGTAGGTATGCCAGACAAATGACATTACTTAGTAACTGTTTTTATGTACTGTCTGGTGTAATCTAAGAATAGCAGCTTGAGTCTAAACAGATTCTGAACAGTGACATATTACCCAGATACATCTATGAATATGGCTACACGAAGGACTGATCCTTCATTTTGAGTACTAAATATGATTCAGAGCAGGGTCTGAAGAATCATGTGCAGCATTTGAAGGTGAATCTTCTCCCTCCAAGGAGAACGTCCTAACTAGTGGGGTATAGCGGCCTGAGGGATTGATTTTTCTCATTGCACCTCAGGTAGAATAATTCTAGAAAATGTTTGCATTCATGAAGAGGCACTGGTGTCTCTCTCCTCCCAGAAAATTAGACAACTCAGTGAGTAACTAGTTACAAAGAGAATGTGGATACTGTCTTTCTCTCTTGTGGGTTTTAAGCCAGATTTTTTCTTGTCCCTTTGGATGTCTCATTTCATTACTGGGTTTCCTAAGAAATGAGTGTCTGGCCCCACCAAGTTGATTGTGTCAGCCTAAGTTATAAATCATGCTATCCTAAATTGCCATCAGAGATCTGCTCAGACAGAAAGTTGCCTCCAAAGGCTGATCCAGAGTCCTGAAGTGAGTACAGCTCATCTACTGTATTGGCAAATTAGCTCCCTCTTTGTGCACACGCACACCAAGGTGCCTACCAGTCCACTGGAAACTGCATAAGCAATGACGCATCTGTATGGGTGGTAGACTGACAGGAAAATGGTTGCCTCAATCTGTTCAAGAAACAACATCATAAAGGACAGACATTGAAGGACCCTTTTTAGGGAAATGGTGCAGTGACTGAGGTATGTGTGAGGACTGGAGATCTTCCAGCCTGTTCTTTGTATCCAAGACTATTTCTGGAGGCAATCATCTAATAGAACTCACTAAGTTAAAGAGTTCTAATAGAACTCACTCTTATATATACCTTATATCTCTCATCATCCCTCCTACAGAACATCCTTACAGAAATTATGCTGCTGTACACAAATCCCATTCCTCCCTCTCCATCCCAAAGGTGTCACATTTGTTGTCACTTTCACTGCCTCAACCCCTTGAAGAAACCTCCAGAAGAGTAAATAAATGCACTCAGAATAAGAAAATAACACTGTTCAGTGATTCTGGTAAGTGGCAAGGATATCTCCAACAAAAGTCTACAGTCTCCCACAGAGAGTTGTGGAATTGAAGGAAGGGACTGGGGGCCAGCAGTGAAAAACCTGTCAATTGTTTGGAGATGCAGGTCATACTGTCAGGGAGGATTAAGGATTAAATCAATGTTATTTTTCCCCCTTCTCTTCAAGTATCATAATAAGCCTCAGGCTTTCCTTCTTGTTAGATACATCTCAGAATGCACTACTTTGGGATGTCACAGATACCTGTATCTCTTGCAAATTTTGCCATTACAGAGTGCTCTGGAATAATCACATTGTAAATAGATTATCTCATTCTGACAAAATGCTGGAAATAAGAGGTCTAAGAATCTGGAATTTCCATATATATATATATATATATATTTGTAAGTGGGATGGATTTTTTCTTACTTTGTTCATCCCCTAGAGTTGAGAGAAGGACAATCAACAGACTTTTTGAAACAAATTACATTTTTACTTGTGTTTTGCAACTCACTCTTTGTGCTTGTTCTTTATGATTATTTTCTATGAACATGGAATAGTCTCTTGAATGTACAAAAAATCTCTCTGATGTCTCCAAGATCAGCAAGTATATATTAAAGACTTCTTTCATGAATCAAGCAAACTGCTAGAAGAAAGCTGCTATCTCAATCTACAGTTGTTGGCATTATCCCGTAATGGAGTTTTCCTCTTTTGCTTACATTAGATATTACAATACATGCATCAGCTAAGTTGAAAGGAAAGGAATTTCATAGAAGAAGGTTGAGCACACAAAAATGCAGATCTTTGCATTTGCCTTTAGCAGAACAAGGTTTTAATGCTGTGGAAAAATATATTGGAAAATTACCTAAGCCAGACAAAACATTTTATCTGAACTCTGCTATTTGGTAATATTTTATAAAACAAAAAGTGGCAGCTAAAAGGAAAGGAGAAGTAAAATGTACACTGATAGGTTTGTTAGTTTTAGGCAGCATATTTAAACCATGCCTTGAGTATAAAAAAAAAAATCCTGGCTTGTGGTAGGCTATAATTGGAAAAGTTTGCTTGAAAAAATGATAGTTTTTATCTGTTTCTGAAAGCAAAGAAACATTCCAGTCCTTTATAAAACTATTTTGAAGTTCCAGCCTAACATCAGCTAAAAACTGCCAGAGGGCAAAGCAGAGATTGCAACTGGGGTAGAGGGCTACTATCACTGGCCTTTACATCTACTGCTCTGCTTCAGAAAATCAGGTTAGTCTTGCTGGGTGCAAACAAGGGAAGGAAACAACAGGATTTCCAAGTCAGTACAGGATTCCTCCCAGAACAGCTTTACATTACTCCTTGGCCATTCCCAGCTGCACTCACAGGTAGTGAGTGTATCAAATGCTGCTTCACCAAGCAGACAGCATAGGCTTGCAGCAGTCAGGCCCTCTTCAGAAATTTGCAAGTTCAAATGACTTCTAGAACAGAAAGTAACAAAAAAATCCAGAAAGATACAGATAGGCTTTTGCAGAGCAATAAACAGAAGCATTCATATCTGCATTTAGTTGTTAGATTTTTTACTACACTTATTTTAAGAAAATTCTTTTGCTGACAAATTGGAAACATTGTAAAAAATGGTCATGTGTGTAAAAAGAAATATGAAAATGTATTTCTGCAAATCAGTATTATTTTGGTATGAATATTCAAAACTAACAAAAAATTATTTCTGTTAAAATCCCTCTTCTTTCTGAACTTGGTTTCAGAGCCACCCTATAAATCTTGCTTTAAAATTTTTGAAAAACCTCAGAATGTCTAAAGTAAAAAATAAAAAAAAAAAATAAAAAAAAGTAATTTATCAGCTGTAGTTACCATAAAGCTCTTCTCACTGCTATGATTATTCCTCTTTAATGAAGCCTTTTTGGAAATCCTGGGGAGACAGTTTGTGCTCCCTCTGAGAAGTAATATTTTTTTAAAGACTCAATCTTAGAAAGAAGATGTTTGCATCATTTGTAAACGTAGCCTAAAAACTCAACTGTTTCACTAGCTAAGATGCAAGACATCTTTTAATAGTTTAAGCTTTCTTCAAAAGCCATATTGCTACACTATCTGTGTTTTCAAATCATTTTCCAGGCACATTGTGGTAGGATAGAAGGAAACTTTGTGAGCAGCCTTTAGCTATTAGCACTGTTTGTTTGATATGTATGACAAACCTTGCCTTTTTGAACTGCAAATATGTGGTTTAGGATTAAGTAAAATATAGCATATTTCTGTACCATTTTAACACTACCATTCCCAAATGGATTTATATGAATACTATAAAAGGTAGATTTGATGCTTTTCACAATTCTATTTTCAAATAAATTTATCTGAATAATACATTTTTTTAAAATCTTATTCTAAAGCCAAGTCTGGATCCATAAAATGAAGGGTTCTTTTGCTTTGGTTTTGGTTAGATAAACAGGACAAGAGGAAATGCCAAAAACTGGTCTACAACATGTACAGGTGTTCTTTTTCCACTCTTATTGAAAAATCTGATCAAGAAGAGTGAGTTCAGATGATCTATATGTAAAACTGAAAAGAGATAAGAAAAGCTTATGTGACTAACAGGAACTGAATTAACCAGTATGTGCAACTACAAATTGACATATTCTTATGATTTCCAGAGCATTAAATCATGATGTAAATGATTCTGGACCTTGAAATCTCCTGGTACAATTCTACTGTTTTACTGAAGCTAACATAAATGAAAAAAAAAAAAACAAGCATGGAAGGGTGTGAAGAAGATGAAACATTTTAAACAACAGAAAATAGGAACAGAGGCCTCAGAAAGAGATAAATGTTGTTATCTGGAAGGCCCTGGCACAGAAAATCACAAGAGAATCATATAAAGATTAACAGTTTTCACTAGGGTCTGCACCAAGCTTGGGTTTGATCAGTCCTTTTTGTTACAACACTTGTCCTCTCAATTGCACTGCATATACGGATAGCAGGCTTCCACTGCTGAGCAAATGCCTTTAGCTATACATAGTATAGTCAGACAATCTCACTGGTTAAAAAGGTTCTGGTATGTACTGATAAAACCCCCAAACCAAGAATATCTTTGAGATGTCTTAGTGTCTTCAGATGTATACATGAGCAGCTCTGTCAGATCCTGTGCTTTCTTGTGGCTTACATTGTCTGGGGTGAGGGGAAGAAGTTAAATCCAAATCCAAAAAATCTTGAGACTTAACACTGTGGCAGATCAACAAACTTAAACTGGCAAGTAAACATTTGACAGATTGGTAAGCTACTTGAAAGGAAAGAGGATCTGAATATTAGTCACATGTACTGCAGATAAAGAAAATAGGCCTGCTGAAGAAAACAAGAAAATATTTTGCTGATAAACACATATACATTCACCATGCAAAGCTTTCTATAAACTAGATAATGTGTTTTAACAACATTGTAGTTATATAGCCAATACACTTGGGCATAACAGCTTTCCCTAGTGAAAACCATATCCATTTGGAGAATTATTTGATAATGCATTTATGATCAACTCTAATGGTTTCAGTAGAATGTAGATCTTAATTTGGACTGCTTAGTGTTTTTTTTCCCTTTTCAAATATAATAATATTCTTGTATAGTCACAGATAATCATATCTGATAACAGTATCATCTTTTTGTAATAGACTTTGTATCATGTGTCATCCTCCCATATTTTTTTTTTTTTTAACATTTTCATTCTTCTGGTTGGCTGAAAATTATTTGAGATAGCTCCTTAAAGAAAATAAAATTGAATCTATTTTATATATTCAAAAAGAGTCTTTTATAGTATAGTTCTACCTGGAGTTTTCTTT
>CM021765.1:48033485-48134528 GCA_011076525.1 Nettapus auritus
TATTAATAATTTTTTTAATAAATTTTTTTTTTGTTTTTTTTTCCATTAAAAAATAAAATAAAAAAAAAAAAAAAAAAAAAAAAAAAAAAAAAAGTATCATACCTGGGTTATTTCTATGATATTTCTCATAGAGCCCAGATGTTCCTTCTGAACAATGATGACAATGGCAATAGTTACTACAGCAGGGATAGCTGGGAAAGTTGTTATTGTGAGGCGAGAAGTTCACAATAATGAACCACACCCCTCTCTGACAACATGCATTGAGTACACAGTACACCACAAGCTAAATTTGTACTTTCCTCAAGTTGGTTTTCAATTGTATTTTCTTCCCCTGGCTTAAAGCCATTACATGTCTTATTTGAGGCTTTGATCTGTTCTTACTAGAACTGCCACATGCTTATAAGAGTCTACATGTTATTTAGATGGGGCATGCAAAATTCAGGGCAGTGCAGTAATGGCTGAATGTGGGTTACATGAAATTCTTAGACTTTCCAACACAGCATTTCCCTACCCCCGTCAGCCCCTCTCCCACACTTCATCCTCAAGATCAAGCTTAGCTCACATTTCTTTTTAGAAAGCAGAGCTTGAAGCCAGGTATTTTGCCACAAACATTTGCAGGCTTACAATCCAAGCAGTCATAACTGAATGCTGTCTCTCACATGGAAAACAAATTCTGTACATGCTGTACATTCTTCAGTGCAAAATAAAATCCAGATGGCCTTTATTTGAAAAAAAAAAAAAAAAAAAAAAAAAAAAAAAAGGGGGGGCAAACAGATGAAGAGACAGAAGTCCTTTCTTACTCACATATATCTCTAAATCATGCCAAAATAAAGTAACTGGCAGAATGCTCTCATTACTGTCCAAATGATTATGAGATTACATTGAATTATGAGATAACAATATAAGAAAAATCCTTCTCCTTTTAAAAATAAAAGGATATTAGCAGATGAAAATTAAATAAGTATAGGTGTTTATCATTTTTCAGTCCAATAGCCAGCCTTTAAAACAGAGCTGGCTAGCCTGGGATGTGAAAAAGCCAGGTCTGATGAAGAACAGAGGTTGCTGCCTCAGGACTCAAAAAAAAAAAAAATAAAATAAAATAAAATAAAATAAAATAAAATAAAAAAAAAAAAGAACATGGTTATTTTCAGTGGAAAATGCAGACATTCTGTTCTAGACAAAGGCCAAGATGGAATACTCCAGGGCTCTCAGGATTCTTTGTCAATTTGTTTCAAAACAAAAACAATCAAATTTCCACCTTCTTTTGTGTTGTATAGAAAACCAGTAGCTGATGATCAACTGATCACCCTCTTACAGCCACTGTGTCTGAAAAACAGAAGAAATAAGAAAAGTTATCCAGTAACAGTTTAAAATTCATTCAAGTTTATCAGAAAAATCACTCATTAATTTACGCAAATAATGAAAACAGGCATTCATTTTCAATTTTCATCAATTTTAGAGAATTATTTTGAAATACATTTTGCCATCTTTTTGTCTAACTTCATACTTTTATTATTTCTGAGCAAATCTCCCTTACCCTCTTCTCTGTCTTCTCCCATTTTGCCTTTAAAAGGGAGGCAAGAAGAGGACGATCAAAGAAAATACATACGCAAAAAGGATACTTTTTAACATGTAAATTAATTTTAAAAATAGAAAAAAAATGTTTGGGAGTTTTTGGTTTTGAAAAGTTCAGTTTTTCAAGTGCACCCTCCATTATGCTAGGAAAGTTTTGATCTAAATCTATTAACAGCTTTGAATATAAGTCAAGCATTAAATCCTCAGAAATTAACTTTAATGTAGTCCAAGTACTAAAAATTTCATTTAGGTGGGATGGGAGGAGAAAGGAAGGGATCTGTATGTTCCAGTGTGGCAAGAGAATTACACAAATTAGAAAACTGCCATGGATACTGACTATTGTTACAATATTAAATATATTAAAGCTTACTATATTCTTTCAGTAACATGAGTTTGTTTTAGACTAAACAGACATAAAAAAAACCAGAGAAGTAAAAATTTCAAAAATAATGTAGTGTGTCATCAATAGTACATGATTCTGCTCTTCCATTACAATAAAATCAATATGGACTGAGTACCTCATGCCAGTAAATGGGACTCTCCCAAACATTTAAATATTTACATACTTTGCAATTCTCTGTGTAACAGAACAAAGTATCAGGGAGTCAAAGAAAGCTAAACACCATGTTTAGAATCTATAGAAATGAAACTCTAATATCTGAAATACGAATGAGTTTCTGGCATAATGAGGTAGAAAGATAATGAGACAATATTGTAGATTTATATCTAGCACAATCTTTTTTCTGTACTGCTGAGAATGACTCATTCCTAGAACACAGGTCAGAGCTCCAATCATCATCAAAAAAAAAAAGTTAAACAATTCAACTTAATTACTGTTCTAAACTCTGATAAATAGTTGCTAATAGTTCCCAGCTGACTTTAAGGCACATAGAAAAAAAAGAATAATGTAAAATATAATAAATAATATCTAAAATACTATTAAGAAAAATATTATACAAAAACTCTACCCTGGTTCTTCATGAAAAAATGTTTCCTGCCTTTGCATTTGTGTTTTTAAATATAAAGTTTCACAATACCATGTTCTGTTCTGTCTTCTATTGCAGATTTTTCCATGAGCATTTTTTTTCCTGAGAACTGATTTCTTTGTCTCTGCAGTGCAATTATCACTGACCAATAAGGCCTACTGTCTGGGTAAATGCCATATATCTTATAGATGTAAAGCATAAAAGCCAACTGTTTTCAAAAACAGTATTACTAAAGCGGGCTACTGAATGAATGGATTTAATACTAGGAGTTTTCAAGCCTCACTTCCATCACTTATGACCATCATATGTGTCTACAGAGTTTTGTAATAACAGCAGTTGAGAAACCCGACAGCAAATAAACCTGACAACAGATAAACAGCAAGCAGTGCTCCAGCTCTGAGATTAATAATTGTCTGGCTCTCAGTTACTGCTGAAACAGTACTGCGTGTGCTGCAGTAATGTGTGTGAGACAGTGGGGATCATATCAGCTTAAAAGCTATCCACTATTTGGACCTCACGTCCTACAGGTTCATCTTATTCCCCAGGGTAAGGCTGGGTCCAACAGGAATGTCCAAATCCATACTTTGTCCTGCTTTCGCTATCATCTCTTTTTATCTGAGGGAGAAGCTCAATTCCCAGCTAGCTAAATAGTTCATTGTAAACATTATGGGCTATGTATATTTGTGAGAGAATTGCTTTCCTTCTAGCTTTTCCCCTGAGTTCATGAAATGTACCACAGAGGTCCAGATGCTATAATAAAGGAGAGCTGCCTTGCCCTTTTTGACAATTTAACTTGGTTTTTTGATCCAAAACATTGTAGTTTTCCCCTGTTTTAAAAGTAAAATACAAGCTTAGAAGACTTTATTTCCCTCAAAAAATGCCTAAGTGCCCTCCCCATATATACGTATGTATAAAAACCAGCCACTTTTCAGCAAAGACATGCCCTAAAGTTGTCAGTCAGTCAGTCCCTGGGGCTCACGGCACTGCCCATCATGGCAATGTCCTCTCTCAGGCTGTGCTCTTACAGCGCAGCCCTCAGTGGGTGGCTGTCCCCACTGTTGGAAATGCAAGACCTACAGTGAAAGAAAGATGTCCAGCACCAGTCCCAGGCAGTCTGAGGCTGTTTCTGGCTTTGCCTGCCAAACGGCACTCCCACACACTTCAGGATTGCTGCTGCCCCCACATCCACATCACTGCCCTTCTCCATCAGATGCTGGAGGACAAAGCCTGAGATCCCTCTGGTAGCCCCTGGGCAGGTAGGCAAGATCCAGAGAGCTCAGGAGACAACAAGCAGTGTTTACTAGAGAAACCAGAGACTTCTTGCCTGAGGGAAACAACACAAGACTGTAGCTGAATGCCATCAAACAGCAGGTGGCTTTTATTTGGGTCAGAGGTCACTTATCTCTAAATTGTCTGCTGGGAGTGAGAAAACAAAAACAAGAGCTGTGAATCACAGGTGAGGGAGGGAACACTGCAGAGAGCTGTAATGAATTCTTCCGTGCTGCTCATACCCTCCAAGCTACTCTTGGCATGTAGTTTGTGAAGCAAATGAATGGGGATATTTCTATGTCCAGAGACTTATTTAGCTAATATTAGCAAACCAGCATAAGCTCAAACACATCATGGTGCTGTTTGGTGTGCTCAGACCACAGAGACTATCAGAGCAAACAGCAGTGAAAAGATCTGATTGCACACTCCCTAATGAGTCTGCCAGCTACGTGCTCTCAGACACCTCTCACGTGCACACAAGCATTTACTGGTAAGGAGTAAGTAACAAATTGTCTCTTGAGGTCTGAAGTTGCTCCTTACTTTTGTCAGAGCTTACAAACCAGTGACTAATTCAGACCAATATTTCTTCTAGATTATCAGATAGATCTGCTCCTCAAAACTCCAACAGATGCCCTGAAAGCACTCCTCAAACCTACACAGACATGGGGAAGAAGCAGCTCAGAATGATACTGCTTTATTTTTCAAGAAGGGAAAAGGAAATGTTAGGAAAGGAAATCTATGTGAGTCTGGTGGTCAGGGCGCTGACCCAGGATGGGAAAGAGCAAGGCTTCTCTTCCCTGCCTGAAAATGTCTCTACCCCCATCTAAAAAGTCTCTACAGAACACCTCAGCCTGTAAACTGAGTACAGTGCAGGCAATTCTGAAACTTCATATTAAAGCCATATCACTGATAATAAGAAGCTGCCTTAATAGAAAATGACATTTGCATTTTTTTTTCCTTTTTTTTTTTTTTTTTCCCCTATTTACATAATGTATTAAAATTATTCACGAAGTCTAACAGAAGTTAAATGGTTAGAGGATCTGCAGAAAATGAACATTACAGAAATACACACCTGGAACGTATTCCTCTTTTACATAAGGCAGAAAGTGATATATCTTCAATAATTCTTGATGTGAGGTTTCTTTTTCGTATATATTTATATTGCCACTCTTTTCTTGTGTACTCAAACTCCATGTTTTCTGTAACATCGCTCGTTCATATTTCATGCAATCCCATCTATTTCTGCTACAGCTTCTTTTGTTGAACATAGTATTCTAGACAAGGACACATCATTGATTTATACAATATTATCAGTCATTTGATAACATTTATGTGCCTTTGTTTGTAATAGTATTGGAAGTTGTTTGTTTTTATTAATGGAGTTATGTCTTCAGCACACATATTTACTGGAGAATCCTTTCTGGTTGATAAGATACCTTTGTGGGTGTATGAAGTTATTTTAGATCTCTGACGTACTTCTTCAATCTTGTGTTTATCAACCCTGAAAATTTATTTTGATGACACATTCAGCAAATACACAATTCTCTGTTTTACAGAGACATTAGTATTGTCTGGAAAAGCTATTATTTAACACAACAAGGAGAAATATATATACATTTTTACTATTTTTTCTTTGAAAATTAGGTTATATTTTGCTGACTAAGTGCATTTCAAGGAGCCAGGCAAGTGTTGTAAGCTTGGCACCCTAAGTTTTATGATTTGTTTCAAATAAAGAACACAATACAATTTTTGAAGAATCATGAAGAGTTTGATGGAATTAATGAAACTTATTTTTTATTTTATTTATTTATTTATTTATTTATTTTACTTTACTAAGCATCAGATGAGGTTTTGAGACAATGAGGTTGTCATCTGTAATGAAAATCTGTACTTTTATATTTAAATATTCTGTGAGAAAGCAGAGTGACAGCAGTAACTATTCACTGTAAACATGTAAGGTCTTCTAGAAATATTTTGTAACTTAACAAAATTAGTGGATTGGCTACAGATGACTGCAGTGTCAGAACATAATTAATTAGGTCTTTTTTCATCATCACCGTTATAACTGGAACACTTAGAAATTACTTTAAAAACCCCAAATAGCAAAACTAAAGGTTTAACAATGTTGCAGCAAACTGGGTAAATTACTATGCTTAATTTAATTGGAATTTCTTTTACTTGGAAAGGAACAAGTTGTATTTGAAAATTTCATATAAATGTTTATAAAAATTAATTATTTATCTTGTTACTGAACTGTGCAGGTGACATATTTCAGGACATGTTATTATACTTCTAGAGTCCTACTACATTATATTATTTGATAAACCTGATGAAGGGGCAGAGTGGGCCAGCAGTTTAATAGACTGCTAGGAAGAATGATGTGACTATGATGCGACTGTGTTACACTAGGCAGATCACTTCTTATATCTCTGCCTCATTTAGACCGCAAATTTTTAGGCAATTAGGCAAGACTCCATCATGCATTAGTCTTCTAAAATCTAAAAATCTCTTTTCAGTTAGTTATCCAGACTCCCTGTACATTTAATACATAGAGAAACACTTTCAGAGGATGAATCATCTCACTCATCTAAGACTGGTATAACATGAATTGGTCTCTGGACATATTTCTCACTCACTACCCATTGCCATTGACTACACTTTAAATCAGATATCAAATATCAGATATGAAATCAGATATCAAACTGTAGGTAGCTAAAGTTAGGTGAGATGGCTCACACCTATAACTTCTTCACTGCCTGCCACCTTATTGCAGTTATGGTTTCCAAATATGACATCAATACAAATAAACAACAATATATTGGGCCAAATGGATCCTGTTGCTATTTTTATTAAAACAAACAAACAAACAAAACCACAACCACTCACATAGATGTTAAGAATTCAGGGCAGTCCTACAGCCTGCATTCAGCAGAAGATCAAGCTGGATGACTGCAATTGTCATTTCCTCCTTTATCTATATACCATGTGGAGTGGGGAGGTGATGGATATTGACAGTATTGATTTATTCTAACTCACTAAGGAAGTTTTATGGTAAAATACCTCAAGAGCCCCAGAATGAGATTCTGATGAATTTGTGAATTTTATACAACATGTCTTTTTAGGAGTGGCAAAGGATTGCTGCTAACCTACCTCCTCAGCAGGTGTTGGCCTTGCCTGCAGCTGCTGCATTGCTCTTCTGACTGTGGCAGGAGCAGCTTTCTAACAGTCTTTTGGTCAAACAAGATTGTAAGTCAGCCTTTACCTCCACAGAGGTTTTCCTTATTCCTGTTTGACTGGCTGAAATTGCTTTCATACAGCTTAATGTAGTTTCTTCTTGCCCAGCTTGGCATTTAGGCCAACTCCCTCGTCATCCCTTTTATGCCACAGGGCTTCAAAAATAATTGATACACAAGTCTGTTTCTATTCATGCTAACTGAAAGCCAAGTTTGCTATAAAAGTGCTTCATCTGAATCAGCTTTAATATAGTTTTGTAGCCTTTAGTGTCATTCTATAGCTGCAAAAAGACTAAACCAAAAATCCAGCCTGTAATTCCAGACTTATTTTATAACACAGAACCAAAATGGACAGTATTTGTTCACCTCCTACTTTCGTTAACTTCTCTCAATATCTCACCAGAAATTTCTAACCCAGGGAGATAGATTTTCAGCTCACATTTCCCCCATACACCTGAAAGTTAACATGGGATTCTGTCTTTAATACAGCTACCATTATAAATATGGTGCCTTAAGACTCAGTTCAAAGCAGCAGCCTCTGCTGCGCTACCTCCTGCAGGAGCAGCACCTTCTCTTCACACTGTAGTGGTGTTTTGTCCTACAAGTAGTTTCACACTAACCTCAGCCAGACTGGAGCACTTCAAGTGGTGAGGCAGCAAGTGGTGTCAAAACACTGCAGACTTCTCACCCATCCTCATCCATCCCCTAGTTGGGCCAAGAGCTTCTGCACCTCATTGTAGCAGCATTCATGTTCTGGGGAGGCTTCTATGAGTCTTGGAAACTGTCTTACTCTCCTTATGTACGTATTCATAAGTGTAAGGTATATGTAAGGCTTGGTACCTCTATGTTGCTAGTTGCCTTTTTAGTGAATCCAGAGTCACAACGGAAAAGTAACACGTCTAACATTTCTGCATAGCAGTCTGAGCATCCCTGAACACTTATGTCAGCAGTCATCAGATATCTGAGTTCAGCTGTTGCAGGCTTTCTTTTTCACTTAGAGACAAATCTGTCTTGTGAAATAATTGTCAAATGATCTTGAAAAAAAAAAAAAAAAACCCACGAAAAAAGAATTAAATATTCATGATTCATATGCTAAAATTCATATTATCTTATGGTCTGTGAATGCTGATTTCTGAAACTCATGCGACAGCAAACTGAAAGAGGAGCTTAGCTCGAAAGATGTTATAAAGGTAAAGAATCCTATATATAGCAGTTTTACACTTATTTCTCCTTCTATCATATTGTTAGGTGGGTTAGTGTCTTTTGCGTCTCTTCTGCCCTGAAGTATTTAACCTCATTTTACAGGACAGCATATTTCATCACTCACAGCATGATGGGAGCTCATTAGGTGAGAACCAATTCCTCTTCAAAATGTTTAAATCTGTTAATTATTTTCTAAAGGTTCTTTGGAATATTGCAATTCATAGCTATATATATATATCTGGGTATGTGAATGTTGATTTATTCTTTCACTTGTCTATAACAGTATCCAAATAAGAATTGGAATGACTGACTAAAATGCAACTCAGTATGGCTTTTGAGCCTCAGAGAAAAACAGTTTACATGACAGCAACAGCCACTTGAAAGTGAGTACATTTCTCCAACTTGTTATCCTTCAGCAGAGGTAACTTGTACTTCCTAAAACTACATGTTGTCAAATAGGGAATATACTAAACTTCTCATTTTGGGCTTAGCTGCCATAAAAACATATTCTGTTTTGGCTACATCACAAAATCTCCAAATGAAGAAAACTCACAACAAGTATATCCCTCAGGTAGGTCAGCAGAAACATAAGTTTCTATTTATGAAAGATATATTTTTGCACTACTATTTGTGAAGGTTGCAATGATTGTCAAAGTTAGTCTCTAGGCACCATTATGACCTATTTATTCTTTGTATAGTGCAGCACAATTTTATAAAGTGAGAAATGTAACTTCACAATGTATCAAAGCAATAATTTCCAATAATCTCCATATATATTCTGTTAATTCAAATATATAAGGACAGATTTTTTTTCTTCACATTTATGTTCTATGTCTTCTGCTAAACTGGCATTCATATTTGCATACATTATATTAATAAACTAAATCTATTTTGTGATTTAAATAGAACATCTTCACATAAAATATATTTTTAGAATTAAGCATGTACTGTAGGCAAAAATCATGCAATTATTTTCTAGTTAACTGACTCATTTTTTTTTTTTTTTCCCAAATCGCACATATTTACAAATTATCAGGACACAGTGTTTTTGTTTTGTTTGTTTTGTTTTTTAAACCATCAGACCAAATTTGCTCTTTGAATAAACTGCTAAAACTGCAGTAAGTCAGTAGAGAAATGCTAACATAGTGGTAGGATATAACTCAGAGCAAAATGACTGCTTCCAATGCCAAAAGAACTCGTTATTAAACAATAACCAGATTTTGGGGAGGATGAAGCATACCAAGATTACTCTCACTTCAGCTTCAAGTAAATGTTTGCCTTTACTCATTTTGAAGATATAGATTACAAGACTATCTGCTAGAGTTTAGGTGCCCAGAACTGATCCATATTTTTCAAGAAGTGGTGTTAAGGAGCAAATAGCCTTTGAAGATTGAACCAGAGCCATGTTGAAATTCCACGGAGTCAGGACTTCCTATTTATCTTTTTTTGTTTTGTTTTGTTTTGTTTTTGTTTGTTTGTTTGTTTGTTTCCTATAGTAACTCATTTCCTCAGTCAACTCTCTTTGAATACTGGCCACCAAGAGATGTAACTGCATCACCTGAATGAGACCTGAACCCCAAAGCACTCGGAATTCTTACCTGTCCCTGGCATTAACTTTGTGCTTTTACATAAGTCCTGCTATTACCCCCCCTCCACGCCTCCGGCTGGCCTCCCCCCCAATATAAAATCGGTTTCATTTATGTCAAGATCTGCTTCTCTCAGGGAATTAGGCATTTATTTCTTTTGTCCTATTGTTGTCTAAAAGTGAAGCACTCACATCGTCTTGGGATTCTGACTTAGGGGTATGAATAGCCTGAGCCATTATTTGAGGATTAATAAAAAGAGATTGTCTCCAAACTCAGATGATTAAACATCTTGGCTTTTTTGGGGCTTGCATGAATATGCACAGGACCCCAAGTAGCAGAAGTATAGATATTTACAAAGCTTATTAATAATGCAGACTTCAGACATGTATGTATTTATGTGCTTTGGGGACTAGCAGCAATTTAATGAAGGCTTTGAGATCTTCAATTTTGATCTTAAGATCTTAGGTCTTTTTTGTGGCCCTTGTCTTACATGAATAGTCACTAGTAAGTTGTGACTCTTGGTATTTAGGAAGTTATATTGCTGCTATAAAAGCTGTACAACTGCAAGTTTGAATCCAGTGAGACTGATGGTATATTGCTGCTTTTAAAACTGTAAGTCTGAATCCAGAGAGACTGTTGGCCACTAGAAGCATGCAACAAGAGAGAGGTCTCAGAGGATTTACCATAATGAAAACAATGCCTACTGCAGCTTGTTCTATACGTTAAAACAGGGTCTGCTTGCTCTTGCACATGTTAGAGTACATTATCCTTTGCACTCAGTTTTGTTCTGCTTTTATGTTCCTGCTCAGTGTTTGATCTTTTACCTTCTGGCCATTTTTTTAGCCATTTTGTTTTGAAGAACTGGGTAACAAAGAACAAGATTTTGCTATAACTGAAGAGTGTAGTTGAAGACCTTCTGGCTCTTTGATGAGCAGATTAATGATCTGCTTTGTTGCTGTCATTCCAGAAGAATTACTCAATTCACAATCATGTCTGCAAACCCAGTGTGTGCATCTGTCTATAAAGACATATGTGTTTAACTCTTTCATATGTGGAGTAAAATACTCTTCCCAGGAACAGTGAATTTGATTTGTGTTTTTGTTTATATATATATATATTCCTGAGTAACAACAATTCAACAGTAACTTGCAGTACATTTTAACATTTTCAGCAAACAAAATGGCTGCAATGATTCTGTATATTTTTATCAGACAAGACAAGTCTTGAAAATGCTTTCATTGCCAGTGTTTAAGCTAGCTACACTGCAACCATCTTGATACAGCTATAGGATAATCACTACCTTATTTGTTGTTCATGGGACTTTTTTGGCTTGGTTTTGATAAATGACGATAGTTAACGCTGACTAAGACATTAACAGAAATCTCAGTTTTGCAATTTAATCTGCCAGACATCAGTAGATCAATAACAACATGACTTATATTTAAAAGCACTTACCTGATGTGTTTTTGCACCTCTTTCTAGAGTAATCTTGTTATTGGTTTTCTTTTTTTTTTTTTTTTTTTTTTTAAGGAAGATGGTAATAATTTTTTATGGGGACCATCATGTCACAGTTTACGAAGTTTCATAAAATAAATTTCTCTATCCATTACTGAATGATAGCAAGCTGAACATGGCGGTATGAAACAAAATAGTTGCCTAAAAGCCTTTGTAACCAGGTAGTGTGAAGAATGAGAAATCTGATGAAAAAGACAGGGGAAAAATCACTGTCCCTGCCAGAGATAGACATAGGGAAGAAATAGCCAGAGTAGCAAACCCTGCTCACAAAGGAGCAGACATTGTGCATAAAGGAATGCAGGAAAATAAAATAAAAAAATATGTCACTCTTTTGCTTAAGAAAGCTTATTCACGCTTTTTTCATATTCAGACTAAGAATCTTGTGGTATCCTGTTATCCATGATACATTAAAGATGCATGTTCTTATCATGGAGATATGACAGCTTTTCCAGTCAGCATAACATTAAACTTCCTTCTACAGATTAGTGACTGTAAAATCTTAGTTCATGGCCAGATTATTCCCATGATGAGGACTGTGTGCTTAGACCTTGGTGAGCCAGCTAAAAGCCATTAAGAATATGTCATATTAAGAATATGACAATTTTCTGGGTTCTGCTGGTGTACTGAAGCAACTGCAAGAAGAACAAGTTGTTGACACACACCAGGAATGGGAAAGTGTACTACACACCATAGGCCAGGAGAGCATTTAGCCAAAAGATGCTAAACAACAATGAAAAACATTCCTTCACATCAGACGTCATTTTCTTTTTAACATGTGGAGAGTTATCTATTGTTATGCTGCCCAGGTGGGTGTTTAGGAAGCTTTCCTCTCTACTGGTTTCAGTTTTGCAAAAGGCTAGGGGACAGAACTTGGTATTTCCCTAACTGCAGTCTCAAGATGCACCCAGATAAGTAGTGTGATTAATAATTCAAAGCAATGTTAGCAAGCGACACTGTACCTGCCTCTACATGCACTATCCTGCCCAGAGCTCAGTGAAAGATCTATACTCTTTAGCTTTCTCAGCTTTAGTGTTAACACTTCTCTATTTTGTGAGCTCATTTTCTCCTTTTCTTGTTGGTATATATATATATATAAATTTTATTTAAGATAAGTAGACTGCAGATATGTTTTCCTCAAAGCTATTTCGACTAACAGGGTCATTTTTAAACTTTAGGAAAAGTCAACAAATACTGATCTTCTGGTAGTAAGTGAACATAGAAAATCTCAGCTCCCCAAGGCGAGCAGTTAAAACCAGAAGGAACCAGAAAGGGGATAAAATGTGACATGATGGCCATTCTCAGCATTATCAGCTGCGATTCTGTATTCATTAGGGGCTGTTTTGCCATTGAATATGGACCAGAGAAATAATGCCTTAAAGGTAGGAGAAGCTCCCTGACCAATATATTAAGGCATCCTTCAAGATGTTAATAAGTGAATTTGAAATGATGGTTTAAGAAATGTATTACAAATGTGCCAATGTATAGGCAAAATATGCAGAAGGTAGGTTAGAAAAATGGACATTTTTATTGATTTTTCACTTTTACCTTTCACAATCTAGACTCCTTCAAAGAAGAAAAAATCTGTGATTTGGACATCACTCCCTGAGTTTGACCTGACCTGAGTAGCCTCAGAAAAGCTTTGCTTTTTCACATGAAGCTCATGCTCACAATTCATTTGTGGTTTTAGTCTAAACAACTTGGAAACTGGGTACAAGATTATCAAAAGTCCTACATTTATAGATGGAACATTCCCACACTGACTACTAGGGCTTTCATAGCTTGATTTTGCTCCTTGTATTGAGGCTTAGTTAAGCTTAATTTTCTATGGTAAGTTAGCCTTCTTTTTTTTTTTTTTTTTTTTTTTTTTTTTTTTTGTGGTTTCAATAATTTTTTTTGTTTGTTTTGTTTTGTTTTGATTTGATTTTTTTTTTTCTTTTTTCTTTACTGAGATAAACAAAGAAGTTGCTACACACACTTACTTCTGAATTTGAAATACTTTGGGTACTGAGTTTTTCATTTTCAAAATGTTTCAACCTAGTCTTAAAATGACTTTGTTTGTAAATGATGATTTATATATCAAATGCTTCTTCCTATTTTTATCAGTTTAAGTTTCCATGCATGCTAGAAACAACGTGTTTTAACTTCTTATGTTACAAGTTTTGGGAATGAACATAAAGCCCAAAATACTTCGTACATTTTTTTTTTTTTTTCAGGTTCCTGAAAAAGAAATGCAACTGCAAGCTTAGAAACGGAAGATGTAAATACTATTGATTTTGCAATTAAAAAATCTTTTAAATTAAACTCTCCAGTTCTAGGATTATGTACATGAATATTTATTTATTTATTTATTTATTTATTTATTTATTTTTGTCAAGTACTTTTGGCTATACCTACATATTGCTAAAATTCTCTTACCTGTGTGTTAGTGCCATTTCATTATTTTGTCCTCCACCCTGCCCCATTCACCATGACACTAAATGATTTTTATATCCCTCTGAGTTTAGTGCTGAGACATGACATCTTTATTTCCCATCTGAATACCTGTTGTCACTGTTGTCAAAATGAGTAACCAGGCAGGTCTGTTGCCTAGTTTCCTGCCCTCCAAACCTCTGACTTTCAACAAGAGATCACTGATGAATTTTGGGTTATGCTAAATCTTTATCTGTCTTGCTCAGCCTGCAAAATTACTGGCAAAAGGCCTTGCTTCAGATGAAAAGATTTTTTTTGTTGTTACATTTTAAATAGTAAATCTTATTTGGAGTAAACTGCAAAAGACACTTGAAAGTTAGACCTTAATGTGCATTACAAGTAAATTCTAAGACTCTCCACGTGTGTCTAAAATCACATTTCTGAAATTTAAGTAATTTTGTAGGGGCTTGAATTCAAAGGGACATCAACATCTTGGAAAACAAGCACAAATTCGGCAGTTGAAATGGGAGTCTAAAGTAAGCAGATATCCTGAAAAATTATTACCACTGGAAAATTAAATTCATATTTGCCCTTAAGGGATGTAATTTGTGAGATCATCTGCCTTATGGTGAAATGTAAATAACTGTTTTCACTTCCTTTTTCTTCTGCCAGTGGACAGTGCAGTTCTTAATTTCTACAGAATTACTCTGGCACTCATAAGTTAGGTATCTCTAGTCTGAAAATAAGTTTAGAGTCCAGTTTCAGGCAGCAAAAGAAGATAGATCTAAATATTAAGGGAATAAAAGAATACAGGCTGTCTTGTGTCTGTGTCTGTGATTTTCTCTGGTTAGGAATAATTTCAACAAGATACTACAAGCACAGTTGTCTGGAGTTGGCTTTTTGCCTCCTCTGCTGTCAAATGCTCATCTATATTTGGCACTTTTAAGAATCATCTTCAAAAGAAAATTGTAGTAATAATATAGATGAATATTTTACTTATAGTTAGCATTTATTTCACACAACAGAATGTTCTGCATGCTGCAAATGAGGTACCTTATTGTGGAATTGTGCTTCTGTTTAGAGAACAATTTATTCATTAGTTATAAATGTGAATGGGTTCACTGAAACAGAAGAATATTTCCTTTTGTTCACAAAGTGTTAATCAACATAAAGGTTCACTTCCATAAGAGTTTTATTTCTGAAATGAAATTGTTTTATTACTGTAACCAAAAGGACTTCAGAGTGGACAACAAAGTTTATAAACAAAGATAATATTCACTGCTAGCTCAACTCAAATTAAAAACATATCAAACCCATGTCTTATGGGTTTGATATATATATATATATATATCCCCAATAGCATTGGCTGACCTGCCAGAAGATATTAATTACAAACATGGTGCCATGAAGCATTTTATCTGTGAAGACTGGTAGTCACAGGCTTTCTATCTTGCACTTCATTAAGAGACCTTTAATAGAAAAGAAATATTGGAAAACAGATACTGAAAGGAAAGTAGCTCATCATCTAATAGCCAATGGTAATTTAATCTAAAACTTTGAAGTTAATTTCAGTTTCCCATCTCAGCCTTTTAAATCAGAAACCAGAAAATCCTGAGGTTTTCCACCTCCGGTTTTATCATACAAACCAATGATCTATTATTGGAATCTATTTTATTAGTAGCACAAACTAATTCAACTTGTAGTTGAAGAACAAGTGTAACCTGTACTTGCTTTAAGGAATACAGTCATAACAGCCATACATTTAAGAGCTGTGCTAATTATCCTTAAATGACTCTAAAACTGTAGAATATTCTTATATAATATCACATTAAAATTCTGCTAAGTGAGTAAAAAGCTGGTTGGTTTATGTACATTTATATATTTTTGAGCAAGACATTGCATAAGTTATGGAACTCTTGGAATTGTCTTATAAATAGATATGTCCTCACCCCTTTTTGACAAAGGCCAAATTTATGTAATTTATACTAATATTTTCCAGGGGTTGAATAACTCCTGCTACAGCCTGACCTTTGAGCAAGACATCAAACATCAACTTGTGCTCTGCAGAGAATATGTATGGAAGAAGCCATCACTCCTGCTGTACTTCCAGTAGAGACAAGGATATTGCTTCTGGGCGGAATCTAGGTGGATCTACTCGTAGATCAACTCCTTTGTATCTCCAGTCCTCTTCCACTGCTCATCAATCCTCCTTCAGTTTTGCCCAGATGTCAGCCTCACGATTTTCTGTGGGCACCTCAGGGTGTTTGTGCGCATCTGTCACGCTTCCTGACATGAAGATACAGCTCACTTCTTTTGTGATCTTTCTGTGTTCAGGTAAGGTGGCCATGCTGCATTTACATGGACCTTTAAAGCTAAAAGGCAGCAGACGGCACATAGGGCTCCCTTCCCCATGTAACTCTGGAGAGAAAGAAGTACAAATAACTTGGCTGTTTTTTTCTTGTCCAAATGTAAAATCTGTAGCATGATCATGCATCACTCAGAGGACTTGAAAATGATGTTTTTTTTTTTTTTTTTTTTTTTTTTTTTCTCAAAGATCAGATTTGCTATTTTAACACCCTTTTTGATAGGTCTTCACTTCTCAGACTTGTAAAGTTCACACTAGCGAGACTCAGAGTGAAGCTCTCTTCTCTGAATTACTCTTTTCTCACCCTTCCCCAGCCATTCATTTCTCCTTGCCATCCTCACTATTCAAACAAGTTTCCAAGCAATCTTCTAATTCAATTGCAGGCATGGCTTAGTTGGATGATGAGTGGCACTGAAATCTAAAGCTCTGCCTGCTTTAAGCTTAAATTCACTAAAAGAACCCTTTCTTCCCAGCTTCATATTCTGACAAGTCATTGTGAACATCAATACTGAAGTCAGGTGAGTTATATATAAATGCATGCAAGGAGGTGATGGTAATACAGTGTTTTCTTAGACCAGCACATTCAATTTGCTCCTGTTCCTGTCCAGTGTGCCTGAATGTGTTAACCTCCAGGGAAAGCTGCAAAGACACTCAATGACAAATACAAAATTCTAGAAAAAAAACAGCAGTAAGTGAGACTACTAATGATTCTGATTCACTTTTCACTATTTGGCCATTCAAGGAATTTCATTGTTTGAGTTTGCGATTATTTTAATGTCCTGTTTAGGCAAAGAGCTTCCATCTCCTCTCTCAGGCATCTCAGTATGATTTCATAGTACCGTGTAGTGCAATGAGGCCCATTTATCTTGGTTTTGCCCCTCCCAGTGTACTTCCATGAGGACACTCACTGCCTATCAACTTTCTCAATAACCCTCCAGCTGCATGCTGTCTAGCATGCAAAGTTCTGTTTTTGCCTTGAAGGCAAACATGCACTTCTCTTTGGGAATATCCATTATGGAATTTATCTGTCACTGGGACATTAGATGTAGAAGACATAAAACTTTCCCAGCAGCTATCTGATGTGCCGATACATCACAAACAAAAGAAGACAAATAAGACAAATGTTTCAAACAGCTTAGCTTGCTTGTACATGGAGATACATGCTATTAAATAGTAATCCACTTTATGAGAAATAGCATTTCTGTTCAGAAAATTCATGCAAATTTATTTTTTTTTTTCTGGTGTAAATCAAAACAAAACAAAAAAAATAGCAAATAAAGAATTGCATTTAAACTGAGGCTGAGCACAGAGTTTTGGGATGCTATCTTGAGAAGCTGGCTTTCTTAGCCAGCATCTGTCAGGGAGGCTTCACCAATGTCACTACAGTTACTCTGTCCAACAACAGTTAAGGATTTGCCCCTCTGTTTTTTTGAACAATCATACAAAAACACCCAAAGTTTAGGAATTAAGGGAAGCTAAACAGCCATGTGGCGTGACATAAGCCAATGGTTTGGTGGCAGTTTCATCTGATTAAAATATGTAAAACAGTAGTTGTGAAAACAGTGAGTGAAGACAAAGCAGTTTTGTCCTCAAATTGCTTAATGAAGGCAGGGCTAACTGAACAGTAGCACTGGTTTTTACTGACCTTTCATAAAGAAAAGGCAGTCTGTCTGTCATTATGCAAATTCAAGAACATCTGTTCCATGAAACCCTGTAATAATGCCTGCGGTTTGCATTGGATGAGAATAAAAACTATTTTGACAATGGCTACAAAGTATGCTTGTATTAGCCAGACAGCTCCTTTTTCTAGTCCAAGTCTACCTCAGGAGGAAGGGGGGCAGATCTTCAGCTGGAATAAATTGTCATGGCTCAGTGGAACTTGTTTCTCCAAATGCTGTTTTTATTCAGTGGATAACATTGAAACCTAAGAGGTAAATAAAAGATACAACTGCATTATCGAAGCATTAGTATTTCATTAGTAACAACGGCAGCATCAGATGGATGACATAAAGTGTTTATCGCAACCTTCCTGTGCAATCCACAAAAGAGGCAACAAACATCGCTTTAATGAGAAGTCTGCCAGTGCTTTTGCTAATAGAAAAAAAAAAAAAAAAAAAAAAAGGCAAGCAGAAATGACAGCAGCTATAAACAATAAGTGGATGTCTCAGTTCTGTTTGATACTTAATAAACCTCAGCAAATACCTATTAAAATGTATCGATTTCTTTGCAAGACTGTTGCCACCTCTGAATTTAAATGATGCACAGGCTGTTGTGCTGAGGGTCCAGAGTGCTGGGGACTTGTGCTCTCCAGTGGCAGCTGGCAGAAATATATTGAAGGTCGTGATCAGACAGGAGCACTGTGTGCAGCAGATTGCATCATCCCTCTAGGAAGAGCAGCCACAGACTGCTCTCCTGCTTGCTCCTCTGATAGGCCAAACTAAAGCATGGTGGAATTAGAGCAGAATTTCATCTTGCCAACATACATCAAGCTTCTCAGCACTGGAAGCAGCAACCTCCTCTGTGTCTGTAGCCAAATGATAGCTCTGTCCTCATCTGCAGAGGGAAAAAGCAGCCTCAGCGTATGACTTCTCTGCACTGGGACACTCGTATCTAATACAAGTCCTTACTAGAGGACCAAGAGCACAGTAATCCACCTTACAGAATCTAACTGAGCATTGTAGGAACCCCCAAAATATTTCTGCCATATTTATTTGTAAATGCTCTTGCTAATTTTTACATCACACAGAGATTCTTAGAAAATTTTGGAGAATGTAGTGGCCCAGGTAATAAAGAAATATAAATTTTTGCAAGGGCTCAGAATCTTACAGCTGCTGTTTGAAGCCAGTGGCACCTATGCAGTACTATCTTGGGAAAAATTCACTTTTATAGAACTGAGAGTCCTTAGTGAATCCAGAAATGCATCAGAACTCTGGAATGATATTTCAGCTGTTTTTTGTTGTTGTGTTTGTTTGTTTATTAAAGGTCAGCCTGCGTTATAAAGATGGGAATTTAGCTAGGGAATTATTATCTATAAGAAATCAAACATTAGGCATTAGGTCAAGCTAAGAGGGGTACCTTCACCCAGGGAAGGATGTCTCATGTAAGCAAGGGGAATCAGTTTCTGGATATGCCCAAGTCTCTTCATTGGCTGCAGAATGGTAGCTAGACAGTTCACATGAGCCTCATGACCAGGTAGCTAAAACTAGGAGAGACAAATCCTACCCTTTCCAGAAAAGTCGATGCTCAATGATGAGACTTACTTTGCCTTAAATAACTAAAAATGGATGAGAGTCTGGTATTTGTTTAACTGCTTGTCAGTTATTTTGGGGGCGATGGTGGAGAAAGTGCAATGGTCTCTGTCTCTGGTCCCCATACAGGAAGTTACCACCACAGTCAGCAATAGCTGATGTGGGTATACATAGGGGATGATGTTTGTATCCCCTTTTCTTACTGTAATCTGTTTCCTGCCTGTTAAAAGTGGTAACAGTATAGGAGCTTCTGCCATACCACAGTAGTGCTGAGATGTTTATCTAGGTCTAGAGTGACCTTCATGGGCAGGCTCTACTCAGCAGTGATTCCTGCAGTGAGCGAGTGAATGAGAGCTTTTGAGAAATGGACATGTTTCAAACACAGAGTTGCTAGTGCTCTTGAGGGTAGCATGTGAGCAAAGAGTTATTTCTGGTAGTTGTCATCATGGACTGTTACAGATCCCATGGATATTTTTTCCTGCACCTTGCAGGTTTGGGGTTGGGAGGCTGGGGAGTGCTGGTTTCTGTTCTTTGTTTTCTAACATCCCTCATCTATTCCCTCATGAATTAATTTTACATCTGGCAATGATCCCAGTGCCATATAAATTTGGAATCTACATTTTTTATTTATTTATTTTTTTTCATAATGAATATCTGGCCTCACATTTTGGGAGTCAACACCCCAGCAGATTAAAGGTATAACTATCCTTACATTATTCAATAAAGAATATTGCTTTTAAAATGAATGAAAATAATGGTTGAATGACTAAAGCAGTGACTTGTTTACTGCTAAAATAAAACCCTTTTCCACTCATTTTCACAGAAATATTTTACCCTCAAAAGTGGCATTGCTAATTCTCAGATTTAGACAGTGACTTAAAATACGACAAGAAAATCTACCACAATTTTTTTTTCTTCTTACAACATACCATTAAAAGATCATAATTATTTATAGTGCAATTAAAGGTTTTGTGGAAAGCCTGTTTTTAATCTGAAATTATTTTCTTACATTTCTAAATGCAGTTATCTACAAAATACCAAGAGATAAAAAGAGATTTGCTGTCTTTTCCTTCTCTCTGTGTGAATGATCCTGCTTTCCAAGGTAGAGCTGAAAAAGGAAAAAATACAGACAAAGCAACATAGTCAGAAGTCTGTTAAATCAGGTAGCATTTTCACTTATTTCTAAAACTGTATAAAATATAATTCTTTAAAGACTCTATAAAACAAAAATAATTTTGAACTTGTCAGGACATTTCATACAATAGTTCTATTCTTCAGCCAGCTCTACGGATAAGATGGTCAACGTAACTCTTTAGAGAAGTTAATTCTATAACATGTTAATTCTATATTTCCTGCATTTTCTATTGTTTTCATTGTTAGTGTTCTTGAAAAGTTAATAGGCAGTCACATCACCAATATGTCTGCAGCTTTAGTTTCATCTTAACATGTTATTACGTGATTATTATATAATGCATGAGAAATGACTTCTCATTATTGTTTTTAATTATGATGATTAACTTGGATTCCTTCTTCAAAAGTCTAATTTTGCATCTTTATTTTAAATCCCAGGAGAGCTTCATTCAAATCCAAGACATGCCAGAACCAGCCAGCCAAATTATGTCATCAACACATATTTTATTACTGGCTACATGACAAGTTTGCACTCTTTGGTGTATCTGTCCATATTTGTGAAGTAGATAACCTTGATTGGTCAGGCTGTCTATGGATAGTGCATAATGTGTTTGGTTAACTAGCTTTCTATGGAGGCAGAATGTGAGGAAGCAAAGATCATTTATTTATGGCATAATTCATATTTTAAAGCCATAATTTATTTATACTGTTGATGTGTTTCTATTACTAGTGCCATATCGCAGTTGACTATGCTTTCACACAGGACCACATATATTCCACAAACCAGCACCCAGTCATCACGGGCTGTTAGTGCAGCTTTCCAGCATACACTGCACAAACATACACATCCAGCAGAACATCAGAGCGAAATAATCCTTCATGCATAATTCACACTTCCAGTCTCTGCATGCTTTATGCACTGATGAATTACTTGGTTGTGCTGAGGTAATTCAGAATGAACTGAAAAGCAAATTATGGCAGGCATGTGCCATAATGTTATTATTCTGCAGGCCTGGTTTTTAAAATCAGTGTGTCTGAGTCCTGATTCTGAAATATAATGTATTCAGCCTCCATGATACTTCATCCCCAATGTCTTATGTCTAAGGAAGTCCATGGACTTGTTTCAAAAGCTTACACAGTGCCTAAACCCAATTTGATTTCTTTCTTTTTTCTTGAAACAGACCTTGACATTTTAAAATCATTAAATGCAATCTCTTTCAGTTGCTCACAAAAGGTCACAAAGACTATGGGACTGCCTCTGTTACACTACACCACCACAGCTCCTATCCACTTTAGCAGAAGGACTAAGTGCTCAAGGCATTCAAAATTGAGCTCTTAATGTATTAAGTGCATTAGTAATAGTTACAGCTCTGCTAGAATTTCCATTACAAGGTCTAGATTACCAAAAGGAACAGACAGTTTGGGATGCAGTTGATTTCAAAAAGAGTTTTTAGTAGTATGTTGGATCAGATCCTAAGTAAACACTTGACATTTTCAGGACTTTATTTTTTCTGAAAAATATATTTTTTTGGGGGGTGGGGGGTTACTGGGGGAGAGAGCATTTAAAAAAAATATAATTTCGGCACAGTCCAGTCTGAGGCAAATACCAGAATGACAAAATAGGGTGTGGATGACTCATGATGTGCATTCTTGCTGCATGTAGCATATTGTACATATCAGCAGCTCTTTACAAGCCTCTTTCCAATTTCACACCAAAAGTGGCCTATGACAACCAAAGAGAAAAAGGAATATCACTAAAAAACAGAACAGCTGTGACACGCATACCTTTCTTTCATATACTGCATAAGACAATTTCTCAAGATATGCAAAGAAGAAGGTTAATCTCTTCAAGGAATAAGATCCAGAATGCCCTGAATTTGTTAAATTTCATCATCTTTACTTAGCACTGGCCCAATTTCTAAGGCTCAATTTTTTTTTTTTTTTTTTTCATTCAATGAGAGCAGGAATAAGACCTAAATCTCTTCTGCCATGTCATACATGGCCAGACAGAGTTTTTTAAGAAATACTTGCTCTCCTACTTCCAGGGTTTCTTCCTTCCTCTGACTGTCTCCTCCTCTCCCCCTTGTCAGGACAGTGCCTGCATGGCCATATGCTAAAGGCTGCTTCTTACCCTGGTGCTGCTCACAGCTCATCTGTGAACAGCTGTGCTGGCACAACAGAGGAGTCTGTAAAATGGCCATGAGTGGCCTGGGCACTCACAACAGCCCCTCCCACCAACAGATATACACCCAGGGCTGCAGCCTGACTTTCAGTTGGGAGTTCCCATGCCTCAGTACTAGTATCAGAGTCCTAAATAGCTGTAGTTCCACTGGAATGACACCAGCATTACTGTAGGAGGCAAGTGTATTTTATAATCTAGTTTATCCAGAGCAATGCTGCCAATCTTGCTGTTTCTCATAGCTCTCCTTAGCTAACAGATAAGGCAGGCATCACATCCTGGAGGTACAAAACTCTTGCACCTGCATGTTTATCTCTGCATCTTGGTTCTAATCAGAGACTGAGAATATGCACAGGGGCATTCTGGAAGTTCATAAGCACAGATGTCCTGAAAAAGAAAAAAATAAAAAATAAAAAAAATAAAATAATAATAATAATAAAAAACAGCTATTTCATTTTTTTTTTAAAAAATATATATATATTTATTTTTGTGTATTGCGCTATTTTCTCAGACTAATTCCCCTTTTTGAAAGTGTTTGAAAGTTTTTGATTTGTCATCATCATATCTATCATTAGCAAAGGATGTGGCTTGACATTATGTAGGTGGTCTGTATCAGCCCTTGCAAATCTATGTATTCTGAAAACTGAAGTGATACTGCTGTTGGGAGGATGCAGTACAAATGACAGAAGCTGAAACGTACATGTGACAGATCAATAATCATGGTAAAACATGTCTGAAGCTCTTGCTCTTGGAACTTGTGCAGTCACCTAGCTTTAACTTTTGGAGCAGTCTCTCTGAATCTGTAAGGAATAATATTGGAAAAAAAAAAAAAAAAGTGGTTTTGCAACTCCACCTGTGTAAAAGCATGCTGATGTTAAGAAGAAGACATAAACAGACACTGGCATAAACAGACACTGTAAAATTAATCATCCATGTCCACTTGACAGCAAATCTTTCTGAAAGTGAGGATGACAAAGAGTGTCTATCTGCAGTGAACAGATAGCAGAACTCTGATGGTTCTTGTAATATATATTGTCCAGTTGCAGTTTTCCCCTTGGTAATAGCATCAGCTGAGCCTATTTTTACCACTCCGTGTTCCTGTGACTTTTATAATATTTTCCTGTTGTGCTCTGCACACAATCCAGTCTCGCTTTCCATCCCTGCTACTATTCATTTCCACCCCAGTATCTGTACCTGGCACTATTCGTTTTGCAGTTTACTCAGAGTCTTGGAAGTCATTAAGTACTGTGAGTCATACCACTGGAGTTATTTCTAATATCTGAGTTTCACCTAGTAGTTTTTCTTGCCTATATTATCTCCGATTGAATTCATAATACAATATCTGTCTGCTATCCAATGTGTTTCAGGGTAGAGGTCACCAAATCCTTTATTTTTATGCTTTCCTATGAGTATCCCTATTGATCATGTAACTATTAATGTGCTTCAAAGGTATTAATTGAATGCATTGATACTTCAATTTGCATCATACGTAGCACCAGATGTGTGATATAGATAAATGCTTGCACTAGCACTGAACTTCATAATGATAAGCTGATTCATAATACTAGCTACTCTGGTAGAAATCCAGTCATTTTTGTAAATGAGGAGTAAAAGTTCAAAAAAGTGGTCTGGACTGATGTTACTGCTAATGAAAACAATGTTTGCACTCAAAGAACTTTTCCAAAATGTATACACAGTTGGTCTTGCAGGACAAAGAACTCTTGTTTGCAACTCTTTGATCAAAACCATAGTAAAATGTTACTGCACAGCTCATAGAACCTTGTTCATATGAGTTTTTTTTTTTTTTTTTTTTTTTTTTTTTTTTTTGCCAAGTTCAGCTCCAAAGGACTGCAATTTATTGAGTGTATATTTCACCGAGATAAAGGCCATAGTGCACCCATGTAGACTGCTACTCTTCCTGTTTGCATGGTAGTGAGGTAGTTTGCAGAGATTGCAAGGTTCAGGTTTAGAAAAGGTTTCAGGTATCCAAAGTGGGAGTTCAGAAGAACTTAAGGTTGGGCTGTGACACCTGAGAACTGGAAATCTCACCTCAACTGTTTATAATCCATAGCAGCAACTGAATCTGTCTGGGGGATGAGAGGTGGTGGAAGTAAAGGTCTGCCCAATGAAGAGTCTGTGCTAGAGATACAAGGGTAAGATTCCTCACTCTTAATTTAGAAGTTTATAGAGCAGACTTCTGTCTCTGATCTAATTGTCTAGACTCTCTTTACAGTCACTAGAGAGAAACAAGCACTTTGAAAAGGCAATTTATCTTACACATTTCAAATATGTCTGTGAGGAGAAAATGCACTATGCTTTGGAAATGCCTGTTGCTAATAAGAGATCAGAAAGGGATGGTGGACAATAGCAAAGACACTGCAAGGAGGATCCCAGTCCAAATTAAGGATTCACGGATATATTTACTTTGTCATTTCCTAGACTTGGAGTACATTTAGTTCTGATTTGTCTTCCATTATTCTTGTGGGAAGGGGTAGGCAGGAAGAGGTGATATCTTAAAGATATCTTTCTTTGAGAAATGTTGGCAATTACTTTTCACAGGTTAGTTTCATAGTCATCATCCAAATCTGTACGCATCCTTGCACTGATATATGGGAGTGAAGGGATACAGAATACACAGTAACTAGCAAATGGAAAATGTTGGTCAGTGAGCTGTTTCTGTTCTACCTCACCAGCTATACAGTTAGTGTTACTGTAGACTGGGGAAATCATCTGATGCTGGACAAGTACAGTTTTGTAACAAAGGTCTGGTACTGTCAGCATAATTAAATGAAGATTTATTCTAAGGAACTCATGTGTAGAAGCAGCATGAAGACATAAATGTCTTCAGCCAACTCCACGCTCCTCAAATAAACATGTTTGTTGAATTATCAAATTAAGTCAAGTAAAAGCTTCAATTATTATAAACTAACTTGACACCCAGCATGTTTTCTCTGGGTTCTGGTGGCCAAATGAAGTTCCTTCTGTCCTGTGCCCCATCACCCTTAACAGCTCTCATGAGGTGGTTCTTCAGCATCAGAGATGTGCCTTTTGCTAAGTGCATGTGCAGAAAAAACAAAGAGGGAGAGACTACTCTGCTGTTGTCATTCCTCCCCTCACCCTCTGTTGTTGTATATGAAGAACACATGCCTTTTTCCAGATTTTCTCCTTGTGTAACTTACCCTTGGCTAGGTCTTGGCACAGATTTGAAACCTGATGCTGAAGGTGAATAGATCAGTAATCAAAACATAGTAGGTGGATAAATTTTACATCTCTTAAAATTGAGTAAATCTAAAGGATCTGGCTCAGAAAAAAAGAAAAATAAAAGAAGATGTGATATTACTGTTTTTTGGGTTATGTTTTGATATCTTTGCAATTAATTCAGAAAGTCATCTAGAGCAAGATAGAAAGATTTTTGGCAAATGGTAGTTCAATACTGTTAAGCTTCTATAATCCTTATTTATTTATTTATTTATGGTTCGCTTTTTAATTACATTTTACATGTGTGTATGGTGGTTTGTAGTCTTCAAATAAATATTTCCCATATATCCATATGCATGATCCATACTTATTTTGTAGTACAAAATGTTCTGACAGAGATTAAAATATTGTAACACAGCAGAAGGTGTTGTGATATCTTGCACGTGCAAAATAGCTACCTTTATCTGACTCAGTTTTTAGCATCTGTCTTCCGATTCATAACAGCTCTTGTACCACATAAAACTATAATCACCTCTCAAGCCTCATTTCTTCAGGCACTGACATTGCAGGCTCTTTGGGGTTGTAGCAAATAAAAACATAAATGGAAATTTAAGTCCCAAGGGTGAAAATGCTTAAGCTGCGAAGTTTTCTTATTGTAGTCTTCAATAAACCCTTCACACTGGGGGAATACACAAGAGCTTTTCAAGTGGGTTGGACAACAGCTAACACTTATTTTCATATCAAGGATCTAACACTGTGGGGTTAAGAAAAAACCCTTTCATTAAGACCCTTTTTACCTTTCAAAAATGCATACCTTGCAAAACTCTGGAAAAGGGGGGTTGTGGGTTGACTAAGAGGGAGGTTAAAATTTATATATATAGTTTTACTGGCTTATTCATGCCTCATTATAAAGGAAATCTCTTTAGCTTAAAGGTGTGCTTGGTGAGCAATGAGGCATGGTCAGCACCACAGTGAGTAAGGAGGCAACACAAGGAAGCTGTCTGTGACTTTTCCCCATCAGACTGGGGTTTCCAGTATCCATGCCCTGCTGGGGTGACCCATTTCCTAGGGACACAGAGGGCTTGAGTGATTTATTAAACATGCAGCAGTGCTGAAAATTAAACAAAAAACAACATGTATTTTCCACCATCCCAAGGGCAGTTTCTGATGTCCTTCTCCTGATGGAGAGAAGGCACTACCAGACACTGTCTGTTGATGGGAGGTGTCCATCTCTGAGGAGGCTGCAGGAGTGGAGGCTCCCTGGGGAATGCCCCTTGGCATCACTCTTCAGTTTGGCCTGCCTGGGGCAGCACTGCCCCTCACTGCCCAACTCCCCGGTTACTGGGGCACCCTCCCTTCATCACCAGCATCAGTGAAGGGGGTGCAGAGCTGTGGATTCAGCCCTGAGAAATCATGGGATAAGTGTTGTTCTGCATAATTATTTTTAAAAATATGTTCCTACAGGACCCGGGGCCAGGTCTAAGCCAGGCTGGCTCCATAGGAAGGAGATTGGTGTTAATACAGCGATGCCAATGGAATGGTGGATATAAATGAGAATAATACAAAAAGTCCTAATCTTAAATTTTGTCTGTTTTCACCTCCACCGCTCCCATTGCTGCCAGCACCTCCTTTAACAAACTTGGAAGGGGTTTTATGATATTATTACTAGCAAATATCTACGGTTTCTGTATAACAGACTTTCTTGTAAGGAAAAAAAGATCAAACAAAGAAAAACAGTTTAGTCAAAGCTAGCATCAGAGTTTACAACTGAATAGGGATTTTCCTATGAAGAATAATCTTTGCCAGGAGAGCAAAGGGGTGAAACACAGAACTGAGGCATTTCTATTACACTTCCTAACAAAAATTAAGGACTAGGTCCCTCATCTCTCAGCTCATCACCTCCCAACTTTGAAAAAGGGGAACTCCTGGAAGTTTGCCACTGTTTCAGATGTAATGGTCGAGAAAAGAGATTAGCATCCAGCAAATGACCAGGATCATTAGGTGTCTGGCATTCCCATGGGTTTGCAGCAGGGCTGGCACACCTCTCTGTGACTGCCTGAGCTGAACATGAGCTTCCTTACAATGGACAGGCTCCTTGCAGCAAGCTGAGGGGCACACCTCATTTTGATCTATGCTAATTCTTAGCAGTAAGTGACAAGAAAGTAACATAAAGTGCCCCTGCCAAAAGATGAACTACACAGTTGGCACAGGCACTCCATTGTGGAAACAACTTAAAATCCTTTTAAATATTTTAAATTTTAATTAAAGTAATAAATAATATAAAAGTTAGCAATTAATAGTGAAAAAAAAATTATCCATCAATTTGCTAGGAAATTTCGAGAGAAAAAGGAAAAGAACCTAATACCATCTTCTCTCCTAAACATACAATCTCTCTTAACCCCTTGCTTAAGAAGATCTCTGTTTTCTAGATGCATTTGCCAACATTGGGAAGAAAAGAACTTCTGATATGACAGCCTTTACGTTTGCATTTTTTTCACAGATAAACTACCACTACCTGCAAATGTAGTTCACAGACACAGTATGATTAGCTGCCGCAATTGTAGTTCAGCCAATATTTCAGAAGACTAGTACTGAAGTGTAAAGCTGAGTTGGTGTCCTGGTTTCAGTTAGGACAGTTTTCCTCCTAGTAGCTGGTGAAATGCTGTGTTTTGGATTGGGATGGGAGGAATGCTGATAACATGCCGATGTTTTGGTTGTTGCAGAGCAGTGCTTGTACCAAGCCAAGGACTTTTCAGCTCCTCGTTCTGTCCTGCCAGCAGGCAGGCTCGGGGTGCAGCAACAGCTGGGAGGGGACAGACCCAGGACAGCTGACCCAAACTGGCCAAAGGAGTATTCCATACCATCTGACGTCATGCTAAACAATATATAGGGGTGGCTAGCCGGGGTGGGGGGGCCGGCTGCTCGGGATAGACTGGGCATCGGTCAGCGGGTGGTGAGCAATTGCATTGTGCATCACTTGTTTCATACACATTATTATTGTTATTATTATTATTATTATTATTGTTTCCTATCTTAATAAACTGTCTCTATCTCAACTCTCGTTTCACTTTTTCGTTTCTCTCCCCCATCCCAGAGAGGGAGGGGGGAGGGTGAGCGAACGGCTGTGTGGTGTTTAGCTGCCGGCCGGGTTAAACCACAACAGTTGGTGTTAGTAACCTTGCAAAAAGAAGAAAACCAACCTACCTATTAGAAGAAAACAAATCCGTGACAGGACACTTAGCCAGGAGGAAGATAAATTACTCCTAGAGAATATTTTCTATCTTTATTTTAAATCCTTATTTAAATCTTTATTTTAAATTGCAGTGCTGTGCAGATCAAAGGAAGGTAATGGGCATTAAACAGAAGTTCAACAGTATGAACTTTTTTTTCTCTTTTTCAAAATGAATGGCTTTTCCAGGTCAGTAGTGAAGAGAAACACAAAGAAAATCTAAAATTTTTAAGGCTACAATTTCAAGAATTGATAGGTCAAAAAGTGACAGGTTTCTAGCATTTTAGTGTTTATTGTTTAATGCAATACTAGTTTGTGTCTATGGAAATCATTGGTACACACTTAATTTTGCACAAAATTCTTGCCCCAAAAAACAGGCAGATATTCTGCATTTTACTTTTATCATTCTTTGAACCTAGCCTTTATTGTCTACACTATTCAAATAGTGTTGTAAATTTAGGATTGTTAGATTACTACTGATGTTTTTCTTTTCTCAACACAACCTAGAGGTGCTGATAACAATTTTTGTAGTTGCTGCATAAAGGCATACAAGAACATCTGTTGAGTCTTTTCTGATAAATTCACATGGTTTACTAAACCCCAGGAACTAGATGGACACTGCACAGTGGTGTTAATTCACTTTCTTAGGCAAATGTGGGACAAGCCAGGGACAGCACACACACAGGTCACAGTTATCAAGAGCAACCACCATTCCTGCACTCAAAGCCTTTGTATTTGGCTGTACTTGCAACACTGGCTCCCTCCTTCTCATCCCTTTGTGGATTCTGGGGGAAGGATCATGGTGGGTGGTACAAGAAGAGCTGCCCTTGCAGGTCCAGTTATTGTTGTGGTCATCAAAGCATCTGCTGATCCCCTCTCACTCCTGCTGTTCTTTCTGGAAAGCTGGTGCCTGGTACTTGGCAGCTTTACATTGTGCTCTAACTGCTGATGCAGGAAATGAGAATCTCACCAACATCAATGACAATCAACACCAACAATCTCACCAACAACAAATGACAACTTCACCAATTTAGGAAAAAAAAAAAAAAAAGCCCCATTATATCTTGGGGAGAATTTATGCTGTTTGTGTGGCTGCTGCTATAGCCACGAATCATCAGGAGCTGTGATCTTTTCATTTGGAAACCAACAAAGCTCCCTTCCTGGCCAACGTTACTAATGTACATTTGAGTATTTGGTTCTGTGACACTGGTGGACACCTGAGAAGAAGGTCCCCGTCAGTAAGGGAAGAAAACAACTGGAGATTTCAAGGCAGCTATAGTTTATGTCAATAACACCTCTCACATATTTATGTTTTATTTCTGAATTAGCCCATACAAAAATAACTAATCTCAGAGTCATAGAATAGAATAGGATTTTAATCTTAGCCTGTAAAAACAAGTAAGTTCACTAGAATGAGGAGTTTACCAAACTTGCCAAATGTGCCTCCCTACCTTGGCAATTTATTAATGATGTTGAGATTTGGAGTAAACAGAAAATTAAAGGATGTATGTCACCAAAATGCCATTAGCTCAATAACCTTGAATAATGAGAAGGAAAGGCTAGAATCATAATATCTGTATACTTCTAAAAAGGATAAAAAAATTAACCTTATTCTATCTACTATATATTTTTTCAAATGATATTTTATCCACAATAAAAGCTCTTCTGAAAGGCAAGGTTAATGTCTACAGCATTTGTTTTAGACAATGAGGGAAAATATATTTCCAAAGCATTTGGATGGAAGGTTGTCTTGACTGAGTACTAAGAAATTTTCTCAGTCCTCAACTCAGTCTTCCCAGGTGTAGAAATATGCTTCTTAATGAGTAAATATATATATAAATATATATATTTTTTATTCCCTTATGATTCTTTTCCCTAAGCTGTGGTGAGACATGCCTACAGGTACAGCTGAGCCATTTGTATTAGATTGTCTACATATTCATGCTGCCAGCTGAGCAAACCAAGAAAAAAACCTACAGCAAAGGAGAGGAAAATATTTGCATGTAAGGTAATAGTGTCAGGAAAACAGGATCTAAGCCACAGGCTGCTCACAAGGGTTTGTTTGTTGTTGTTATTGCTTTATTTGAAAGAGAGATATTAAACTCTGAGTCCTACCAATGCAATATTAGCAAGCTCTCACAGGTAGGGGTGGTAATTATAAGGCTTCATTCATTGGGAAGAATGCTGAAAGCCTGAGGGACATGGTTTCTTGGTATGGTATAATTGTACTTCCTTCTCATAAAAGGATGGTGCTTATTTCCCATAACAGCCTGGCAAGCATAAGTAGTTACCTTTACCAGACCCAAACCACTATCCATTCATGTCAAGGGAAAGAATTTAATTGTCCTCACTGAGTAGTGCTGGATTGGGTTTGTAAACCCTATCAAATAAAGCATTTAAACATTCAAATAGTCTCCATTGCTCTAAATGGGAATGTTCATGTGCTTTGCTATGCTAGTTACAGAGATCTAGAAATATCTGTATATCTATATGAACAGCAAGCCAGAAGCAAGAACAGAATTGCAAGGATTCATTTAGATCCAAAAGCTAGAAATCCCCAGCTTGTCATTACTGAGTCGAGGTACCCACCACAGGGGCCCTCACCCATCAAACCACTTTTTGTCTTGGCTGTAGTTCTGTCCCCTTCTGTGGCTTTTCTTTAGTTTTGAGGTTATTTAGTTTCATTTCCAGGGTTCTTTTAAGTGTTTTATTAAATTTTGGCATGCATTTGGCTCCTAGAATCAGATCTGACCCTCCCCACAAAACTCTTTTCAACTTCAGAGAAATCTTTCCCACACCTCTCTTGTGACAGATATTCTGGGTCTAGGGATGGAACATTGAAGTTGAACCAGAGTACAGACTTTATCAGGCATCCTGGACATAATTTTGAAGAAAATGCTAAAGTATTAGGCATTTGCCTGCCTCTGGTTTTCCAATGTTTTTCTATTCCTTGTGATTAAGACAGTATGGAAACACACATTCTCTCTTTAACACATAATTATTTTCTGGAAGACATTTTTTTCACCTTTTGAGACAGTCTTCTCATTTTTTTGTTATCTTTCTACCTGTTCTCTAAAACAAGCAGTGTGACAGTTTAAGATTATGAGATTTAATTAGGAGATTTCTGATTAGTTTTATCAAATGATGATAGTTTTCCTCCAGACACTCTACTGCTCTTCTTTCCCTTTCTCTTCAAAGTAAACTGTTGGTACTGTCTCCAGGAGTGGTTACTGGAATGGACAATCATCAGATTTAATAACTTCCACCATTCTCCTAATGACAGCTCTAAGGATTTCTGCTGTCAGCGCCTGTGGTTTTAGCTCAAGATGGAGGAAGCTAATAATGGAAAAGGCAAGCCCCTTCCTCCCCTCTCACCCCCCATTCAACACGACAGTAGAAACATTAATACACAAAGCTTGGGAAAGCCTTCCATGTCAGGCAGAACAATTAATAATGTACACATTCCTCAGATCCTCACTTTGGGCATTAATATACAATATAAAAGTCAAACAAAGGAAGAAAAATGCATTAAATACTGCTTTATTTGGAAATTTGGGTAGAAAAAAATATAGCCAGCTGCCAGGAAGATTGATGGTTCATCCACACACACAGGGCTTGAATCCCATTTTGCACACTGAGCAGCTGGGAAAGGCACTGCACCACTTCAAGCACAGTCTGTCCAGAGCTATCCTGGGAAGGGCACAGTCACCAACCTAGGCCTCTAGCTAAATGTCACAATCTGGTTCTTAATCAGCTTCTTGCATTTAAAAGCTCCTTCCGTGGGACTGTGTATTTAATAACAACCGAGGGTGGTGTCTCTTAAAATGCTGGGTGTGAGCAGAACCTGAGGGCTCTTCCATGGTATTCCAGCTGGCTGGTACATCTGAAAGCAAACCTTGGAGTGCTCTTGAAAGATATTTTCAATGTATTTAACCACCTCCCCATTTATTCATTCATGTACCAGTGGCTTTTGCCCCATGACTCAAAGCCTATTGAACTCTACAATAGTTGTTCTCATGAACCTCCATGGGTGTTTGATTTAGCATCCCCCCCCAACCCCCCCATTCCCTCCAACAATGTGTTCTGGAGAGTGCTTCTCTCTATCCTCTCTAAACAATGTTCACTTATCACTTATAGACATTTGAATCAAAGCTTTCAAAACACACAACATATACTGTAGCACATTTAAAGAGAGCAGTGGAAATTGCAATACAACAGAAAATATAAAAGTTTTTTTGTTTGTTTGTTTTTGTTTTGTGTTTTAATCTGGAGATTATTGTTTTCTTTTGGTAACAACTAAGAAGGTGTTGGTGGAAAAGAAGACCGCCATGTTGCCCAAAAGCAAAATTTATACCTTTGCAGAAAATACTTGAAGCATTATGAATCTTATGGTGAAAATACACCTGTGGTTAAAACAGAGTCATAGAGAATAATTTCAATATAAACACATAAAAAGAAATGAAATAAAATAACTACATTTACTTTTATTACAAGGGTAATAGATTAAAATCTGTCAAATAATAGTATTTTTAAAGATTTTGTCTCAGAATTTAAAAACTGTATTTATAAATTTAGGATATTTTGTGCAAATTAATTGCTTTAAAGGGGACATATTCAGTTCTTAAATGTGAAGAGGAAAACAACAAAAGTTGTCTTCCTGGTAGCAACAAGATTGTTAGCTGACCATTAGTTTTCAGGATATTCCTACTTATTCTGGAACAAATAATTTGCAGAGATCTAATGATGATTCACATTGAATAAGAAACAGATAAGTTCTATAACTTGATTGCTTGCATGTGGGTCAGAGCAGCCTCAGTTACCCCCACAGCATCTCCTGCCACTTGGGCATTGTGCAGATCCCAGTCCAGAGCTGGAGCCCTTCCACCTCCCTCGAGCTCCGGTGGGCAGTTAGGGGAAGGCTGGCACAGGAGTCACTTGTTCACCCTCTGGAGCTGCGCAGTTGATCACAGACCAGCACGACGTGTGCTGACTGCCAGGCCAGGCTGGTGACTCACCCCTCCCTCTCCCAGAACTGCTCCACCAGTGGCAGGAATGGCTCACCGGCCGGCCAGAGCTAACGGGAAAAGAAAGAAGGCTTGGATGCAGCCCTGGAGTGCCTGGTTGCATGCCAAGGCAGACTTTAAGCTTGTTTCAAGGCAAGTCTGTGTAGACAGAACAAAGGGCAGCTCTCTCCCATTCAGTCTCAGTCCATAGAGGTTACTTCTGTCTGAAAGACATGAGCCTGATGCTACTGTCTGGTAATACAATTTAAAATACTTTATTTTCCTCCTGATTCCCTGCAAGATATGTGCAAGTGTGGAAGACCAATTACAGGCAAAAGTGACCTCTAAATACATTGTCATAGACTAAACATTTTGTACTGTTTAACTATTCTATTTTCTAATTTAAAAGTCAGGGCATTTGTTCATTGTAGTTCTATCTTGGAAGAGTAAAATAAAACAGCAAGCTTAACTTTATGTAAATTGCATGTGAAGAAGAAAGTAAAATACATTTAAGTCTCAGTGTTACAGTAAGTACAGTGCTGTGTGCAAGCAGAAAAAAAACCTAAGTCCCTGCTTAGATTCACAGTCTGCACCTTATATAGGTCAGGCTGCAGCTGTGATGTGAGTAGGGAGCGAGTTAGTACTGCATCCATGGTTCCAGCATACCTATATCATACAAACTGAATAACTCACCTTCCCCTTCTCCTCAGTGGGCAAAGGGATAAAAACAAATATCTTGGAAAAACAGGAATAAATGTAACAAGAAGTGTGTAAAATATTGTGAAATAATTTCACAGACTATAGTTTGACTGTTCTATTAATGCAAGGAGCTTTATGAATGAGCTCTTTATGATGTTCAACCAATACACCGCCAACATTTTGAAGCCTTAATTACTCCTGTGGTTTTCTTTCTTTCTTCTTATTTTTTTTTTTCTTTTTTACTGTCTCATTTCAAATGCCTCCAGTGGGACAGTGTAAATCACATAACTCAGACCTTTATGAGTATTGTTTCTCTGTTTCTCTTTGATGTGGCTCATCTGTATATTATCCAACAGTAAAAATCAATGTCAATATTTGTAGATGATGTACATTCTTTCCTTTTTTCTTTCTTTCTTTTTTCTTTTTTTTTTTTTTTTTGGTCAGGTGCTAATTTATTATTCCTGTGTACCAGAAGCTGCTTGTTAATGATGTATAATAGGACTATTTTAGTTCACAAAGCTGGAGGAAATGCATATATAAATCATTCTTCCCACCACCACACTCTTCTGGAAAGCACAAAGCATGCATTAATAATGACAGTAGTAAAGATTAGCACTTTGTTGGAGCTAATGTGGAGAAGAACCATAGTTTCTCTCAGGAACTCTTGAAATAGACACCTGCTAAATTATATTTCTTCTGGTTAGTTAGCAAGGCTTACTGTTTCTTGGTAGCCATCAAAGTTTTCTTGTGCCTATTCAAACTTGGGCCACTCCTAGGACAGCAGTTATTGCAACTGTACTGGGTCTGTTTTGGGGCTCATTTTCATTGCTAGCGTCTTAGTATCATAATTGATCACCAGTAGTGCAGTAGATCTCTCATGAAGACATGTAAAAGAGAGTCTTTTTTTAGTTGGCGAAATCAAGAGGAGCAAAACTTGTCATTAGTACCCATGACTTGACCAAGAAGAGTCATGCACTAAGGACGTGTTCTTTGACAAAGTGCTTCCTGACTTAGACCGCTCTTTTCTAAAGCACTCTGGAAATAGATCCAGAAATTTTCTCTAGCTGTCAGGAATTCAAATTTGCAATCAATAAATGAGAGCAAATCCATCCTTTTCCTCTGTGTTTGGACATACTGATGTGGATCTAAGCTAGCACAAGCTAGCTCAACTGCATAATGTCAGGTACAATCCTGGTCTAGGAAGCTGTTTCCACCTCACCTGCAGTGTCTACTTAGGGAAGGAGTGAACCAGTCTGAGTATAACAAGATTGCTTCTTCTTGCAACAATGCGTGATTTAAAGATATCTCTTGTCAGATACTACATCCAGGCTATTATGTTTAATCTGTCCTGCATGGATTTATCTACAGTGCACCCATACGTCCCTTCAAACATTGCTGAGTTCTCATTGTTTTTAAAATGGTAGCTGTTCCACAGCCTTCATCTTTCTGGACACCTTTCCCTGTACTTAAATACTACTATTGAAGGTGAATAGAATAGTTCAGTTGGAAGGAACCTACAAAGATCAAGTCCAACTGCAGATGAGATAAGCAGAATTGTGTGTAGTTTTCAAACTATTGACACAACAGATATTTTGCAGTGGCCTAACAATGCTCTCTAGTACATCCTCTGTTATTTTCCCAATTCACAATGACATTAACATAGCTTTCCTGAATATGATTAAATAAATTTTAGAGTTTTTATAAGCTTCTCCCGGAATATTTGGTTTCAATTATACTCCACACTATATTGCTGGAGGTCAGATAACTTCTCTGGCAAATGTAGGACTTTTCCATATACACCCCATTTATCACCAGCCCTTTAAATTCAGCTCTTCTAAAACTGGGAGAATGATATGATATATTTTATAAATATATATTTTTAAATCATTATTATTTAAATATCAAGGAAAAATACTGTATTTTGTTCTGTTTTTCTCCCAAGATAAGATGCTTGAAGCTTTAAAGAAAAACAGATGGAAATTTGTTTTGAAAGGATATAATTAAAGATCAAGACAAAACTAATCTGGATTTAAATAGCTTAAATATGTTGTTGAATGTATTAATGCAAGAAAATGCAAGTTGGAGGCTCTTTGAAAGAATCCCAAGGACTGTTATCGATAAGCATTCATGCCAAAATTTGGTGCATCTGGAGATAATTCAAATGCGTTTATGCCAAAGTTATTTAAAGAATTTCAATTGCAAGATCTGACCTTCGATAAGTCAATGTTCTGATCTTTTTGTTTTAGCTCCTCCTCCATCCTCTATTAGGTTTTGACTCAATGAATCTAGGTAAAATATATGACCAGGAAAGGCAAAGATCCTGTACAATACGTATAAATCTAAGCGTGTACACAAATATATTGCTGAGCAGAACTGGCTTGTTGAGTTGTGGGATGTAAGGATCATATGGTTTCAGATGTTTCCAAGATCATGAATTTTGAAAACTAGTAAAAACCTGACATTTCCAGTTTCTCATGAGATACTTCTTTGGGATTGATCCTGAAGAAGAATCTGCTGTGCCACCAAGTACATTGGCCACACTATAGGTCCAAATATCACATCTGTATCAAAAGATTTCAGTAAAACTGTGGTGAAATAAGATGTTTCCACAAAGGTCCCTGGCAAAAGAGAAATATCCCACCAATCTCTGTAAGGAAGGATCATTCATTTTTCATTGATGAGAAGACCACTTTTTTTGCCTTAAACAGAAAATAGACTCATTTATGCAAGACAGTATTCCAAAAGATAGGGTGACACCTATGTCATTTCTGGCAAAGAAAAATGCCAAGTTTCTCAATGCTCCCAGGAAAACTCAGAGCTGCTAGGAGTCCAACGATTAACTAAATTGTTTATTTTGTCACTTTCTTTAGCAATTAGAAAGATAATTTTTGTTCTCCAGGGTATTTGATCAAACTTTAGCATTAGAGGCTGAGGGTTTTCAAGTTATTTGTCAGATATCAGCATTTTGCTATATTTTATTTGATTTTAAATAGCTTTTTATTTCCCTAGGACTGTATTTGTTTGAAATTTGGACTTATTCATAAGCTCTCATGTTTGAATTTGAATTTTTGATTTTTCTCTGAAGAGGTGACTTCCTGGATATATGAGTTTGATTTCTTTTCTTTTTTGTCTTGGTGAGAAGTCTGAGGAATAAAGATCTATAGTTCAAAGCTGCTTTGTAATTTTTTTTTCTATTTATTTTATTTTTTTTTGAGCTATGTTTTGCATTTTTTATCCAATTAAGTGCTTTTGAAGACAAATAAATAAGAAACAACAACAACAAAAAAGCCTCACACCTTATGCCTTGCCTTAATGAAATTCTAATTTAATCTTTCTAGACATATGGCACTTTTAAATTATGGATCCGAGATAATAGTTCGAAGTGCAGTAAACTGTCATGTAAACTGTGATTAAACACCATAATAACACAAACACCCATCTATTGTATTAGAAAACCACTTTTACACCTTGTGTCAGCATGTCAATATCTCTAAAGATTGATAATAGCTAGATCCAACCCTCTCCCCCAAAATATGTCAGAGGCAGAATTTAGGCATCTGAGTTTAGGAGAGTAATCCCCTTACTGCTTCCCTCATTGAGGTGCAGGGAGCAAAACAGTCTTGAGGAGGATGGTCTGTGGGCTTTCCCTGCCCAGTGTCCTGATGGTGGGCTGTGAGGTGAAGCTGGTGGTTCCTGCCAGTTTGCCGCAGGCAGTCCTCTACACTTCTCACTTCCCATGGTGAGCCTGCCCCATAGTTTCATAATATGAAACAACTGGTAGAGATTCACCTTGCAGTTTGATCATCCAAGCCTGTGCTACTCTTTCTGTGATATAAACCACAACAGGGAACTGATCTTTCCAAAGATGCCTCTTAGAAAAAGAAATATATACAAACAGAATATATTTTGCATTTCTTATCTGCCAAATGTTAATATGTTAATCTCTCCCCTATCATGTGTTTATCACTTGTGTAGTGCCCTATCCCACTGCCTCTAGGAATAAACCTGATTAAAGAAGGTTGCACCTTTCCTTACTCCTGCACGTCTACTCCTGCACCTGGGCATGTGTAACTCCCTGTAGTGTTGTGCTACCACTTGATCACTCATACCGCTTTGTGGCATATCTTCACAAACAGCTTAATCAACACAACCAAGCAGAAGGACAACTCAGGAGGGTGGTGGTGAGAACAGAACCCTGGGGTTCCCATGAACCTCTCTAACCAGCTTTGCCAGCAGAGATATTGCAATATGGAACTAGACCCCTAGGCAATATATGCAGCATTTTTTTTTTTTTTCCTCCCTTTTAAAATAAATCTTAAATGGCTTGTGATTAAAAAGAATAAAAATAAAAATCTATCATTTTAAACTTGAAAATCCTGATCTTGGAAATGTACAAAAAGATCACTCATGGACTTATTAAAACAATATAAAAGAACTACATAGCATTTTATTTCTTTCTCTAGTTATCGTTAATATCATTTGGGATTGAGGCCCTACATATAGAGAGAGCTGTTGGAACAGCTCTCTAATCAGAAACAAAGAAGCAACAGGACAACCCAGTGCCCAGAGTTACATTTTCAATTAATAGTGATGTGACTCCAGGGAAGACTGTACTTACGTATTTCCAATGCTTATGACAGTCTACTAACAGCTGGATCAGCATACAGCAAATCCTAGATTTTCTTCTCATTCTAAAACCAGTAGTTTAATTAGAGTTCAATTTAGATGCATTGTGGAAAAGTTCATGGATCATCTTTTGTTCCTGATATCAGTAAAACTAGAAGGTCCCTGATGGCTTGACAGTTATGGCTGATATATTTTTTTCACTTTTTTTTTTTTTTTTTTTTTTTAAGATTAAAGCATGAAACAAACTACTTTTTCAATTCAAATATTAAAGCCTGGTCTATCTCACCAGCCTCTTTTCGAATATGCCAGTGATTCCCTAATGAAGTATGAACTACTGATTAGGAAACATGAAGAGATAAAATAAAATATAAAATGAATAGCGCACGCCCTTTTACATTTGAGCAGGAACTAAAGTCTGATTGTATTAATTAAGAATATTATCTCTTTAAAGATGAGAGGAATCATTCATTGACATTCATTTGATTTTTTTTTTTTTTAAGTGTATTTATTTAATTAAATGTATGGCTTGTAATTTAATTAACTAAATGAAAACTGTGTCACAACCTGTAACTCTGTGTGTATGTACATATGCACAGACTTGGAAGGTAAAAATTTCAAATTCCTTTCTGACATCCAGACATTCCCAGGCATGGAGGGCAACCTTGCTGATTCTTAAGTGATGGGTTTGTCATGGTTGGAGCAAATGTTGCCAACCCTCCTGCTGTAAGGAGCCACTTTCCCCTTTTGAGGAGGCAGGAGGAGGAATGCCATGCAGAAGCGCAGTTTCCCTTGTGCTGGGCTCTTGTCATGGGGACGGAAGACTCCTTGCAGCTTTTGAACAGTTTTTTAAAGAATTTTTTTTTTTTTTTTTTTTTTTTTTTTTTTTTTTTTTTTTTTTCCACTTCCTGAAGAAGAGGCAGATCCCTCCCAGGTAATCGGTAATCCAGGAGTGTGGTCTGGATGGCATCTGCATCTGCCCATCAAGTCTATTGTGCATGCTCAGTAGGTCCAACTTGAGAGGCACTGGGTTTACTTCCTCCTGAGTCGCCAGTGTTGGCATGACTGCATTTTACAAATCCTAGCTCAATATATAGGTGAGTATTATGCTAGACCTGCATTTAGAGTTGCTTCTTGGTTGAATTTAACCCATTGCACTTTGAATAGTACTAAGTACAATGAAGCTTTATCTTGACTTGTGTTTATAGATATACTATTATTATTATACTTGGTAAATCAAGTGTTTTTATGAGTTAGATCTTAAAAGAGATGTTCATACATGGGCATTTCCCAGCTTTAATCTCAAACTTTGCTGAGGGCAATTAGACAGCAAAGTGGCAGCAGAGCTGCCGCACCGTGCAGGTGACTCCAAGTGTACTGTGACTGCTCCGTAGGCAGCAGGCAGACTGCTCAGCTCTGGGGCTCAGCTCTGGGGCTGGGTGCTCCCCTGGCAGATCTCTGCTATGCCTGGACTATTTGCCTTCTCCTTCTGCTCTGCAACAGTTTCTCCAAGCACAAGCAGGGTCTCTGTGAGCTGGAAGTCATGTCCAAATCTTCTTTTCCCTGCTAGAAGGTGCAGGTGGAAATGTGACTTGCCTCCAGCTTTCTGACCATCTGATCTCCTTTGAATCAATGGGAGTTAAATGCTGATCCCTCTCCAGTCACAGTTGCCTGAACTCTGAAATAACAGCCTAGAGAAGCTGCGACAGGAAAAACAAGTTTGATTTCATGGAATGGACACTGCCTCTTTGTCATTTTTATATCCCCTCCTTTTGTATCTTTTTATTTGCTCTTATTGCCTGTGAAGTTTAGTTGTTGATAGTAAACCTCACCTTCTTACCTGAAAATCCTCAGGGCCACAGTCACCTCAGAGCAGCACCTTTATTCAGCTCTACATCCCTAAGTGTTGATATCCTCACCACATCTGGAAATATCAGCATATCTGAATTAATACAATTTTAAAAATTACCAGCAGTAAATATCTTGTGTTTATTCCAAGTGCAAAGCTGTCATATTTTTTCTCTTTAGTTTATCTAGTCAATCCCTGTTTTTTCTCAAAAACAGACACCTATGTGCAGATCATTTCTTTTCCTTCCTTTTTTTTTTTTTTATCCTAGCAGATACTTTGAAAAAATCACTTTCCTGTAAAAAAAAATAAAAAAAAAATAATTAAAAAAAAAATTACAAGGATTAGATCTGCTTAAATTTTGCCCAATATGGAGTTTAGGTGCTCAGGCTGCAAGCAAATCTCATCCTGTGAACCACATCTGCCTCTTCCGAAAGACTTCATATCCCTGGAGATATTTACTTTCCTATGCAAATTCCTGCCCAGTTTGTATATTCTCTTGGTGTGCTACTTGGTTTGTACATACAATCTAGAAATTGCAATCTAGGAACTGACACTGTTAGGCTATGTGGGCTAAATTTCCCATCTGAAGTTTCACCGAAGAGGTGCATAAAGTAGATACAGGGAAAAAAGAAGAAAAAGAAGAAACAAACAAACAAACAAACAAATAAAACAGGTTACAGAGTACATACATACTTTAGGAGTTCTCAAACTGGTTAGACCAGATGAATTTCATTTTAGAATATTTGAAGCACTGTCCGAAGCAATCACAAAGTTACTGTCTTTGAAACAAGATGAAGAAAGAGGTATTTAAAGATGAGGTAAGGACAACTGTGTGCATATCTTTAAAAAACAATGAAGAAATTAAAGACTTATCAGCTTGATTTCAGTTCCCAGGGAAAATTTTGGAACAATCAAATACATATTTGAAAGCAGTTGTTTTAAATACATCATTCTGAGCAATATATGAACTCAATTTTGAAGAAACTGCTGTAAGGAAGATGCAGACCTAATTGGATATCCATAACCAGAGATCATTTACCTAAGGAAATACACAACAGCACAAAAATATTGCATGATATTGCATAGAAAACCTTAGACACCAGATTTAATTTAATTCAGTATTGTTGTAATTTCTCAGTTAGTAGAATAAACCAGAGGATTGAAATATTCTGGTCTTTGTAGCCTAAAGAAAAGAAAACTGGAACTATTGGTGGAATAGAGAAAAAGACCAGACTCACCATGTAAGCATTTTTACTGAGAGGAAAATAATCATTTTTCCATGAAGAGGATTAGTAAATACAGAAAAGGTGTGAATTGCAGCAGGAAATGCTACTGTTAGACATTAGAAAACCTTACGTGGATGGAATATGAAATACTGCGAGTGGTGTCCAAGGATGTTGTGGTTAAAACTTCTAAAGCAGAAGTTTTTAACTAGTTATATCTATATATGTCAGAAATTACATAGGTACAGCTGATTCTACCTTGTAGCAGAGGAATATAATTGATAACCTCTTGGGATCCTACGTTTCTTTGATATTGTTTTGTGTTGTGGTTTAACCCGGCCGGCAGCTAAGAACCACACAACCATTCACTCACTCTCTCACCTCCCTCTCTGGGATGAGGGAGAGACACAGGAAAATGAAGCCTGCAGGTTGGGATACAGACAGTTTATTAAGACAGAAAAAAAAAAAAAAAAAAAAAAAAAAAAAAAAGATAATATTACCACTGCTAATAATGTGTACAAAACAAGTGACGCACAATGCAATTGCTCACCACCTGCTGACCAATGCCCAGCCTATCCCCGAGCAGCCGGCACCCCACCCCAGCTAGCTACCCCTATATATTGTTTAGCGTGACACCATATGGGATGGAATACCCCTTTGGCCAGTTTGGGTCAGCTGTCCTGGGTCTGTCCCCTCCCAGCTCCTGCTGCACCCCCTGCCTGCCTGCTGGCAGGACAGAGCAAGAAGCTGAAGAGTCCTTGGCTTAGTGTAAGCACTGCTCTGCAACAATTAAAATGTCAGCGTGTTATCAACACTCTACTCATCCTAATCCAAAACATAGCACCCTACCAGCTATTAGGAGGAATATGAACCCTATCCTAGCTGAAGCCAGGACAAAACAACAAGTTCACATAGAAAAGATTGCTCTTTGCAAGTGTTTTATACCTCATTGAAGAAACAGAATAGCTTTTATTATGAAAGCTGAACTCACTGCCCCTGGTCTTCCATTATTTTCTGTTAGTCTAAAATAGACCAGTTTTAAGAAAAGGTTCTTTTGTTTCCCAAGGAGGAGAGGTTTTCTGTAGCATGCTCTAAGAGGCAGGTTGGGCAGAAGAGCCCGTAGTCCACAGGAGGTTCTTAGCACAGCAGAGCTGTTAGATTAAAAAAAGGGACTTCAGCGACAGCCAAACAAGTGGTGAATAAGTTGGGGAAAAATATATGTGCACATATGATAAGCACACATATGTTTGTATCTAGGTGCATCAACGATTTAAGTTGGGCTTGGTACTCTGAACTCCTGGAGAAGCTCTCCAGGATCTGTGTAACTACATCATACAGGATGGAGATCTAAGGAAAGATATGGGAAAAACATCAAACCCAGCAACTGAAAGGACCTCCTTTGAGTAGAATAAATCAAATAAATCCTTTTTTTTTTTTTTTTTCCTAATTAATTATTATTTTATTTTTTAAATCACAGCAGACTTCTGAAAACAACTCAAATATCAAATAATCAACACAGGAAATACAAGGAAATAAGTGTTTCTGCCAAATACTGTTGTCAAAAGAAAACATGGAGATGACTTTGTCTTGCTTTCCATTGAAAGACTTAAAAGCATCATTAAGCTCTTTGTTATTTTATTTGTTTAAAGAAGTTTACCCTGGTTAAGGTAGAATAGCACTTAGTGAGCACTACTACACATTCATTTGAATTAATCTCATGACAAGCATGAGAAAGAATAAATTTCTTCTTGTCTTTTGTTAAGACAAAGTACCAGAAAAGTATTATTGTTGCCAATGGAACCACTATTGAGGTGCATAACCATGCAAAAACATCCCTGTGCTGTGTCTAGCACAGACCAATAATTCTGGTCACTGTGATTTGTTTGACAGTTGCTGAATTTCTGCTGATGTGTTTGGCATTTGGTTGTAATTACCTATTCATCTGAATTAAAAGATTGATCACTGCACTCAGCAACTGATACAAAACAACATAAAAGAGATACATTAATACTGGAATTTTGTGTAAGCATTGTTCCAGAGGGAAAAGAACATATGCAACAGGAAAATTGAGAAGACATCTGTCATGGTAGTCAAGCCTCTATCAAGCTTGATAATGATTATGAATCCATTACCATTGATATATTGCACAAAGCTGTGGGAATAGAAAGCTTTTCACATTACACAGAGAGTAATCAACATCCAACAGAAGTAGTCCCATCACACACACACCTGCTGCGTGCCTCACATCAGAATATGTTATTTGCAAATCTAAATGTTATTGGCATGGCAGAAGGAGACAGACAAATAATGAGATTCACTTATGAGCTATTTTATTCCTCTGCTAATGAGGTTTTCTAGTAACAAAACAAGCATTTGGTAACTTGTATGTATTCCTCTGAAGGAGTTGACATACATAATTTAATCAATACATTTCAAACGTAGCTGAGTAATATTTCCAAATTGTTTCTTATGAGGATAGTCCAACTGCTTATAATACCAAGATTTTTGCCTATATATTTGTGGTTATATATTGCTCTTGTTCTGGTATACTATTTTTTAAAAAAAGGAAGAGTCCTGCAACTATGTGGGATTGGATGTATATTCTGTAAATCTGTGGCTGCAAAAATCTTTTTTCAAATTAAGCAGGAAATTGCTTTGTTTCGGACATTTTCTTCCAGATTTGAACTCAAAATATATATGTAACATGAATAGTCTATGCTTTGAAGACAAGAAAATGACTAGAAAATGAGTTCCCTTAATTTCAAGAAAAACAACGTGCTGCTCAGAATCCATTTTTTGCTAAAATCAAATAAAACATTCATCTCAGATGGAGGATTTATGTATGTGAACTGCAGTCCATGTTTTTTAAACAGTTCCAAAAAGTTCCAAAATTTGCCAAAATATATTCACCCTGTATGAGAATACATACGGACACAGTCACGTATGCATATACACAATCACAGACAGGATGTTTCAGCATATACATATGTATACACACACACATATCCATATATATATATAAACAGAGTATGTATTGAGTATACACACATTAATATATTATAAAATATATGCACATTTCAGCAAATATTTAGGTAATTTTTCCTAACAAGTAGTCTGACTTCCCAGAGCTTTATCATAAATGTATGTGCCCTAAATCAAAGGATGTGATGATTTCATATTCTAGCTATAGACATTTTTAACATCTGAATCAATAAATTATCTTAGCACTACCATTGTATTGGATTTATTTACATCACTAAAAATAAAGAGAGAAATATCAAGTGTATCAAAGAAAATCAAAACAAAACGTCTAGAATTTTAAATGATAATATAAGTGATAAGATAGAAATAAACTTTTAAAAACTGACACACATATATATATGTTATAAAGAAACATAAAACATACCATCTAAGATGAATTCCTATACTAAAGGTAAAAAAGTCTAAAGAATAATAAACAACTGAACTGGAGAACTGGCATGACAGATAAGGGACAACACAGAAAACAACAACAAAAAAACACAATAGAACAAATGGCAAACCAAAAGTAGTTTAAATATTTCTTTCAGACATAGCAGAATTCTGCTCTTGGAGTGAAAATGTATATATAAACATCAATTTTTCTGCAAATCACCATGGTCTAGCCAGGACAAGACAAAGGAAAAACCATATAATTTTTGCTGCACTATATAAAGAGACAAAAGTTATGTGACACAAAAAAGGAATCCAAATTTGGTCAATATGAGGAAAGTTAGGGTCGTTTTTGTTGTTGTTATTTTGTTTGTTTGTTTGTTTGTTTCTTCACATCTTGTTTTCTTAACATAATTGAGGAAAAACTGTGTATCAGTCTGTGCAGGGTCTATTCCTGTAGTCATGCTCTGAAAATGGCTACTGAACTACATCCTTTAGGTGGAGGTGCATCTGGTTTATAAATCATAAATGTCCTTAGTTCCTGGGCTGCCCGGCATTACCTTGGATAAAAAAGAACCAGATATTTAAGAAACTTATTCAGGAAAATTCAGAAAATATTTGCCAGCCTCATAGGCCCTGGGCAAGACTGGAAGACATCTGTCTCAAACCAGCAGTTTTGGGGCAAGTTCATCTGTGCTGGCACTGAAAAGTGGTACAAAGGTACTTTAGTACTTTTCTACTCATTTTCTTTCAGATACAATAAGCAGTAATGTTGGTTATTGGTCTAGTTTAAACTATTGGTCTATTTTAAAGATATCCTGTCTAAGACCTTGACATATTATCAAACAGGTGTTGTTAAGAAAAAACTGTACACACAAGGAGGGGTAGCAGCAGAAGCAGAAGAAAATGAGAAGTTGGTAAGGAAAAGTGAAGCAACAAAAAGTTGGTTTGTTCTTGTTCTTCCTGCAAAATATGTTTGGTCGGGAAAATGTTGTGCCTATAAAAATGATTTAATGAAAATATAACATTCCCTGTAATACACTTTTGAAAGTTATCAGCTGCATACCAAAATGCATTTCTGAAACCTCTGTGACATATTGGAGAAATGTGTTAAGTAATTTCAGATCTCAGTTAGTATCTAGATCCAGATCTTGAGAAAAGAACTTAGACTCTGAAAGAAACAGTGGTGACTGGGAGGCTACACAACAGAACCAGAGATAAAATGAAAACTTTGGAGACAAAAGAAGGCATTTCTATGGTTTGCTTTACTAAACCATAAACTTACAGAAATATGTAGCAGCAAGGATGCAGTGAAGAAATTAAGACAAAATCTGACAAGCACAACCAGACTGAGGTTGCAGGAAGCAAAATATACCCGGTGTGGAAAATATCACTGCATGTACCCCATGGGCAGAACTGATGTATTTGCAGGAAACTAATGCAAATGTCTGTAGACAAGATTCTCCTGTCTAAGGATACATAGTAAGTTTACATACATCTTCCACAATGTCTGTAGCACACCCATCAACAGCGCATATCTTCATGAATTTACAGTTGAATTTTCTTCAGCAGTGATCAGTATTTATTTGTGGAAACTTGGACCCCTTAAATTCCTCCAGACTCTTTACATATCCTCACAGTAACACAAATTTGTAAGCAAGCTTCAGTGGCAGTGAGGAACAGGCTGTTGTGCAAGCCAAGTTTTGGAAGCAGCAATAAGTCTCTTAAATCCTGCCTAGTCCTTTGGGCTTCTAGCTTGAAGTGCTTCCAAGCTAGCTGGGTGAAATAAGTAGCAGTAAAAATCCTTGGCTGCATTTTTCTTTGTTGTTGCTGTTGTTTTAGAGAAATTGAGGTGGTTTTAGTTTTACAATGTGCTTCAGACAGAAAATATTTCCTTATTATTTACTTATTTTGAAATAGTAGGTTGTACTTAGATGATAATAACATAAAATATTACATTTCAAATTCGAAACATCAGTTTTGAAAATGTGTATGTCTAACAGAAATCATTTGCCTCACTAAGAAACATATATTTCAAATTTTCTATTGAATGAAATTTGATGAAATTTGAGGGCAAAAAACAAAACTTACAACTAGTAGTTTAGCCATGAATGCACCTTTCTGTCCTCAAAAGACCTGCTGTTGAATCAAGGTAGATGTTATTCATACATTCATTCATGTACTTCAAAATTTGCCTACATAAAAAAAGTAATAGGACAGGACAGCCAAATGATTATTCCTCAGACTCTCTTGCTGCAGACATCATTGAAAACAAAACGCTGTTCTTATAATTGTTAATGGAAAGTTAATTTAATAAAAGCAAAAATGAAGGTTCTTTTCTCCAGGCTAATTTTATTTGGAGATTCTGCTGCCTTTATTACTGAAGAGTATTGTAAACATCTTGAGTAGTCTTGAATAAATGAATGTGTATATTCAATAAGTTTCTAATTAGCCCAAATAACTGAGAGAGAATCTGGACCATATGATATATATATATTTTTTTTTTCACTCCATATCCATTTTGTTATATTGTGCTATTATTCATAGCTGTATTTTTTTTTTTTTCAGTATGCAAATGATATCAAACCACGAACAGTCCAAGTTCATTTAAGTTAGTGGAATCATTTCCATTTGCTTCTATAGGATTTCAGTTAGTCCTAATGTGCTATATGAAGGTATGTTAAAAACTAAATGTGTCTTTTCTTTGGAAATGGAGGGAAAAGATAACATATTTTATTCCGTGTAACAGGTGCGCTTGAGCACATAGATAACCAAAATCAGTGTAACTTCAGTCATTATCCACTGCATCTTTTTTTTTTTTTTTTTTTTTTTTTCCATACTGTAGCATGGACAGTGGTGTCTACAGTGATGTCTACAATATCTAACCAAAAATTTAATTTCTACAGAACTTTACTTATTTTATCCTTTTAAAAAACATTGTTAGGTTATCTGGGAATTTGTTTTGACTGTATTTATATGGTTCATTAAAAATACCATATGCTAAGAGCAAGATGAGGACCATGTGGCTTTTTGAGTTCACTTCTCTGCAAAGGTGAGAAAGCTTTTTACACAATATATGCTAATATATCAGTCAATTCAACAAAAATCTAATAGAATCTATGAATAATTTTTATTTTAAGCAGCAATTCTGATATTAATTGATTTGAAACACAGCATGAAGTTGAAACACAGCATGAGGTTGAGAGAGTGTTGGAACAGTTTGCCCAAAGAGATGTAGTCTTCTTCTCCAAAGATACTCCATACCTGCCTGGAAGTGATCCTATTCAGTGTGCTCTAGGTAACCCTGCTTGAGCAGGGGGCTTGAACTATATCTCTCCAGAGGTTTCTTCCAACCTCAACCACTCTGGGACTGTAATTGTGACTATGAAGCAGTCTGTATTTATTACTCCAGTTAAATAAATATTTTCGAAGGACTGCCAACACCTTTAAAACTATTGCCCTGAATTCAAAGACTGGCACTGTGTAGTTCATACTTTGCTGGAGCTTCTGCTCTCTGAAAGTCTGCACAGTGAATTACATATAGCTGTTTTTCTCCCGTTTTCCTCTTCCCCAGCTGTGAACTCATAAAAATGAAACTTCTATCTATCTATCTATCTATCTATCTATCTATCTATCTATCTATCTAATCTATCTATGTATCTATTTTCTGTAAGACTGTGTAGATGTCATCAAGATTATTGTCTTGCTCTTTTCTCTGACTTTTGTATGATTTGAGGTCTCAAGAACCCAGGCTTGATTTGTGAAGGGTTAACCAGGGCTCCAAGGTATCCCAAAATGCCTCTGACAGCCGTGGCCAGGTCTCAGGTCGTGGCCATATAGGAAGGTGACTCATTGTAGTTGCGCTCTCCTACTCAGTGTTAAACTCTATTGCAAACAGTTTCCCTGTGGGCTTGGAAAATATATTGTTGTGCTGGCTTGTGCAGGCCCTGTGAACTCTCCTTTGTGTGTAGCCCAGTATTTTATCTCTAATAATAACTATGAAAATAGGGCAGAATAAACTCTTCCTTTGACTTGCTGGTACTCCTGTGGGCCTCCCTGAACTAAGTAATGTTTTCCCTGGCATATAAATGTTGTATTTGGGAAAAAAAAAAAAATAGTAACTATAAACAGATGCCTAAGGAACACTAAAAATAGATATGGTACTTCTTAACAGTTTTCTTGCCTCCAGTCACTTTCAGCTAAGGACATTTCCTGAGCCTACTATAATTTGTATGTTTGCTAGCTCACAGAATCTCTCTTTCAATTCTGGACCCCCTTTGAACTGTATTAAAATTTTTGCACCCACAAAACCCTTTGGTGAGAAAGTGAATAGAGTGGCTGTCCATTGTCTGAAAGGTCACCTCCTTGTGTTTGTTTTGAATCTGTTTTCTGCTAGATCCAGTAGATGGTCAGTAGCTTTTGACTGGGAGGGATGATGAGCAGTTAACTTCCCTCCACCCTCTCAGTGCTAGGCATATTTTATTGACTCCATCATTTCTCTTTTAAGCTGCTTCTTTCCTAGGCTGAAAGGTCCTCTTCTATTCCTGTTTTGTAAGCGACACCATATCTCCTTTCCAAGAACTTCTACATTCCCCCTTCTAATGACCCTTCTAGTGTTGTGTCCTTCTGGAATTGCCTGGTTGGATTTTAATTTTTGGCTGTCCTTTTTGTTTTCTTTTAAACAAATTCTTTCACCTTTACATGGTTCACCTTGAAGTGGAACATGGCTGCAGAGGATCTGTAGGGACCCTGTTGTAGATGTGACCTCATGCCTACTGTTACAGAGGAGCACTTCCAAAAACAGACTTTTTTTTTTTTTTTTTTTTTTTTTAACCAGATCTTGGACATATCTTAACATTGAGTCAAGGGTGCTACTTCCTCGTGTGTTCTCTGGCCAACGGCTCAACCAGTAATTCAGTAATCACAGAGAGCACCTAAACATTTAATCTCTGTTTCATGCTTCCCTGCAACATTTCCTTAGTTAGGATGTGGGTAATTAAAGTAATCCAATAAAGTTGTGTTTTCTACCCTTGCTGCCTCTTTGACCTGATTTCTCTCCACACATTACAGTCAGTGTTTTCATCTTGATTTGGCTGTCAATGATATAGACCCAGCATTATATCTCTCTATTTAGGCTTTGGATTTCAATCCACATGGATTCTGTGATCCATGCAGATGAATCCATACAGATTCCATCAAAGCAACTTAGCATATAGCACAAATCTCATAATGTCACAGTTCACTCCAGCTTTCATAATACAGTTTCCTGTTGACTGCTTTCCCTCCAACAAGTTGTCTCTGACCAATGCTTTCACTGTAAGTCAAACATCCTATTGCCTTGACTTCTACCTTTTGTGTAGAGGTGGCCATAATATTGTTATGGTTTCCTTCTTGGTGTTGCATTTAAATGATGATTTGTTTTCCATTTCCTATTTCTATAGTTTCTGAGTTGCTAAAATCAAATAATCTGTCCCTGAGTGAGACAGAACTAGGCTAAAAAACACTATATTTGGGCAATCAGTTTACTCTGATGTGAACATATTCCCTGGTAAACCTGAACAAGAGTCTACCTGACTAGATACATCCAGGCTTACCGCCATAAGTCTAGAAATTTGAAAAGCTGGGAAACCCTGGCAGTGAGCAAAGCGCTTGATTCAATTTAAAATAACTGACTACACAATCACAATTAAGATGTGTGATTTAGCATAAAATAAGGCAAAGTAGCATAGAATAGCTGACTTGAATTTGTAATGGGATCATAGAAGGAATTAATTCCCCCTAAGAAAATAGTACACTTAGAGAATAACTAAGCAAAAAAAATGTAAAATGTAAAGAATTTGAAAGCCTTCCAGGGAAACTCTGGGTGACAGAAAAATGTTAGTGGAGGTTAACAAGAATATATGAATAGTTCAATACACAGGATTCATTGGTGCCCAAGGACCCTTTTTTTTTCTTTTTTTTTTTCTTTTTTTTTTTTTTCTATAGCAACAGTCTTGCACTGTCAATACATGACAACACTATAACAGAGAATTTCCCCACCTTCAGTCATAAATCCCATTCATCAGGTGCATACCATTCAAACAGAGGACTGGGGAAAGCAAAGGAATCTATACACATTTGCCATATAAGCAGACTTTTTTTTTCCTTCTTTTTTTCTTTTTTTTTTTTTTTTTTTTCCGGGCTACTGAACCAGGGGAAAAATGTTGCCAGAGAAATAGACCAAGAGCTGCTCTCAAGTTGCTTAAAACAGAAAACAAACAGGTTGCACGTACTGTAGAAAATCCTCTTGGAAGGGATCCAAATTATAGAGATAATGATGTGAGAAAATATGAAGATATTAGGTGCTATAATATATATACTAAATAGTAGCTCTTTAGAGAATATTGGTATGTCCAGGTTTTAATTACAAAACTAGTCAAAGTAAATGCTTACATGTAAACTTGCAGACATAGAAAATTAAGAGGAGAAATCAGGGAGAAGAGTATTTGCCTTTCTGCTTGGCATGGAAACCTACCTACAGTGCAGCCTCGTGTAGTAGCTAAACAGGCTGATCAAGAACCACAGGTAGAATCCTGAAGTTCATAATCAATTTGCAATGTATGAGATTTCAGCTGAATTCAGGGGTCCTTCTGCCTGAATATGCGCATCTCAGTTTTGCTTATGGAGAAGATTTTACTGCTAGAGATTCTAAGAACTCTTTTATTTATTTTATTTTATTTTATTTTATTTTATTTTTATTTTATTTTTCCTGCTGTGACATAAGAGAAATGGCCCCTCAGTTCTGGCATCCAACCCAAAATCGTCCTCCTTCCCAACCCATTGTTCTGTGGCTGGTTTCTATCCATTATTGTTCTAGGGTGACAACAGTTGTGAATGAGATATCCAGGAGTGGTCAGGGTTTGCTTAGCTCTGTCCTCACTGCGGTTAGCATGACCTTTACTGCTGATTTCAGCAGAATAAAGTTAAGTCAACAATGAACTTTTGAAAATTTAGGATTTTTGAAAATCCAAGTTTACAATGGAATGGACGTCTGCCAAGCTTCCTAGATACTGCAGGTCATTCTTTGGGAGTAAAATGAGCAACTGTTTTTGCTAATTGTCTTTCCTAAGGGCTTAATTCCCAAGAGCAATTTTCATGTCAATGGAGCTATAATTTCCATGCAGTGGTAAATAAGCTTCATGTCATGGGTGAAGGGAAAGGAAAAAGGCTGAGGTTCCCGTTGAGGTAAAATACATTGCATAAAACACTGTGGGACTCCAGACCAACAAAAAAAACACACTCCAAGCTCTGCACAATGACACAGATTTACTACCATGCATTGATATCTAGATAGGAACAACTTCATCAGCAAGAAGCCAGGTCATAAATAACGAATCAGCATAAGGCCTAGCATCAGCATAAAGCCTAGCATCAATAGTGAACGAGACTCAAGGCAGGAATGTTGTACATGGAGAACAGAAGAAAGACAGGAGTTCACCAGAAGATGTGGTGATTTATCTATGTACTCAGTCTTTTGAGCAGGAACAGTGGAAATGTAGGGTATGCTCCTCCAAGGAATGATGGGGGTGTTTTGACCATATGACATGTATTGAATAGCTTACTGATACCATTTTCTACAACTAATATTTCAGCTGATCAGTGCTCATATTAGTAAGGTTAACAGGGTTAACAGAGATGTGGCTGTCAAGTGTACTAAGGATAGAAAAGCCTGCCAAAATTGTAGAGTCTTTGCTGAAGATGAAAATATCTTAGATATTCTTGATTTTACCGTAGGTCAGGTGGGTGTAATAAAGGACATGCAATGTCCTTTCCAGCTCTGTTTTATTTCTTTCTTTACTAAAAATTTCTGCTTAATATCCACTTCAATCTCCATAGGTGCTTTTTGGCAAAACTGTACCATTATCTTATTTTTTTGCCTGCAAGTTCCATGCAAAGGGCAAGAGAATATGGCAATACAGAAATATAGGTAGTAAGGGGGAAAGTCGTTAAGATATAAGCATTACCGTAATAAATCTTAGGCAATCTTGGGGAAGTGAGAAAAAGGGGTGTTTTCATGGAGTGATGACAGGTTATTACAGAGATTATTTTTTTAGATTTAAAGAAAAAACAGAGAAACAAAGTTTGTTTTCCTGCAGGTTAGCTAACCAAAACAGGAAGAAGTAAAACAAAGCAGAAGAAGATACAGAAATGAAACAGCTGCAATCTATTGATTTTAAACTCTCTTCTCTGACTGCTATTTAGTTAACTGGATGGAAAATATGTTTTGTCCTCATTATGCTGAATTTGTGGGGACTGTATACAATAGTCCTTCATCTGCCTAAGTCTTAGGCAATATATTCAGTTTAATTTTCATGGAAAAATACAAGCTATTATTTCACAAAGTGATGTGCCTTATCTGGAAAAGCCTGAATTTAAAGTTTTGCCTAATCCTTAGCATATCAGATCATGACAGGCAGTGAGTGGCCTAACGTGTTATGCTCTGATCCCTCCTGGGAACTGAAAACTAATTCTTTTCTAATGTTTTGAATGATCTGGGAATTACAGCAAAATTTTACTAGAAGATATCTGTTAGACTTCAGATGTTACAGAAGAACAGAGGACTAGTGCATGCAGGATTAAATCATTAGAGTGGACAAGAACTTTAATTTGAACTTTGCCTGCATGGTTAATGCAAAATGTAGACATGACAAAAGCAAACAAACAAACAAACAACAACAAAAACTACCAACCAAACACCACCACCACCAACAACAAAAAAATCAGAAATCTTTTATGCAAGTAGGTATAGTGTAGGGAATCACTGACCCTGATATCATGAAGATTGGAATAGTTCAGATAATTTACATTTACAGATTTATTGCTTCCAAAGTAACTTCAGTACAAGATTTCCTCTCTAAGCAGCAGTTTCTAACCACTCAAAGCAAATAATGTCTTATCTGAGGGAAAAAGCTTTTTGTTATGAGTAGGCTCCAGTTATTACTGTAGCAGATGCAGAGAGCAGGTTGCTCTGGTGAGAGACAGGACAGATAGATGTACTGAAATAGCTAACTTCTTTCTATTTTCAGTCCCAACAGGAGGTGGGATTTAGAGAAATGTTGTATCTCCCACTTACAAAACACCTTCAAATTGTCATTAACATGTCCTCTTCCTCTTTTATAGTAATAATACATGGAAGCTTTAGCCTTCAGGAGATTTCTGATCCAAATCCCCAGCAAATTTAAGCTGCTTTTGTGCAAATTTAAATATGGAAGCTCAGTAGGTTAGATGGATGGCAATACATAAAGGTTTTTTCTGTCATTCAAGGAAAGCCTTATGAAGGTGACAATATATTACCCTATCAAGTGATATATGCTTTTTGAGACCTTTCCTTTGAATTTGTGTATTACATTTTGTAATAGATTATTTTTAATAAATACTGTTATACTACTTGTATGATTAAATACTGTTATATTACTTGTACCATCAAATTATACTCTTTAAGAAGAGGGAAATATTTACACATTAATTGTGGTGAAGATAAAAGGAAAAGAGTAACAGAGAGGTTGTGCTGTGACACCCTCTACATACATGCTGTCCCACACACTTGCCAGAAATTTTTCACTGGCTTTACTCAGGCCGGGATTTCATCTCAAGTTCATCTCTGACAATAAGGAAAGCTAACTAACTACATATGAAACACTGGCCTGTGTTTCTGTACAAGCCTCCTGAGAACAGAGGAGGACTCAAAGCAAATCTGAGGGTTTGGCAACCCCTAATCTCTGGAACTGCATTACCCAATGGAGTATGAAATCTTAACTTTCTGCATTTTGCTAAGAACAGATGACCTCTGCGCTATTCTTTTTCTTCTTTGCAGTTACTCTTTCTGAGCTCCACCTTTCCCTCTTTCTTCCGTCTCCCACAATCTCTGTACAAACAAGGCTACCCACAGAGGCTAAAATTAAACTAGCAGTCTCCTTTTCTTAAGATTTAGTAGCATTTAAGCTTTAAAGATTCCTTCGTTATAAAAAGGATATGTCAGGTATAATGAAATGAAATGAATAGAAAGTAGCCCTTAAGTATGAAACCATCCACAATGTGCACCAGCAGGTTGCTCTAGAAATGCTGATGTGAACTAGGAAGTCATTGCATATGACATGCAATTTAAATCAATGTCCTTTGAGAAGCAGAAAGTAATTAAAGGATAACAGGCCTACAAAGCCTCGGTCACTTGGAAAGCAGTTTCAGTCACTGCTGACATTAAACAACATCACTCCTACTGAGTCCAAGCTATGTTTATTATTGTTTCATTACTTGCCCAAATTCACATTCTATTATCCTGGATCCCAGAACTGGGAACCTGTTAATGCAATTGGAAGAGAAAAATAAAAGGAATGAAAGTCAAAAGTAATAATAACAAAAACAAACAAACTCTAAATATCTGTTTTCTTTGAGTTAATAAAATTACAAGTGTCTAAAAAATGAAACCATTTATATTACCAAATATTGCTATACATTTTTCATAAAAGATATTAGCTGCAACATTCTTTTTCAACATGCTTCAGTAATGACAATCTTCTTTACAAAAAATGAAACCAATGATTACGCAAAACTTGCTTTTTTTCTTCTTTTTTTTTTTTTTTTTCTTTTTTTTTTTTTCTTTTTCAGAAATAGAGGCTTGGGAAGGTTTTCATAAATGCTTATGGTACAACACTTCTAAGCATGAAGGAGCAGTTTCTGAAACACTTTTATGAATCTATATGATAATTTTGAGAAGTATTGCTTTACACTTCTTTCAGTCCTCTTCTTATTGCTGCCATGAACACAATTATGCTTTAACAGATGAAGAATTGTGTCTTGTTTGTTTGTTCTTGTTTTTTTGTTGTTTGTTTTATAATAACTTAATTGAATGAGTTTTTGTGTTTGAAGAATACATGAAGATGAACCTTTTAAATCCTTCATATTCCACCTTCAACTTGAAATTAGACAGCAACAGATCCAAACAATTCTTGAATAAATGTTTTGAGCTCCAGGGCTCAGCACTGAGCCAAAACATCACACCCCTGCCTATCTCCCTATACATAACATAAATACAGGAATATGAAGCTTTAGAATATAAAATATCATTTGGCAGCTCAGGGTAGAGGGGAAGAAATACATAATAACACTAAGAATATCACAAGATTAAAAATCAGGGTATCCAAAGATTTTACATACAATTAGAAAAGAAAAGGTAATGTAGACCATTGACTGAAGAATATATGCACTTGTGAAGTGCATTTTCTCCTCAAATTATATTACCAAGCAGAATGTTGGGAGTGTTTTAAACCATACTAGGAAAAAATGAGCAGAGATTTCATAAGATTCTGCATTTCATGGTGGTGGTAAATCTCATGAATATAGTTCCCAGAAAGATATTTATAGTATTAGATGAAAACTACAATAATCCTGCTTATTTTAAAGTTATTTTAAGAGCTAAAATAGTTTACAGCAGTAGAGGGAACAGGGAGACACTTTCACAGAGGAAAGAAAATGTCTGAGAACACCATCCATAAAACTCAGATGCCAGCACTTGTCCCGTTCATTATGTGTTGTTCATTTATTTATAAAAACATGCCAATTGCTGAAGACCATGACTACAGTTACATGCAAGCTAAATCATGTCTCATGAAAATAAAAGCAATATAAAAATTGCCTTTCTACTCTTTCCCTTTTGAATAGTGATGCAGTCTCAAGTAATTGAAGCAGTCTTGACCGAGATGCCCATTATATTTCAAGTAGCACTGCTTGAAATCATTAATCTTGGAAGAGATTACTGAGTAGCTATTGTTTTCTAGTATATGTAGAAAGACACAGGTCATCATTGCTATACACCTGCCTATAACTTATCAAAGACTTTAAACAAGCATTTGGTATTTCTTGCTCATGTCATTTTCTAATATGTTAAACCAAAGTGTTAGCATGTTATAAATAGAATTAACCAGGGCAGATAGTGAGAGTTCTTCCTCACAACACAAACTTTGAATGATGACGATGTTCTGATGATGAACCATTTAGAACTGAAATTGGAAATGTACACTCCCACCCTTATAAAGTAAGTACATCAATTCTTCAAGGGGACTATGTCTTTTCTTTCTAAAATGAACACGTGAAAACCAGGCCCATTTGAGTCAATAATACTTTAGTTAATTATTTTGTCAGAGCCAGATGTAAAGCCTTCTCTTGCATCCTTTAATCAAAGACATGTGATGTTATGGAAGAGATCAAAGTCCATATGAGCAATATTTACTGATGCTGATTTTTCTGATTTGTTGCTGTAACTGGAAACTCATTAAAATGTAATGATTTTAGAAAGCATTTTACTGGCAGTCACTTTACTTCTCCATGTAATACAGTTTTCCCTGTGACTATTTGCATATGTAGTTGATATAAAGTTAATTAAGGGACATGTAGATGTGCAACAAAATTGATGTAGCTATTGTAACTGATGTAGCTATTTAAAGCTATATGGTACGACCAGTTGAAGACAGACTTGGAGAAAAATTTAGCTAGATAGTTATCTCATAACGCATGAGAACTTTAAATCCACATTTTATTTTTGTGGTGAGCCACAATCTATAAACAGTTGACTGGCATTAAAAACAGATCCAGAATAAAAATCTATTTTAATTGCACTAATTTTACCCTCATCAGATTAAAAAAAAAAAAAAAAGAAAAAAAAGAAAAAGTTTAAATTATCCCCATTGATCTGATACTCAAAAAAACTTCCTTCTGTTATTTTGACACTAGAGAGCTAAAATTCAGCTAGTGCAAACTGAAGATATCCACAGGATTCAATGGTGCTGTCTGTTGCAGCTGAGGTTTTGATCCAGCGTGTTCATAGAAAATTCACTGTGATTGCATACATTATTGCTCTAATCTACCTTTGTTATTAACCTGTTGAGTTCTTTATCATCAAATTAAAGCATGAAGTACTTCAGTATTTCTTCTCAGATGTTCACAAATATGCAACACAGAGTAACTCAGCCTTAGAAAATACTACTTCACACATTTTTAAAAATATGTTTGAGTGATTTGTACATGAAATCTCACTCTTGTCTAACCTCTCAACTATGTCATTGACTCTCTCAGCAAAATGCCAGTATTTATTTCAATGGTTAAAGGCGTACTGGAAAGAAAAGCATAGTAAGTTGCATTACCCATTAAAGCAATAAAAACACACATCATGGTGGTTAAATAAAACCTGAAAGAATGAAGGCCTGTCTTTTCTTTAAGCGCTACCTATATCTTTCCAAGAGATGCACAGAAAGAAGCAAAGAGAATTCTTTCTTCCCACTTATGTAAAAGGTATAAGCATCAGAAAATAACATGGCTACCATAACACTGTTTTGCAGAACAAAATCAAGGAAATTTTAATAATTTCTATGAGTAACAGGGACTTTATTGTTGGTTTCCTAGGAAACTAAGTGGCCTAGACTCTTCCTCTTCCAAGGAGCAATTGGGACATCAGGTGAAAGGCTCAATTAACTTTTTATGTGAATTACTCAACAGTAAAAATCGGTTAGCCTGCTCAAAAAAGAAATTTCATAAGTCAGTCAGGAAAGCACTTTTAGCTTGAAAAAAACCTCCATGAATAAAAGTAAAAAACAAACAAACAAACAAAAAAAAACAACAAAAACCACCCTGAGGTGTAGATGTGCCCACCTTATAATTTAAGGAGCTAAGCAGAATAAATATTCCAACTTTTTTTCTCTTTCTTGACATTAATCTTGGCTTTGCTGCCGGTGTCTTACCATCACAAAGAAATGATCTAAGCATAAGAAGAGGGAGGAGGCAAGCCCACATGGACACATGATATATATCATGGTCATGAAGCTGAAAGAAACATCTCAGATTCATCACTGAAATTCATCTTCATGCTGTCAGACACAAAAAGAACATCTAACAGACTACACAGTAATCTCTTTAAAATAAACAAAAAATTATACTGAAAAGTCTTATGGATTCTGTTCTCCTGAGACCCCACCTGGAATACTGCATCCAGCTCTGTGCCCTCAGCCAGAGAAAGATGTGGACCTCTTAGAACTTCCAGTGAGGGTTACAAACATGATCAGATGGAACACCTCCTATTGAAGAAAGACTGATAGAGTTGTGAGTTGTTCAGCCCAGAGAAGAGAAGGCTCCAAACTTATTGCTGCTGTTTAATATTTAAAGTGGGCTAACAAGAAAGATGGAGAGAGACTTTTTACCAGGGCCCCCTGTTGTGAAAGGACAAGGGGTCATGGTTTTAAACTAAAAGGGGGTATAATATATATTATGTAATAGAGTCCTCAAAACGTAATGAAAAGGAGCAATAAACTTCCATTTTGTCTTACAAGATGGGTTTTGCTGCTCTAATCCACCAAACACCTTTTGATTCCTCTTCAAAAGCATTGTATGGCAGCTTCTCCAAGGACTTCTCCAAGTCTTACCTGGACTTCTAAAGTCAGCACCTTTCATTGTTGTTGATTTGTGATGTCCAATACTGCTTACACAGGCAACAGTTTTGAATTTGTGAGCCAGATTCCACTGAGGTTTCACTGCTAATATAGGGTTAAACCTAATCCAAATTTATACCCTAATAAACAAGATGACATTTTGGCACCAGCTCTTACTTTCTCGTTTATGAAGTGTCCCTGTGTTACTACAATAGTTTGACAGTTTATAGTAATAGCAGATCAATTTCAGATAGTTTAAACCCACATGTGAATGTGATGCAGATATACCAAAACTTTATGGTTTTGATTCCAACTCATAATACTTTTATTTTAAAGGTTTTATTTAAATGGTCTCAATAGTAAGGGGACATTTATGTACATGCAATGTAAAATATTTGTGGATGTCTATGGAAAAGTTTAATGTTCTCTTTGCATTAAAAAATAAAAATAGGATTATGTATATATATATATAAAACACCCAAATTTTAGGAGTAAGCATCTTTCTTACTGAGTGAACTTTGCAGTGATGCATAATATATGATTTTGAGGGTATCATCTCTTAGAAAAGAAAGACGGTTTATATTGCTGTTTCTGTATCTTGACTTCATTGGCAGGCTGAAAAAGAACAGATGGTTTTCAGAAAAAAAAAAAAAAGAAAGAAGAAAAATAAGATATTTAATTAATGAATATTTTTAACTGCTAGCACACCCAAAAATGCAAATAACATTTCTGATTTATAAATGGATTGAAATATTATTAATTCTATGTTTAGAAGTGTTCTCCCACATAGAGTCTCTATTTTAAGTCAAATTCATTATTTCAGCAAGAACGATTTAGATGAATTTCATATCTGAGAACACAGGGATTACTAGAACAGACCAAATGCAATACAGTCTCAGTGTATCCAGCTCCTGACCTACATATGGCTATTATGCTAGTTGTTACTGGGTTTCTTTTTCACAGATTTCAATTCTATTGGTAGCATACTGTCCTCTGAGGATTTATATTTTACCAAGGAATAAATTTCTACTTCAGACTGAATATCAAATTCGACTCCAAGTTTTGAATTTTAGACTTGGCAGAAACATGTAATAAGAAGATCTTGATATTACAATCATTCCTTGAAGATGAGATTTTTTATACTTTCATTGCTATTACAGAATCACCGAATCACTGAATCATCTAGGTTGGAAGAGACCCCCAAGATTACTGAGTCCAACCTCTCACCTAACATTAACAAGTCCTCCCCTAAACCATATCACTAAGCTCTACATCTAAATGTCTTTTAAAACCTCCATGGATGGTGACTCAACCACTTCCCTGGGCAGCCTATTCCAATGCCTAACAACCCTTTCTGTAAAGAAGTTCTTCCTAATATCCAACCTAAACCTCCCCTGGTGCAACTTTAGCCCATTCCCCCTCGTTCTGTCACCAGGCACGTGGTAGAATAGACCAACCGCCACCTCGCTATGGCCTCCTTTCAGGTACCTGTGGAGTGCGATAAGGTTGCCCCTGAGCTTCCTCTTCTTCAGACTGAACAATCCCAGCTCCCTCAGCTGCTCCTCATAAGATTTCTTCTCCAGACTCCTCACCAGCTTCGTTGGCCTTTTCTGGACTCACTTGAGGACCTCCATGTCCTTCTTATAGCGAGGGACCCAAAACTGAACACAGTACTCGAGGTGCGGCCTCACCAGAGCAGAGTACAGGAGGACAATTACTTCCCTAGTCCTTCTGGCCACACTGTTTCTTATGCAAGCCAGGATGCTGTTGGCCTTCTTGGCCACCTCCTGAGCACACTGCTGGCTCATATTCAGCCGACTATCAGCCAATACTCCCAGGTCCTTCTCTGCCAGACAGCTTTCTAACCATTCATTTCCCAGCCTGTAGCAGCCTGTAGCACTGCTACAGGTAACCTGAACTACAATTACCTTTTTTTTTTTTTTAAAAAAAAAAAAAACCTAAGCATGATTTTAATGAAACATTTGAAAATATTGAGGTGAGTACTGCAGGTAAATATGTCTAAGACAGATATTGCTTTGTGGCCATCTTGATTCCAGATGTTATAATTTTATCTTGTGATCTTATATATTCAATATTCAATATTCAATATTCTTATATATTCAATATTATATATTCAATATTTTCCTTTCAACAAGGCCTTATTATATTGATTTTTTTCTTCTTTTCCCTTTTTTTTTTAATTTTTATTTATTTTTTTATTTTTTAATTTCTTCTTAAAGGCAAGCTCTTAACATGCCAGTATGGACACTCCATATTTCTAATGATCACCTGAGGTAAGCTCCAGCATGGGCAACAAGTGGATAAGTAGGAATGGGAAAAGCTTTCTTTGTCTGCGCACTTTAAACCAGCACTGACCAAAGCAATTTGGCAGCATTAGTTTCCACCAAATGTGGAAAAACAAAGGAATCATATCTGCTAGAGATCAACAAAGTCCCTTTGGGAAGCACAGGATTTCTGTTAATCATCAAAACATATATTTTTGCTTTAAGAGAGCTCACAAACATTTCCAATGTTTTGTAAAATCCTATTGGGAGAAGAGGTCTATTACCAGGAGGCGGAATAAATAAGGACATTTATGGGCACAGTTAAAAATGATAATCCTGACTAGCTACCTCTCTGATAACCACAGAGTTAGCGCCTGCTTATACTGTACTGTAAAACAGCTACTTTATTTTTATTAACTCACTGTAAAATAAAATCCACTAAAAACCACTAAGACACTATCTTCCAAAGCAGTGAAGACAATTGTGGTCCATTGGTCAGTTCTCCTAACAAGTGGAAACACATGGAAGAAAGTTAAAGACGGTAAGCTGTGAAGCTGGTCACGAGCAAAGGCAATAAAAGGGAAATAAAAATTTTACAAATGCAAAAATAAGAAAAGAAAATCTAGACCCACCACTGAATCAAGAAAGAGGAAAACCAATTTATGATCCAGGGAATGATGAGACATTTAATGCTATATTTTTAAAAATTATTATTTTATTGTATCTTCAAAATGAGGCATTCCTATAAACAGGTATAATATGATTTAGCTGTGAGCATCAATTTAAGTAAGGCAATAATACAAATAGAGTAGGCAGTTCTTGGTGTTAGTTAATCAGAATCCTGGGTTAGAGCACATGACCAGCAGTGATAACACTTTAACAGAAACAACTAAACTAATAAACGTTCAAGAGTTTATAGAAAAGAAATCTGTGTTTGCCAAAGAGCTTTAAATCCAAGTGTTTTGTAGAATGCTACATTTTATCTTAAATCTCAAGAAGAACAGTTATTTTTTTTTCAGGATTAAATTGTGAAAGATATAATGTCTAGGATAGTCAGATTTTTCAGACTAAAGTTTCTGATGAAATCCACTTCAGAAATACAGCAAAATAGTACTTCAACAGCTAAGAACTGTATTTGAGATCTCACACAGATGAGATTTGAAGGGATAAAAAAAAAAAAAAAAAAAAAAAACATATATACAGGCAAGGTTGAGGGAATCCAAGACATGCATTTTAAATATGATGTCCTCAGGAAAAAAATAAAATAAAATAAAATAAAGAAAAAATATATTAAGTACTCATTTTATAAAATTCCAGAGCATATGTGGTGATTCAAAATATCCAGTTTAGGTTTGCTAAGAAAGAAGACAGAAGTTTTTACTTGTTAGAACTGTTTTGTTAGAACTAAATGGGTTCTGCTAAATAAATGCTTTGCATTACCAATATCATGGTGTTCCAATTGTTCAGCCAATCCCAGTTTTCTCTGTAAATCATGCTGTTCATTCAGCTCACACTATACAGATGAAGAACTTTTTCCTTTTTATGTATTTTTATGCAACAGATTTTCTTCAAATGATATATGGATTATAGTGGTCAATTCTTAGGTAATTACTTTATGAATAAGAGCAAAATTTTTTGTGTTTGTAGTCACTGATAAGATAAAATGTTGTTATGAGGGGAGAATTCCAATGTTTTCACAGCTTATATCATTGCTATAGGAGCGGTATTCTGATTGTTTGGGTGCTTATGTTTTTAAAAGCTTAGATTTCTTCAGAATTAAATCTCGACTCCAAGTACTGTACGTTTCCATTTGTTGCTTTGCTTTTCACAACTACATTGCTTCGGTACTTGTGAAAATATTAAAATAGTGCTGTAAATAGACAGTGTGGTTTGCATTCAATAAGGAGAGACACAGAAATTATACGTGCTACTTGAAGGAATTCAATGGTTTCACCATAAAAGGAAATCTGTACAAATGTATCTTTCAGTTTCAATCCACAGAGAAGTGGTATCCATATGATAAATTATGCTGCAACAGCATTGACATTTCACTTTTTGGATGACTAATGTGTAAAAAGGAATACAAATAGCATAGATTGCTGAAAAATAAATTGAATTTTTATTGCAAAATTTTCTCTCCAGTTGCTTTACCAGCTTATACTCTTCAATTAAGTCAACAGAAATGCTATATATTCGTATATATTGATGGTCTCTGACCTTTAAAACCAAAGCAGTCCTTATACAGGAAAAAAGATACTGCTTCATCCTTTGGTTCTAATTTGAACCTCAATTTCATTTGAAGAATCTTTAGGTTATCCTGGATGTACTGAGATACTTTTACCCACTCCCTCTGATTGAGCAGACCATCGTACCAAAATATATTTCTGCCTTGTAACTAGCCCCTCTTCTTCCCTTGTGCTATCTTTGGAAATGCCTAAACACATTAACAAAAGATGGGCCTAGAAGATTCCATAGACCAAACTATGCCCTTCACTATGGTTTTAGATTCATTGTTATATTTTTTTGTGGTATACACCTGTCACAAGCTGCTGCTTGAAAATAGCAAAGCAAAGTGTCCATAGGTGTTTCCATCCTTAAAGACTTACAATATGTTTTCTTCTAGAGGTTGCTATTTTGTGGGATTTCATAATTACTCTGAAAATTACATTTTCTTAATAATGGATTATGAGAATTCTTTAATCTGTATTTCACTTAAGGAGCTCACCAGAATATTTCTAGGTCTTCAATTCACAATTTCTTTTTAGAAAATAGACAAGTACTTGATATATCCACTTAGAGATTAGTAAAATAATTGTAAAACAATAGAAGTAACGATAAATTAACAATGGTAAAGTCTCTTGCAAGAAACTCTTGGCATGGAAGCTCTGAACTGCTCCAAGGAAAGTCCTGCTGATTTCAGTGAAATGTCTTGTGAGTGCCTCAAAACTAAGAGTCAAAACTCTGTTTAATGTATTATTCAATATTCTTAAAAGAAGCTAGCAAATCTAGATCTACAGTTACATATCCCCTTTATGGGGAATATAGGAAATTCAAACCAATCGAAGGCTAAACATAAATAACCTCACATATATGAGGAAAAATGGAGAATGGGACACAACTGTTTAGATGATGACCTCCTCAGAGATTCCACCTCTAAAAAGAAGGCATTACAAATAGCTGCCAATTCCAAAAACGAAAGCTCATAGTTGTGATCTTGAAAACATGTATGCTGATAGTTAAAAATTTAACATGCAAATAACTCAATTGGCTTTGATGGGTTGCTATAAATTATGCTCATTCCAAAGGTTTTTGTTTGTTTATTTTAGAAGAACTGGGACACAAGTAATTGAAATTATCCCATGGGTCACTCTCTCGGTCACACAATGACTCATCTGCTGAGTTGGTAACAGAACTGTCTCTGCTGGATCTGTATTTCTTTCCCTGTGTTTCTGGCACCAGGTTCTCTGCTAGTTCAGTATGATCTGCAAACTTAACATCACCATCTGCTACCACTCAAGTGGTACAACTCTTTCCCAGCATTCCTCATGTTTGATGTGCCAAAAGCGGAGGTTTTAGAAATTGTCAAGTGCTTTGAAGTTGGAAAGTGTTAAACTACAACAATTTTATGTCCACTCTACCTTACCACTTACACAACTTGAGTTGGATTTTGGAGATCCCTGAATCTGATTCCATAGATACTTAAAAAAATAAACAAACAAACAAAAAAGAATGCAGAAGTCACTTTCAGGGTGTATATTTACGATGGTTGCCATAAGACGCACTGCCCATGTATTCCTACTGACTTCAGCATAACAGAAAGACAGAGACAAAACACAGTTGACTTAAATCATAAAAAACAGTGAATCAAATCCTTGCCAATCCTGGGTGGGAATGGGTGGTATAAACACAGAAGGCTTTAGCAAAAAAAGTTAACATTGGTAAAACAACTTGAATGAAAATGTCATCCATAGAAAGATGGAATAAATTCCAGGTAAGTCTATCTGAAAGGAGGTTTAAAAAAAAACACATTTTCACTTAAAATTGCCCATATTGCAAATCAAGAAGAATGCGAGAAGAAGAACTTGAAGACAAAAATACCACAATTTAAAAACTGTTTTCCTTTGTTCTGTGTCTATAACCATTCTTGCTGCTATATCTGCAGTTCATGATGGAGATAGTGAGTATCTGAAAGCTGATGACCAAACTGAGAGGAAAGGAATAGGAAAGTACCATTATAACCTTCAGCAAATGCAAGATTATGTCAGTCATACTCTGAACACATCCCCCAAACAATTTCCAGACAGCTGATCTACATGGCTCTTCAGTCTGATGGGTAAAGAAATTGAAGTAGTAAACTCCACAATGGTACAATATTTTTTAAGTTGCAAGGACAAGGCCCTGAGCAACACAATCTAATGACAATCTTAATCCTGGTCTGAGTTGGGGACTCAACCAGAAGACCTCCAGGGGTTTCTTCTGTGATTCTAATATGAAATTTCTCCATTTCTTTATCTTACCACTGTATAATCACATACTGGGAAGAGAAAATAGCTTCTTACTTATTCATACATTGGCAAGAAGAGTGGAAAATTACTGGACAGGCCATGAATATAAGTGTCCATACCAGCTTAGAAAAAATGACTGCCAAAAACTGTACTCTACCAACTGCTAGTTTTGAATGCTTAAGAAAGGGATAAGAACAGATCAGTGATGTGTCCTTTTCCCAGTATTCAGCTTTCATAATATAAATAATAAAGAGAAACAATAAATGAAGAATTGTTCTTTGGCCTTCCAGATACCTCATTGTTACACACTAAAAAAATGCATTTCAATGAATTTATTTTATTTTATTTTTTTCCATAAATGAATAGATTGTATCCCTTATACAGGTTTGTTAACATGTACATCTGTGGACTGCATGCTCCCTGTTGTAGGGAGCAAGAGAAGACTACTCATTTATTTTTTACTGGTGTCTTGTTACACAGTGAGTTGCCCAAAAGCAGGGAGACTACATATTCCCCTTGAGCAACTGAATGTGCCAAGCCTGGAGGAATTATCTGAATCATAGAATCATTAAGGTTGGAAAAGACCTCCAAGATCATCTGGTCCAATCATCACCCTACCACCAATGTCAATCACTAAACCATGTCCCTAAGCACCACGTCCAACCTTTCCTTAAACATCACCTGACAGTGACTCCACCACCTCCCTGGGAAACCCGTTCCAATGCCTGACTGCTCTTTCTGAGAAGAAATGTCTCCTAATTTCCAACCTAAACCTCCCCTGGTGCAACTTGAGGCCATTCCCTCTAGTCCTATCACTAGTTATCTGTGAGAAGAAGCTGACCCCCAGCTCCCAACAGCGTCCTTTCAGATAGCTGTAGAGAGCAATAAGGTCTCCCCTGAGCCTCCTCTTCTCCAGACTAAACAACCGCAGTTCCCTCAGCCGCTCCTCATAGGACTTGTGTTCCAGGCCCTTCACCGGCTTTGTAACCCTTCTCTGGACATGTTTCAGGGCCTCAATGTCCTTCTTGTAGTAAGGAGCCCAAGACTGAACACAGTACTCGAGGTGCAACCTCACCAGAGCTTGGTACAGTGGGACAATCACCAACCTGGTCCTGCTGGCTGCACTATTCCTGATACAAGCCAGAATGCCACTGGCCACCACACTGCTGGCTCATGTTCAGAGAAGCATCAACCAACACCCCCAGATCCTTTTCCTCTTCACAGCTTTCCAGCCACTCTGTGCTAAGTCTGTAGTGCTCCGTGGGGTTGTTTTGGCCACAGTGCTGGACCTGGCACTTAGCCACGCTGAACCTCATCCCATTGGCCTCTGCTCATCCAAACTGTCCAGGTCCCTCTGCAGGGCCTTCCTACTCGCTCAGAAGATCAACACTGCCCCCCAAGTTGGTGTCGTCTACGAACTTACTGAAGGTGCACTCAATTCCCTCATCCAAATTGTCAATAAAGATATTAAAGAGGATGGACTCTGACACTGACCCCTGGAGACCACTGGTGACCAGTCACCAGCTGGATTTCTTTCCATTCACCACCACTCTCTTGGCCCTGCTGTCCAGCCAGTTTTTAATCCAGCAAAGAGTGTACCTGTACAAACCATGGGCTGCCAGCTTCTCCAGGAGAATACTATGGGAGACCGTGTCAAAGGCCTTGCTGAAGTCTAGGTAGACTACATCAACAGCCTTTCCCTCATCCACCAGGCAGATTACCCAGTCATAGAAGGAGATGAGCTTGGTCAGGCAGGACTTGCCTTTCATGAACCCACGATGACTGGACCTGATCCCCCGGTTATCCAACATATGCTGCATGATTGCATTGAAGATGACCTGTTCCATCAACTTTCCTGGCAGGCCTGACAGGCCTGTAGTTCCCTGGATCCTCCTTATGACCCTTCTTATAGATGAGTGTCATATTAGCAAGTCTCCAGTCGTCTCTCTGGATGACCATGACTGATGATAGATGATGGAAGGCAGCCCAGCAATTGCATCTGCCAACTTCCTCAGCATCCTCGGGTGGATCTCATCTGGCTCCAGGGACTTGACAGTCCAGGTGGAGCAGCAGGTCTCTAACTGTTTCCACCTGATCTGTGGGGGGTTTCTTCTGCTCCTCATCCCAGACTTCCAGACTGGGAGGCTGAGTATGCTGAGTATAAGTGGTTGGGCTAGTAAAGACAGATACAAAGAAGGCATTAAGAACCTCAGCATTTTCCTTATCCTCAATTGTCATGTTCCCCCCTACATCCAGTAAAGGGTGGAGATTCTCCTCAGCCATCCTCTTGCTGTTAATATACTTATATATGTATATTTAAACAGTTACATAAATGTATATATTTTCATTAATATATTAATATGTTTATAAAAATATATTTTTTGTTATCCTTAACCACAGTGACCAGGTTGAGCTCATACTGGGCTTTGGCCTTCCTGATTTTTTTTTCTCTGCATATGCTGGCAACTTCCTTGTACTGTCCCCAAGCTGCCTTCCCCTTCTTCCTTCTTCCATAAGCTCTCTTTTTCTCCCAGACATTCAGCAAAAATTCCCTGTTCAGCTCTGGCATTCTACATCTTTTTTTCATCTTATGGCACATGGGGACAGCCTGTTCCTACACCTTTAAGACTTCCTTATTGAGGAGCATCCAGCCTTCCTGTACCCCTCTGCCTTTCAGGACTGACTCCCAAGGGACCCTCCCTACCAGCGTCCTGAACAGTTCAATGTCTGCCCTCTGAAAGTCCAAGAAAGCAGTTTTACTCACTCCCCTCCTGACTTCACCAAGAATAGTGAACTCCACCATTTTGTGGTCACTCTATCCAGGACAGCTCCCGACCACCACACCTCCCACCAGTCCTCTGTCCGTGAACAGCAGGTCTAGTGGGGCACCCGCTCTGGTAAGTTCACTGACCAGATGAGTTAGGAAACTGTCTTCCATGCAGTCCAGGAACCTTCTAGACTGCTTCCTTAGGGCTGTATTGTATTTCAAGCAAACAAAGGAGACACCTTGCCAAGACTCCTAGAAAAACAAACAAATTAAACAAACAAACAAACAAAAACACTAGAAAAGTGGTGGCTACTGCAGTACAGGAAGCCACTGAAAAAGTGCTAGCCTGAGAGCAAGCACACTGGAGGGAAGAATGCTGTGTGTCTCCTGGCGGTGTTGGTCAGAAAAGGAATTGGTTGTCATCACTTCTCTTTTATTCTGTCCTTCCAGCATGAAGTTGGACTCATCTGAGTTTTCTGTTTAAGAAGAGTTAATCTGTTCTAGCACATAAGACACTGAAATTCCTTTTGGTGTTCTCGATGGTCTTATTTTAAGTGAAATGCACAGAAAGTCCTACTTAAGACTAGTTATCTAGGATCTAATGTTGCCCCCTCCCCCTCCCAAATCATTGTTACCTGAGAAGAACACAAATGATAAATTATTCAAACAAAAAGAAATGGAATTAACATGACCATCTGGATACAAAAGTAAGATCCTACAATATGCTAGGTCCTACACCCGTTGAAGTGAATGTAAGGCTTTCTATACTATCGTTATTCCTTCAAGATCTGGAGAGCATCTGTAAGGACATTGGATAAGAACTAAAATAATAATAATAATAATTAAAAAAAAATTAAAAACCAACCAAACAAAAAAACACCTGGCCAGTCCCCAAAGGTTTCTCAAAATTGTAAGGGAGCTTTGTTAATATGTGCTAGGGGATAGAGAAGATAAATGGGCAAGCCTGGAATGTATTTGTTTTGCTTGCTTTGTGTTATGTACAGGTGGCATTTCTACTTTATTTGAACTTAAAGTGAAGAATAATGTATAGTTGTAAATAATGTTAAAGTGTCTGAGGCCAGATAACTTTCTTTGAATGAGGCTGGGCTGGGTTGTTGACTTAAACTGTGACTCCATCAAGGAAAGAGAGGAAATCTCCAGAAGTTTAGAGAGGGGAGAGCCTAACTATTTGTGCCTCAGAAAAATAGCTTGTGATATTAATGCTACTACATCTATATCTTAAGAATTAATTATTGCTAACCTTTTGCTGTTTATCTACTGTGTTGCAATTTTCTTTTATCCACTTAACAAGCAAGTTGTCCAGTAAGCTGTTTGTGAGAGAGAAATGAAAACTCAGTGACTTTTATGTTTGTATTGCTTTTCCAAAATCCAGGGTGATGGTGAATGTGATACTGTGGTGATGACCCTTTTTAAATTCAGACTCAGCCCTTGTTGCTGACAGTCAAGCTCTGAAAGAAGGGTTGGATATCTGATCCCCAGTATAAGTACAGCTGATTGCGGAACTGCTGAGAGGACTGTTGTGGAGTTGCTAAACCATTAGAGAGTCAAAGAGGGCAGGAAGATGATTCTGATATCCCCATACGGGGGAGACAGGTTGTCTCTGTAGGTGGAAATCGGAAATCAGTGAATTTCTTCCCACAGCCTTCTCAGAGTCAAATATTTCTTCCCCAAAAGAACTTCACGTTAAAAGTTCCAGAAGAAGAATTTGTAGACAATTTTTTTCCCTTTCCCAGTTCTACTTCCCAGCCACTCCACTTGGCTCTTCTACAGGATGTCATGAAACAGTATGTAAGAATTGGCAAAAGGCAGTTGTATAAATATTACAGAACACTGGCAGATCTGGTAGTACTTATAACTTGACCTTGGCTGGCTAGTATCTTTGGGTGTGGGAAGTCCTCCCACAACCATTTTCAGTCCTTCAAAGAGGACCAAGGAGACAGTCCCACACTGTGACCCATTGCTCAATGTGAGATGTAGCTGGGGCTGGATATTGGGGTGCAGGTCTCTCATAACAAGACCTGCTGGGGGATTTAATATTACAAAAGTGCTTGGCCCACTCTACTACAGACACACACACACACACACACACACACAAGGACTTTTTTCTACTACTAGTGCTATGCAAAAATTAGTATAATAATCAAATCAGTTTGAGCTTTAGGAAATCTGAAATTGGTTTGGTTATTCCTCACCATCTAAAAAATCATCTTGAATGTTGTCTTGTGGCTGCTGAGTATTATATGTGCTCAAGAATCTTTGGAGGATGGAAGGATGTTACATTTTGGTATAATAAAATGAGCTTTCTAATACATCCAGCTGAAAGGATAAAAAAGCTATTTGATGACTTCATAAGATAAGCAATTATTTTCACACAGCCATATCATAAGAGGGAGATGAAATAATTTCAGATGCAATTCCTAAAAGCTATCAAAAATAAAATACATGTTCAAAAAATGTTCTACATTAAAAAAAAAAAAAAAGGAAAAAAAATCAAGTTGGAACAGATTGCCAAATAGATCTTGTACAGAATATTCTACATATAAAATTTTAGCTCATGCTTGGAGACATTCCTGTTTTTTTTTTTTTTTTTTTTTTTCCTCATAACCATTTTCCTCATAGTTCTATTTGCATAAAAATACATAACTCAGTGAAGTACAGAAGGGGTGAGTGGACAAAAATTTGATGTTCATTTGTGTGTCTTTAAGGCCTCTCAACTGATTACAGATACAGCATATAACACACTGATTTAAGTATGTGAACCTTGTCAACCCTTTGAAGCTTGTATTATTCAAATTAGACAAGATCAGAGAGTTTGCAGAGAGAAAAAATTGGCATTAGAGCCTTGAGTTCTTGTTTTCATCATATTCCATTGATAACCCCAATTTTGTCATGTCTAGATTTTTTTAGATTGAAATTAAGTGGAAAATACAGCTTGGCAGCTCACTAATGGTTTTGCCATTTGCAAGAAAAGTGGCTCTAGTTAGAGAAAAACAATGTTAATAGTTAATGTTCAGCATGCTCTGCAGAGCAATTTGGCTTTCAAGTCTGGTATAGTCAGTTTTATATTATACTGACAGATTTTTTGCAAGTAGAACTAGTGTTGTCAAATGTTTCTTTTTCTTTATTTTTTTTCCTGTGTTTTCTTTTTCGTTTTTTCCTTTTGTTTCTATATTTATATTGCTCCATTTTCAATAGTGATAAGGAATAATAGGATTATATTTAATATTTTCAAACTAAATCTGTTTGTTAACAAATTACCACAGAAAAGTTTGTGTTTAAGGTTGCAAGCTGATTTTAACACAAAGTGTTTGGAAGAATGCACACTGAAAGATCCTTTTCCCATATGTATTGTGCTTTCTACACCTTGGATCTCAAATACGAAAATGTTATTAATAATTTATTTATTTCTATTAAAATGGAAAAAACCTGCAAGAACTAGAGTTCTGTTTGTATTCTGTATATAATAATATGCATATATATATATATATATATATATATATATTCACTAGGATTTAATAAACAGTAGTCAAGAAAACAGACCAGAGCAATGCATATGAATAAAGCAGTCGATCTTTTCTGGAGCACTCTGAATAACTTGGCTATTTTTTTTCAGGAACTGTTCCTGCTGAATAGTTCTTCCTGCCATACCATCTGCCTTGCAGCAAGAGATGTTGAGGTGTGCCAGCTGTGGAGGATAGAGGATAGGAGAGCCTGCTTCCCCTACAGAAGGTACATGCAACTCAGCTCTAAGCAAGCACTGCTCCTTTTCAGGAGATGCTCTCCCATTTTGCTGCTCGTAGGGTGTCTTCAGTGGCGAAGGTGAGGTGAGCAGTGAAGTAGGCAGCCCTAGACAATCTCAAAGAAAAAAAAGGACTGTTGATAAACAGTGAAACCCGTTGAACACAGTGAAACAGTGAAACCCATTGAATCTCACGGAAAGCAAGTGAATCTATCAATGATTCCACAGGAAAAAAAAAAAAAAAAAAAAAAAAAGGAATCTGAAACTTGGGTATTGGCAAATAAATTTAGACACAACCATTCTTAAAATAAGGTAAGTCTGTGTTGTCAGACACCCTGATCTAAAAAAAATATTTCTTTGCAGGACATTAAGCACATAAACAGTAATCACTTTCTAACTTTTTTTTTTTTTTTTTTCCACTTTTGCTTTCCTTTGGCAAGGTTTCATGAGCTATCTTCTAAAATAAACTAAAAATTGTTTGAGTTACTAAGCATAAATCATTTTTTTGAAAAATGCAAGGGCTAATATAGTAAGAATTCCCACTCTCAGATATCTCTCTGAAATCACTGTAATAGATCCTGGAAAAACAAAAGCAAAAGCAAACAAACAAACAAAACCCAACACTTGAAGTATGATTGATCATTTTGAATCTGAGATTACAATTTTGTTGTTGTTGTTTTTTTGTTTTGTTTTGTTCTGTAAGATGCTGCCATAATCTATATGGTCAATTCCTTTAACACTATAGGACAGTAGATGGGGAAAAATAGTGAAATACAACATTTAAAAGGTAGACTGTAAAAATCCTCTTGTAGTTTGACATTGGAAGGTACTACTTCTCTGAATTGCAGTCGCTAAGAGTCACATCTCTGGAGAGTGTTGAGACATCAGTGAAGAGCAGCTGACCTTTTCTGCCTCTGTTAGCCCATGAGCCTACTAGCTTGGCTCATGAAACAATGATGGTAGATTTCTGTTTTTATCAGTTAACGGAGACTAGGTATTACTCCTTGGGATGTTTTCTTAGACTTTCAGTTTAAACAACCAATCATTTCTTTAGAAGAAGAAATCCAAAGTATCAAAAGCTGTGCATGTTAAATAATGACTTGAGCATGGAATTGTTAATTCCTGTGAGAACCATAGAGGTTTTTCAATGCATTTCAGGCAAAACAAAATGTCACTTTCAACATAATATGAAAATTCAAATAACTCAAGTGAAAAAAAAAAAAAAAAGAACGAAAAATAACAAAATTTCTTTTGTTGCCTCAGGATACTTGATAATAAGCATCTTGTGAGGGACACACATAGATTTGTAATAATGATCCAGGGGCCTGGTTTGTGCTCATTCTGTACTTGAGAAGCACCATAACAGTTAATAGATAAAAGTGAAGGTCTACAGAATCAGGGACCTGATCAGCAATATTTACTTTCACTCTTTTTGAATTGTACAGGATTTTAGGGGGGGTGGGGTTCATAGAGAAGGAAAATACCATAGGAGTAGGAAGGTCACCTAAATAAGTCATAACTAATGAAGCAACTAACATTAAAAATAAATCATCATCACTTTGTCACTATCCAATTTCCCATTAAATTAGTTTCCAGATATGGTGTCAGGTCCAATCTTTTCCTATCAGAACTGATGCTTTGCTGTCTTAAAATGGGAGCACTGGAAGGATTAAAATGTTCAATGTTCATTAGATTTATGAGATTTAGAATCAGTAATCAGACTGTTTGAAAATGTGTTCCTCTTGATGTTTTCTCATTCCTGCTGGCATTTATACTGTATAAATATAAACTAAACAACTACCTGTGCACTCTTGTCAAGGTGCTTCTTCACATAAGCAATTATTATTTGATTTTTTTTAACTTGTGTACACTATTAACAGAAAACACTGTTACAAAGACTGTCAATCCAAGAATTTCAGAGCAATCTAACAATTTTATCTTAATTAAAATATTTCCCTGGATAGAGTCATTTTATCTCAAATCACTGCTCAGATGTGCAGGGTGATATTATATACCTAATAATATTTTTTTTAAAAAAAATCCTGTCAATATCTTTGTCTTACCAGTTAATCTACTTTGTTTCCATATGGATCTTATTCCCTTGTGTCCTTATTGCTGGTTTCTTATTTCATTTGGAATTATGGTTTGCTGAACTATAGCAAAGAGTTATATAAAAGTCAATAATTCAGTTTGATCAATTGCTGTTCTTTTTATAACTAGCATAATAATGGCTTTCTTTCTAAATGGCAGGATATGCTCACTTACAGAAAGGATTCTTCTGGATTTAAGCCAGTTCTAACAGAGATCAGAACTTGGCCCATTATATAGTTAGAGTATCCTTATGCAGTGAGAACTTAATTGCTAACATGACAGTTGCAGCAACACTGGGCATAATAAATCAGAAAAGGGCATTGCTTGATTAACTACACTGGAGGCTGTCATTTTAGGTGGCTGACTGAAGGAGTGGTTCTGTCAGGACTCCCTCGTACTCCCTGTCTGAAATTACTAATTTCAAAAGTCAACCATGGGCAGCATAAAGTTTATTTGGGACAAGCAGCCCAAGAGTTTGTCCCAAAGTAGGAAGAGTTGTTGGAATGAGAGGAAACTGACAGGGCTTATACAGGTCAGGAAACACATTAGGTCACAGTTTGGTTCTGACTGGTCACCTGATCAACATGGAGTTCTAGCAGTGCTTGAATTTTCCATTTCAGGGTAAATACATTTGTCATTACCCATTAAGAATGCTAACTTTACTGAGCAAATAGCTTTTGCAGCTTCAGCACAGCTGCTCATCAATAGGGCTCCTAAACCTTACCATATTATTCCAGTCTGATTTACAGTTGTTCATGGCTTCTTAAGAAATATGGTTGTTAATACTCCACAAGTCCACAGTCATCAGATGTCTGTACTTTAACCCTCAGGGATAGTCCATCCCAAGCCTGGTGAACGCATGGCATGAAATTGACTGATTACTTTGTGGTCTGTTCTTGCATCTTGGTTGGCATCTAAAGACACAACCTGGTTTTAAGGACAAGAAATGCACATTTATCCTTTTCTAAAAGACTTTGCTTGATGCAGCATGTAGAAACATGTACAAATAGCTTCACAAGAAGGTGTTAAAACTTTAAATGAAATTTATGTAATTTATTCTGAACAGATACAGATGAACTAGAAAACAATTTGTGGTCTAGAGCATCAGACAATGAACACAAACATTTCAGAAAAAATAGCAAATCCCTATTCTTTTATGAACTCATCTTGTATTCACTTCCAGAGACAGTTTAGGACAGTTCTACCATAAGCTAGTTTGCACAATATTGTTCTTTCAAAGGTATCTTCCACCTATAAGTGCTTATATCAGCAAGTACCCAGAGAACCAAAGTGAGAAGCTCTTCTTTTCTTGGCTGAGGATGCACTGTGGAGTTTCTTGCCTGCATTGTACAAGTGTCCTTCCCAAAACAGGCTGTTCCCATGGAACTGAGGATAAGGAGTTCATCGGGAGATGCAAATTCAGACTCTCTTGACAATTTTGATATATGACTAATTGCTTTGACTGTAAATGAAGACAAGAATCAGTATAATATATTATATACATTTTTTTTTTTTTCATTTAAAAAGTCTAAAATTGTATTCAGAAAATTTAACGTATTTCAGTGTGGGTCAAGCCAGTGTTAAACTGAAAGTATCTGAGTTACTATGGTGTCTCAAGGAAGCTGTGCATCAAATGGTCTCTTCACCTAGGGGTCAGGTTTCCCAACTAGTTGATATTTTATGTATTCCACGTGGGGCTGTGGTTTTAGTGCAATGCACATCCTCAGGGAAAACTATTTGGTGTCATGGGCCATGTAGTACTACACCCAAGTCTACTCCACATGAGGCATCCTAGTGAAATACATTGACCTGGATTAGCCAGTGGATTAACTTGAAATGTTAACATGCTTCAGTAAGCTTTGTAATTGGAAATATGGGAAAAATACTATTTTCAGAAACAAGAAAGAGATTCGCCTGGTCTGTTATGGAAATGCAAGTGTAAAGCAGTAAATGAAACTGTTGGAGATAAATTCCAAATGCAAAGAAGACACCTAACATATGTCTGGAGCTCCTACCTCTATAAAACTCTGAAGTATCCATCTCTTTATTGTGGGTTCTGGGGCCGAGGACTTACATTCTATTCCCTGTATCTCTAAACTGCTGACTTAGACTGTATGAATAGAAATTTAGTCCACTGTAAAACATCAATGACATTTCAAGGTTGCAGGTTGTTCGGTGAAGCTGATGTGTCTGTGGGAAAACAAGTTCATGTAAATTGGGAAGAATAAAGCACTTATGAAATGTCTGTGAAACTTGGACAACTAGCCACTCAGTTTGAGTCGCTTGTTTTATGGTGCTCCCAGGGGCTGTGTTTTGTTTAGAGTTTGGTATTAAGTTACTGTAGATGGGGGACTTTTCATTTGCCTAATCTTCTCATGGGACTACAGCTGCTAATTTGGTGATTAATTATCCATATTACACACTGTTTATTTGACCATGCCTAGATTAATTTCTCTTTCCAAGCAAATCACATTTAGATATGAATTTGCATATCTTGATTACATTTTAATGCCTTGGCTATCATTGTTTCTTCCCAGGGTACCTCATCAGATTAGAGTGCTCAAGCAGGGAATGATGGAATGTCCTAAATGACATTGTGTATCACTGGACAGACCATGCACATGACTCTCTTTTAATGTAAAATATGCTCCTTTTGCTATCAGACAGGTTTTTGCCACCTATCTGAAGGTTCTTTGCAAGTTTTTGGGCATTGTTATTTAAGGAAGTGTTTCAAGCAGGATATTTTAGCAAGTTAAAATAAAGAAAATAACTAATATAAGTTTACAAATTAAAGAGATACTGACATTCATATATTTTCACCTTTATAGGATGAATAAACATATGTAAAAATTTTCTCTCATTTAACAGTAGCTGTTAAATCACAGGCATAAAATCTATGTTTTGAAAACAAGGTTCAGAAGGCAATATGGCAAAGCCAAGGATATATTCCTATAAAAAGTAAAAACAAACAAACAAAAAATAACAATTTGTTCCTGACATGCTTTTCTAAGACATGTTTTTGTAAGAACTTCATTCTAACACAGCTGGAATCTGTGCAAACAACAGGAAAAACTGGATTAATGTATTCACAAAAACCTTTCCAATGATCACTGTAATATCTCAACAGACAACTAGGAAATTCCCTTTTTAAGGCAAGATTTTTATTCTACACTTGTTCAAGTTTATATATACTTTGTATGTTCAGAATTGAGTGTCTGTTTTTTATTTAATTTCACAACACTTGCACTACTGAGGCACCACAGCCAGGCATAGCCTTAAAAATAGAATAATATTTATCATAGGCAGCATGATTTTTTATGGTTCTTATGATTAAAGGAGTGTCCTCTTATATATGTTTTTCAATTTCAATATACTAATGATCTATACACAATATAAATTATAAAATGCAATGCATCCCGGTTGTAATAGTAATTAATTCCATCATTCTTTGCCATAAGATGAAGGCAAATAAATACAGTGATCTCTAAATGTTGTTACATACAGGCGGGGGGAGTATATTATATACACTGACTTATACAAATCATTAACAGTAATTCTACTTGATCTCTTCTGAGTAAGTGCTCCTCCAACACTCTTGTATCCAGGAAAAGAAAGCTAACAAGTAAAACTGTAATTGTTATAACTTGATACCCCAAAAATATTCCTGTCTTTTGGAAGGGGTTTTTGGTGTTTATAGCATTTTATCACCATATGAAAGTCAACAGCTCCTATCTAGAAAACATTTCAGGAAGTATGTCAAAATATTCGGAGCCTGACCCTAAAAACACCACCCTGTTAAAATCAGTCGGATTATTCATATGAGGGAAGTTATTCACATGTGTTAGTATTTGCTGTAGCAGACCCTTGGCCCATGGCTTTATGGAAAGACAACACAGTTGTCATGATTTCACAATATAAATAGACACTATTAAAAGACCCGAAGTAAAAACATAGACTTATTGGGATAAAAACAAAGCATCATAAATGTTTATGGATGTCACAAATAAAAGGGTAACTTCAAGTTCATGTGCGCTCTGCACATCTGTTGTTTGAAGTCCAAGTTCATGGGCTGCATTCCTCCTTGTGAAATGCCTGCCAACACATGTATGCATTTCAGTATCAGTTTGATCCTCCTTTTAAAAACAAACTGTGTTTTGTTGCACAATGGAGATGAAAAACAAATTAAACCAGAATTAATACTCCCTGAGAAATGAAAACCAACTTTGGAAATTGCATACAAAATTTTAATTATTGTTATGCTGTAGCTTGTAAAACTTTCAAAAGCCAAACTAACATTTAACAAAGAAGTGGGTGGGCGACTACATTCTGAAGCCCCCAAACACAATAAACAACGCAGCTTGCAAATATGGTGCTTCTCTGTGTTCTAAAATAGTGTTCTTAGTGTTATTGTCCTCAGTGAGGCATGAAGGATTTGGATGGAATTCTTGCCACATTGAAATCAATGGTAAAAATCCTTTTGACTTTAAGCCAAAATTTCACCCTCTGTGCTAAATTAAAAAAGAGACGGGGTGGGGGTGGGTGGGGTAGAAGAAAATGACTGAACCAACCCATAGCATATAAATGAGAGCTTGCTGTGGGCTGCAGCCCCCTTGTTTGGCAGAGCTGCCTGCCCTCTAGTCTCACTCCAGCTCAGTGGTGGGTGACCTTGGTCCCTGCTGTTTCTGGCATGGCCCAGAGCCTTGCACAACTGTGTCAGCTACTCCACCCACTGGCATAAGTGCTCTAACCAGCAGCATTGTCTTTGCAAATGTGCTTTGCATGCCTGGGAGAAGTAAACAGGGAGGAGGATCCTAATGAAGAGACTTACTGAACTTGCAAATAGCTGGGAATCTCTGCTAGCGAAGGACCTCAATCTGTTGGGCTGAAAGTCTCCCTCAAGACCTAGATGTGTTTGGTTTGCTCCTGACCATGGGATGCACAATGGGGGTGACTCGAAAATGTTTTAGCATGCAACCTGCATATTCCCCTTGTTTAACTGGGAAGAAACTTCTCTAAAGAATCTCGTTCACATTCTTGTCCCACCTGGAAAACAATGTGAGAGAAATGTAGTAGTAACATCCATTACAGAAACATACTAGTTTATGGATACACAAAAAGGTCTGAGAGGTGTGTTTTTCTGCCTGACTGAAGTCAAGAGGTGAGTTTTATTCTCCTTCCAAGCATAACTCTACAGAAGACATGGTATCATGAATATGGCCAAACTATTCTTACGCAACACATCTACAAAGGAGTTCAATAAGAAGGCAATGAAGAAAAAAGCCCACTGTTAAAGGGAAAAGTTGAAGAAGATGAAACAAACAAACAAACAATCAAAACAATAACAAAAAATGCCACTCTATGAAACAACTCAAACATCTGCCTGAGTGAGATTTTCTGCATGGAGCTTGTGAACTTTACTTTTCCTGGTGCTATAAATTAGGTGTGCTTTTATTACTTGCAAGTGTTCTTTAGTCTTATGTTTCTTCTGATAATAGAAAAGGAAAATTAAAGAAATGACTGCAAATGGAAGAAATTAGGAATGGCTTTCAGAACTTCCTGGAATTTTTCAGTTTTTCTTGTGGACTAGGGTGGAAATCATACTCTTATTGTTTTAAGACATGTAGAAAATCGACATGTATCCATTACAGAAGACATGGGGGTGCTAACTTGGGCCCAGATTTGATTAGAGACCAGAGTGATGATAGACCCTGCAAGTCAAAGGGACTTTGATGAAATTCTTTCAAAAATTTTTTTTTTTTTTTTTTTCCTTCACACTGATGTATACTTCTCTTTTATTAGAGAATGTATTTATACCATTGCTCTGATTATGTTCATGTATATGAACATGTATCCATGCACCCACTTCCAACAAAAATGTTCTTGAATCTTTTTTCAATAGAAATATTTAAAGTCCATGACTTTACGTTAATGTTAATGTTGTATGAGAACAGCCCATTATTTGGCTGTTAGCTTCCATAAATTGTAGTTGTCTATATCTTTTTCTGTGTTGTGGGTTGTTTCAATCTTAAACAATAGCTTTATGACTACTAAAGTGTTCTTCTAAAATAGTACATACCTTTATAACCCTTGGAAAATGTCAGATATTTCTTAGCTCAGAGGTATTTCAACAATTTTCTTATGGCACTGGATGTACTAGGAAATGGGAAATGTATAAACACACATTGATGCTGTTGAGTGTTGGAGTTCAGCTTCTTACAGACAACCCCAGGAAAGTGAACTTTTGACATGAACTGATTTTTTGAACAGTTATTCACCAATAATAATAATAATAATAAATGCTAGTCTTCTCATTTATGAGTGATATTGCCAACAAGAGGAAGATAATATCTCCCTTAATCAAGTTTGTATATGACTCAATGTATTAAAATGTGCACAGTTATTTAAAACTGACAAAAAAGTAATTTTTATCAGTATCATTTATAACTTAACGTCCTGAAAATCAAGTTGGTCATTACTAAAAACATATTTACAGGATTTCTCATATGAAATTTAGAGAAAAAAATGAAGCCATTTGGATGGTACGGAAAAATAAATATAGATTCTAATGAACAGCAGCAGCAAGGCTGTTTTCTTTCTGCACTGGGACAATGTCACTATAAAAAACAAGAGTCTGTGAGACTTATGGGAAAAGGTATTTCAGATAAAAGTGTCAAGTCAAAATTTAGTGCACTTGTTGTACAACATAGTAGATTAAAAAGGTTTGTCTAAGAGTTGATACATGCATGTAGAATTATTCAGAACCCTTCTTCATCTGCTCTCTTTTAATCAGAGTAAAATTAAATCTTCTGCTAATCAGTGTAACACTCCCCTGAATCCTGAATTATCAGCTGAGCAATGAGCATGACCTAACCAGATTCTCGAGGGAAGAATCATAGAATCATAGAACATCCCATGTTGGAAGGGACCCATAAGGATCATCAAGTCCAACTCCTGGCACTGCACAGGTCTACCCAAAATTTTAGACCATGAAACTCTCCTTGGACTCTGCAACTAAATTCCAATTGAACTAAGTGGGGCCAGAATTGCACTGATTATTTCCCCTACCTTCTTTTGCTCTCCCTTCCTGAAAAAATGATGTGGAGAAACACTGTGACGTCATCACTGGTGACGGAAGATAGCAGTGCACTTGTGTATACCATGACTTTTACCTGGCAGCATGTTAGAACCTTTCTCTGACTTACTAAGTCACTTAGAATCATAGAATCATAGAATATCCTGAGTTGGAAGGGACCCATAAGGATCATCTAGTCCTATTCAGGGCACCACACAGGTCTACCTAAAATTTTAGAACATGTAACTAAGTGCACAGTCCAAACACTTCTTAAATTCAGACAGACTTGGTGCAGTGACTACTTCCCTGGGGAGCCTGTTCCAGTGTGTGACCACTCTCTCAGTGAAGAACCTCTTTCTGATGTCTAGCCTAAACAGCCCCTGCCTCAGCTTGACACCACTTACCTACAGAGAGGTGCCTCACTGAAGTATACAGCTATTAACTCAAAAACCCCACAGTCCTTTACATCTGCTATTCCTTGAAAGTAAGTTCTTGGGTAATCTGTCATGGTATATAAGCATGATGGGGTTGTCCATGCAGGCAAACAGCTCTTGGTCAAGGAGGAAAGCTCAGGTTGCCTGGAGTGAGAATCTTTTGCTCTCCCCTGTTGCATTGCTATCAGCTCCATGTTGGCTCCCATGGGAGCCAACCTCTCCATGACTCTGCACCTGTTTGGTGTCCCAGGAGAAGCTGAGCTGCTCCCTTCAGAGAGGTGGACATTATGACACTTGGCCGGTCATGGAGGATAGCTGGTTGGAGACAACCACCCATAAGACTGAGACTGCCTTGTCTGAAGGGTGGGGAAGGACCCACACAATTGGTATTGGGATCTAGAGAAATGCAGATCTGTGGAAAGTCTGGCTACCCCTTCCCTTTAAACCCTGCAACCTGGAGGGAGCTGCAGGAAGTTGATGATGAATAGCAACTAATCTCTCTACGCCTTGTAAATCAACACCTGCCTGCCCCACAGGTAAATTCCCTACATTATCTTCCCATAAACAGGCTTGCTTTGGAAGACTTAAATGTGGAAGAGCAGTGTGTGAATGTTTTTAAAAGTGCACTGGTAACTTTTGGGACAAAAGGCATGAAAAAGTGATACCTCCCACTGATACAGGATTTATCCTATTCATTTTGTCACAGGTTCCATACACATTTCAAAGCTTGCAACATATTTGTCCTGAACTTTTGCTCCTCCAAATTAGCAAAGGTTTTTGTATAAGCATTCTCAACCTGATTCAGCAAGTAATTAGATATCTACCTCAAGGTCTTCTAAATCAAGAACTTTGTGCTGATGGAAGACCATTGTATGTACCTGGATTAATTTTAACTTACAGTGCATATCAGCATTTCTTTCATACATTCTCAAGCTTAAAGGCCATTAGTCTTTATGTTTCCATAATGCCTTGGACAGTTCCAAAGGTAGTAAGACATTTCTCTGAAGAGCAGTATTGTAAAGAGCACAAGGTTCCTTACGTATCTTGTTAAATCCAAGACTGTAATTTGGCTAATCAGAATTTGGTATGGTTTCTGTTAAAGCAGCTGGAGTCAAAGAGAAATAAGTATTCATATATATAAACCAGTCATAACCCAGCCTAATCCAGTCTAGCTGTCCTGCATATTCTGTAAATTGCATATAATCAATGCAATCAGCTGTGATGTAAGACATCACCTGTTACGATAAACTAAGGAGGTATTAAAAGTCATCAAATATTAGCCTGATTCATACACATAAACAGTACAAGGGAAATGGAATATTAAATTTTGGGAACAAATAAAAACAAACAACTTACATCATAATAGAAGAGGTCAAAAGAAGTTAGCAAGAGAAAGACCATTCATTTGATTTAAATATGTAAATTGAATTGTTGTATGAGTCATACTAAAATAGAAAAATAGCCTTTTCTGATTGTTTTAAATAAGTAAGTAATATTTATGTCACATTCCCTGAAATACACAAACTCTAAATAATGTAACTTGTACAGTGTCCTTACTTAATTCTCTAAAACAATGTCACACATCCAAGAAAGGATAGCCTTACGTGTTTAATGAAGCAGAACACTGTGTCTGGCAAATTGAGATTCACTTGGGTAACTAGGCATGGCTTGCATTAAAACTGACTCACAATCTGAATTCTCCAAACTTAGAAGGCGTAGTATACTAGAACCACGTTTTGATCAGAGAGTTCCAATCTGCATTTGGCATTTCCTTAAGTTGTCTCAGCAACATGTGTGTCAGGCATGAGTGAGTGGGTTGTTCTAAACTACATTAGATTTATTACAGAAAGTGATGTAAGTTGGGCCGGTCAGAACCAGGACTGTTTTATTTGCTTGTTTGGTGTTTTTATTTGGTTGGTTGTTGTTTTTTAAATATAATTTGAATCAAGTCACTAGCTTTACTGTTTTCTTTCTTTAACCCTTTCTTCTTCTTTCAATTTTACATTCCAAAATTTTAGTATAATTGGAATCTCAAAAAATACAAAGAAAATTCTCTTGAAATGGGCTGTGTAGACTCATTGCAATGGGACAATAAACAAGAACCAGCTTTCAACCTGTTCAGATAATTAACATTCCTTGCTGATTAAATTGACACAAGTAAAAGTTGGTGTCAAAGTTGACCCTTCCAATCCCACAGCTACAGTTTCACTGTGCATTTACCCACCTGTCCTTGAATAATCTGCAGTCCTGTTAGCTGCCATATCCACGTGTCAATAACTTTGAATGTGTGAATAATATTGAATCAAAGAACTAGGGGACAAATCTGAAACATTGATGCCAAACTAATATATTTTTTCAAATAAAAAATATATTTATAATAGTTCCATATAAAGTATGATAAATTGAGGGAATTATGCTATATCTCCACAAAAGACCTGGATCCAAGCCTTACTCTAAATTAGATATATCTTACATTATCATGCTATGTCATATAAATTTGATTTTCTGACTCATTTTGTGCATGCTCATATAAAACATGTAAGGAGGAAAGTAAAGGGTGGAAGGGCATTCTTGTGAGACAACCTTCTTTAGACAACCTTAACATTAAATTTAAACAGTACTAGCAAAAAAAAAAAAATTAATTACTGTGATGAAAGTCATGTATTTCATCAGCTTTAAACAATAATAATCACATTTGTTACAATGAAAAATTATGCAAACAGTTACTTTTGATTTTGTGAATGCCAGAATATTAAAGCCCTGTTACATTATGACTAATTGATTCAGAAGAGTTCTTGTTGAGTAATTTTATGTTTAATGAGAGTCCATCCATGCAATTTGTTATCTGTTCTATTTTCATATAAATTGTAATAGTCTCAGGTGCAAATTTAAACTTTCCTAAAATATGGATCTTTTACAAAAATATATCTTCAATATTTATTAACTTGAAAAATAATGCAATTTCAAAGAATTCATATTGATTCATTTGCTTCAAAAAGAAAAAGATCAGTGAATTCATACATTTACCTACTTGCAAGAACCAGAAAAAATAGTCAGAATAACCTGTTAAGAACTGTATGGAATATATTTAATATCTCTGTATGTCTGTATGCCATCCTGAAGTATGTCACATTGATATTTATCAGCAATACTGTGCCCTGTTTGTGGCAGCCAAATACTAATCAGGAAACTATCATTGGTTAATGATTAATTAAAGAAGGGATGCCAGAAGTCATTATGATGAGTGGGTATTGGCCAGGAATCAAGTTTATTTTTTCCAGATTTCATCTTGTCAAGCTGCAACAGGACACTTTTGGTCATATTAGCTTATCCTTTATGACAGCTGATATGATCACAACATTACGCAATGTGGACTGAACAGTGAAATGCAATAGACCAAATTATGACAGTAAATATGGACCTTGGGGAAAAGAAAAAAAAATATTAAAAATCTGAATTTCTGAAAATATATATACATGAAAATATACAGAATGAAATATTTGTCCATAATCAGCAATTTACATTAGATAGAAACACTTTGTTCTACACATATAGCATGAACATGTATATGACACCAAGCCAAGGGTTGCTTCTGACCTTGTGTACCCTGTGACAATCCATGTGAGTGGAGGAGCCAGAGGAACTGCCATTGCAACAGCAGGCTGCACCTAAGGAACACACACTGTAGGTCTGCAGAGATCTAGTTCTATAGCAAATTAAGCTTATGAAACTGTACTTAAACCCATAACTTCGTGCTACACACATACACAGCCACTCAGGAAGTTAGGTGGCTCCACTAAGTAGCTCCTAGGCTGCTTGAAGAGATGTTGTCTAGCTCTTGCAAACTCACTGTTATCTTGTGCCTCCTGTGACCAAGGTGGGAGACAACTGAAAGAGGAGGGAATGCAATTCTTACAAATTTTGGCAGGGGATGCAAATACTTGTGGCATATAATACACTCAGGTATTGCTGTCTTTCATTTCACTTTGTTAATAATTTGTTCTTGCTGGCATATGATAACTGATGTAATATGTAAGATCTACTTTAACTTGGTTATTGATGTCTGGCTTGCAGGGGACTGATATGTTCGTGGTCCGCCCTGGGAGCCCCTAAGAGCAGGGGATGCCTTTCTTAGGAAACGATTTGCACTCCCTCCTGCCAAACACCCTTCTACATGAGTGAAGTTGCTTGAAGTACATCCTTTTTCAATGTGATATGCGTGATTGATATTGCTTACAGCTGACGAGATATAATTTTAGTCACATTAATTAAATACTAGTTCCGTTATTTTCTGGGAGATGTTAAACTGAATCCTAAGGCTATTTGAAAGAATGTATCTCACAGCTGTGCCTATTTCAGCATCTAACAGAGTTTTTTCACAGTCGAACCTTTTCAGAAGTGGTTTGACCTCATATTCTGCTCTGGTGAGGCCGCACCTCGAGTACTGTGTTCAGTCTTGGGCTCCTTACTACAAGAAGGACATTGAGGCCCTGAAACATGTCCAGAGAAGGGTTACAAAGCCAGTGAATGGCCTGGAACACAAGTCCTATGAGGAGCGGCTGAGGGAACTGCAGTTGTTTAGTCTGGAGAAGAGGAGGCTCAGGGGAGACCTTATCACTCTCTATAACTACCTGAAAGGACATTGTGGTGAGCTGGGGGTTGCCCTCTTCTCCTAGATAACTAGTGATAGGACTAGAGGGAATGGCCTCAAGTTGCACCAGGGGAGGTTTAGGTTGGAAATTAGGAGACATTTCTTCTCAGAAAGAGTGGTTAGGCATTGGAATGGGTTTCCCAGGGAGGTGGTGGAGTCACTGTCAGGTGATGTTTAAGGAAAGGTTGGACATGGTGCTTAGGGACATGGTTTAATGGTTGACATTGGTGGTAAGGTGATGGTTGGACCAGATGATCTTGGAGGTCTTTTCCAACCTTAATGATTCTATGAGCCTATGATTCTCTGACTATGCTTGTGCTTGCACCATACCACCCCACCCTGTGAGTATGTTCGTCCTCTCAACCCTAATGAGCTGCAACTCCTTGCTAGGAGAAGGAAGGCCTTGTTTACCCTGTCTTTGAGCCTCTCTTCAGCCTTGAAGTGAAGAGCTGCAAAACCATTCCTGCAGCAATGACTTTCTGAGGGCAACCCTTTTTGTAGGTGACCCCTTTTTGCCTCTTGTCAGGCGACACACTCTGCTACACTATGCCTACAGTGTGCTTACCATAGCTAACAAATCTTCCTGAGAAGATCGATTTGTGCAAATGGAATCATCCTGTGGCAGATGGAAATGATATGCTCAAAACAGCATCCCACCCCCATTGGTAAATGATCCTCTTAACATGTGTGAATTCATTATCTCTGTAGGGGCAATAGAGAACTGAGCCATGTCATAATCCAAGGTTATCTTTCAGGAGAAGATGAAGTTGCTTGGCATAGTGCATTGATTCATGAAGATAGAGCATCTACAAATGAATATATAATCTGCTCAAATTAAAAGAAAATTCAATTCACAACCTAAAACAGCATTTAGATAGCATTAAAGATGAGATAGAAATCAAAGAGTCAGGAAGTTCTGCAGAGAAAAGCATGTCCTGTCTTATCTGTAACTTTTCTGGCTTTGGTAACGTTATGCTACAAATGTAATTATTCAGCTAAAATTTTCAAATGTATCCTCATTTCATCATTCGTGAGGCAGTATTTTAGAAAACATCTTTTTAACATGAACTGTGCTAGAGTAAAACCATTCCTTTTTGTAAATACAGTACAATACATTCAACATACTTTTGACATGCAGAATATGTACCTGCAGGTGTTTTTTGATGCATCTAATAATATTGGTATTAAGTCATTACACAGAAAAAGAAAAAAAATAGGAATGCCTTTTGCAGAAGTTATCTCTGCATAATATTTTGATAAGCACATGTGCTTATTTGTTTAACCACACTGTATATACAGAAATCCCAGAAGCACCATGCCAGTCTTCTCACAAAAACAGTTTTCATTTCAGAGGACTCATTATTGTATAAATTGTTTACGGTTCACTTAGTGAACAAAATACTTTAAATCAAAATTTATAGCTTTAAATTAAGTGAGAAATTTTAAAAAGGGGAAAAATTATTTATTGTATATCTAATCTTCCTAACATTTGCAGCAGTTGCATCCACTCACAGACCCAAATGCACACAAACACTCCACTTTATTGTGGATATAATTTTTTGAAGAGAACCTTCCCTTGCCCCAGACTGAGAGCCTGATGCTGGGGTTACTCCAGCAGTGAGGACTGAATTGGACACAGATGTCAGCTGCACATCTGGCCACAGACAGGCAGCCAAGGTTTTTAGCCTTCAGCCACAGCCATGCTGAATAGCCACAGCCTCACACAGTCCTCACTTTGGCCTTTTTCTATCTCTTCCTGAAGCAACATACAGTGTGAAAAAGGATTTCAGATGCTCCAAACTGAGCAGGCTGGTGAGCCTGCTCAGTTTGGAGCATCAGTTTGAGGGGTGCTCTAATCATGCACTCGGCCATTGCTTTGGATTATTGACCCAGTCTCTTTCTCAGTACTTTAAAAATACATGTTGGTGTGCAGTCATGTTACTGCATCTGGGGGCAAAGACAAGACTCTGAGTTTAGTTTGTGCCCTCTTCTGAAACTGCTGTCAACCAGAAGAGTAAAATGCCCAGCAACATGAGGACATTTCATATCAGAATTCCAAGATTTTTTTGCTGCTTGAGAATGTATTGGGTAAACATTTATATATTAAATTTTACATTTTTCTGGTGAAGAGTTGCATCTTACTTCCCCAGTTTTTATCCCCTGGACTTACGCTGAGTCTAAACTCCCTTTAAAGTAGGTCAAAGATATTCCATCTCATGCCTCAGAATATTTCAGGGGTCAGGGTAATAAAGTCTTCACTTTCAAGTTAGCTGTGCCTGGGCACGTTACAAAGAACTTAGTCTGGCAGAAAAAAAAAAAAAAAAAAAAATAAAAAAAAAAACAGTGCTGAAGCAAATCTCTTGCCAATGATGAAGGAGCTGGACTATAGCAGAGTGCAATGGTGTGTTTTTGTTGTGATTTGTTTTCCTATCCATACTGATATTTGTTTCTTAAGGTGTTTCAATTCAAAATTTCCTGTCGGAAATCTGTTCCTAGAAGGCACCCTTATACAGTTTTTTCTATGTTGATGAATGGATTTCATGATAGAAAAGTAATATTATTATTATCACTCTCTTTGGTTATCCTTATAAAAGTGTCTAAGGATTTAATGTTGGAAAAAAATGTCTGTCTCTAAGCGTGTATGTCCATTATGTTAATAAAATTTCTGCCCACACTCAGGATATTTAGCAGCATTTTTACTCTGAAGTGACAGCTCTGACATTTTCATGAATAACTGTAATAATACAAATTAAATCTTTTTCTTTACACCATTGTATAAGTCAGGGAAATCAAATTTCATCTGGTGCACAACATACGTAAGGTCGACACTAATCTTCATAGAATCATAGAATGGCTCGGGTTGGAAGCAGCTTAAAGGTCACCTAGTTCCAACCCTCTGCCATGGGCAGGGATACCACCCACTAAATCAGGTTGCTCAGGGCCTCATCCAACCTGGTCTTGAACACCTCCAGAGTTCATATAGAGTTAGGGGTTTGTTAGAGTTAAGGGATTTTTTATTTAAATTCCCTCAAGGATGTGAATGCATCCAAAATGATATCGACTCATTCAGTACTTTCTTCTAAGGGGCATATTCTAAATCTGCTTCTTGCACAAATTCATATAAAAATGTGTTAATGCACAGAAATTGCTACATAGCTGCAGGAAAAATTCACTTAAACCTAAAGGTGACATTTAGTACTAAGACAAAAAGTGAGAGTGGATTTGAAGTGACAGGCAAAGCTCACATAGCAAATATGTCATTCATATACCAGAATTTTATGTAAGACCATTACTTGCATAAGCAACAATTCAGCAAGAAGACTTTGATCGAGATTGGAGCCCCATTACACCAAGTGCCACACTGCATAGACATGAAAAACAGCCCCTGCCTCAGAGAACTTCACAGCTTACAAGTGACAGTAGGGCAGAAGGAAGAAATTGGAGCAAAACCAAGCGAGGACTAGTACATTTCCCACAAAATAAGTTAGACAAATCTATGTATATCAGCTGTCTCTGATTTTGTTTGGTTCTGCCTTCAAAATCAAAATTGGCAAACTATCAAGATGCCTAGCTCATATCTGAAAATAACACTTTTAGCTAGATTTTTGAAAAATATCATTTACTTATGAATTTTTCAGAGAAGTTGAGCTCCCATCCTTTCCAAAGGAATCAGGCTTTGGAGCCCTTTCAGAAGGATTGCCCTTGTTGTTTGCATGGCTGACTGCTGTAGCAAATACATTATTTAAAACGGCAGAAAACTGCTTATATTGAAATGATCGCTGGAACATGCCCTGGCACAATTTTCTACTGCCATCTTCAACAAATCTGAGACACCACACTGAAACACTAGCTTAATACTTAATGATGAAGCAAGCTACTTCCCAGCTACTATTTAGAATCTGGGATGGGATTTATGTAAACTGACTGCAGATGTTGAAAACCTACAGTCCTCAATGAGCCAGCCATGGAAAATGAGTTGTGGAAAAGAGACATTTAGGGGTATAATTCATCCTACCCAAAAGTAGAAGTCCGAAATAAGTCTGATGAGTTTTTACTTTACAGCTAGTTCTATCTGCATCTTAAAATCAGTTACGCCTTTTGGAAAACTGCTTCAGGTTATCATTCCCCGGAACATTAACCCATCTTGGTACCAAGTGACAGAGTGCCTTAGTCTCCCTTGTGGATATACTATGAAGGAATTTAAGCCATGTAAGGGCCAATTTAATAATAATTCCATAAGCAGACCATACATTACTCACTACAAGCAATTCCATATACAAATACAAATCTGGGTCAACAGTATCTTAAATGAACCATACCATTCTTGAAACATAAAGATTAATTTCTCAGCTAATGAACAGTGGGTTGGTTGTTAGCTTTTTGTTGGCTTCTTTTGGTTTTGATATTTGGAAAAATACGCATATCTGTCCCATTTTAAGATAGATAGTACACACTTTGTCACTGCTTTGAACTAAAAGACCCCTACTAAAGAGTGAGGAGAAAAATCAACAGCACACTCTTTTCAAACTTTTTCTCCAGCTGCATGCTATTAATGTCTGAGACCACTTTTTTTTTTTTTTTTTTTTTTTTTTTTTCCTCTATTTACCACAGAAAATAAAGGTAATGAGAAGCTACTTATGCTAGAGGTATTTGTAGCTACAAAGAGGATACTGTGACCAATACATGACAATGGGATATGTGCTACTAATGTTCAGAATTTTAGCAAAACAAATCTTATCTAATCCATGTATAGTTTGGGCTATTGGATAAAGGGTCAGAATCAATCTGGATGTTTGACTTTTAGGATCTGGCAAGGCATGAAGAGGCTGCAGTCATGGGAAGGAGGACCCTGCAGCTACTTCTAACTTAGAGCATGTGCCAAATTAGACAGCACAATAAAGGGAGAGAGCTCAGGCATCCTTCCACCCTATCTACCCACGTTTTTGTTCACTGACACCTGTTTTTTACTCGTCTGGCAGCAGCAGAGAGCTGAGAGCCCCAGATTACATACCTAAGCTGTGACACAAATTTCCACAGTGACCCTGTGGAAATGAGACCCAGAAGAGACCTCCTGAAACTGAGAACAAGGAGCTGCCTTGAGCTATCCAACTGGAACCAGTGCTGAGGTTGTGCCCTGTGCTACAATGGGAAACACTTAAATATGGCCCCCTTTTGGGCAAGGATGCTTGCTCCTGGTTCATAGGCAGCAGTCAATTCAGAGACCCAATCTGGAGAAGTTTCCCAAGAACAGACACCTACAGGCCCTATTTTGAATAACCAAACCAGGTTCATTCATCTTGTTTTCAAGCAGGTCAGAAAATGTATGAAGAATGAATGTTATTCAGACACCATCTTGCTTATAGCACCATCCTGTGAGAAGGCATTAGATGCAGGTGTTCCCCTTTCAAGCATCATGATCTAACTGCTTGCTTCCTTGCTTCCTGTTCGCTGATTAGGGCACTCACATGAAGTATTTGGAAAAGAGGCTTAAATCTCCTGCTCAGCAAAATTACATGAACTTGGGACATCCATTCCCTTTGTCTTTAGGACATAGCCAAAGGAAAGGGTGGTGATGATTGTTTTCCATAAGATACTTTAACAATTCCACCACTATATGGAAAACAACCATCACCCTTTGGCTATGTCCTAAAGGCAAGGGGAACCACAGCTGCATTTTGGCAGAGATGTACCAAGAGACCTTCCTTTCACCCCAATAACATCTGCAGGCTAGAGAAGATGGACTTGCCAGGTCCCACACTTTGGCTCACTTAGACAGGCCTGGCCATACTGTGGCTGTTTGTGGGTACTGGGACCTTTGTCCACTTGGAAAATGTCTCTGCATGTCAGGCAAGCACAAAAACAGATGCCAATAAGTGGGGCTTTTTGTGTTTGCAGCTTTGGACTGGTGCAGAGTTACAGTACCTTTTAAATTTGGCACAAAGTCAGAAAATAACATGCTAGCTCCTGTTTTGTATCTGATTACAGCCAGCTCACAACAAAATTCACACTAGCTTTAACTAGAAAAAAGCTAAAACTCTCATTACAGTTGCTTATTTCAGTGCACTTACACCATGGACAACCTTGCCTCACAGTCTCAGGCAGGGGAAACAGCATATTTACTCTGAGCCACAAGTAGCAGAAGCGCCTACTGGACAGGCCGATATTTTCCAAACCAGGTTTGCTTAAAGCATAAATAAATAATGAATTCAGCAGATCTCTTTGTTGTGCAAAACCGGTACGGGCATGTAAGCAGTCCAATTGGTCACTGTTATGTTCAGTCTCTCATAATTATGGAGTCATTATGCCTGGGGAAAAAAGAAAAACCCTATCAAAACCAGAGTTGCATAATGCCCTTGGGGGGATGTTGCTTACAAAGAAAGATATGAATCACTGATGTTTTACTACCCATGACCATTAGTTTTAAAATCTTGTAGAACAGTTAAATAACACCCTTTGCTTAAAAAAAAAAAAAAGCACTAAAACAACAAAACAACAATAACAAAAAGCTAATCTAACAAAGAGAGAAAAAAAAATTGTAGCCTGTGATAAAATAATCTAAGAAGGATAAATTAAAAAGGAAAAAGAAAAGAGGAAAAATGTGAATTTAATGAAAATGATAGGGAGAAGTATTTGATATTTCTGAAAAAAGTGCTTTGGCTTGTAAAGGATAAAGGTAGGAATGATTTATTTTTCTTTTGTTTATTGGCATGATCCCATGAAAAAGAAAGGACTCAGAATAGTATCAGCCTATCTTTAGAAACATCTATATCATTTTGCCTTGTATGGAAAAGCTGAACAGAAGAGGAGGATTCTGACTGCTGTCATTGAAGCTGTTTCAATCAGAGTAAGAGTGAATAAAACCCACAGCTGCCAGAAATGATGCACTGCTGGCTAACGTGTAAAGTCCAAATATTTCATTTTCTCATTAAAAAGAGGTTTTATTGCTAGTGAATGCAAATCAGCTGGGAGTTTCATTTCTTCCTGTCTGGAAAAAGGAACAATGGAAAACATTCCAGTATCAAAGGCAATATAAATAAAACAAAAGTTCAATCTGACCGCCAGAGATAGCACATTGGTACTGGTCCAGAGTTCAGAGATACTGCACTGATACTGAACCTTGGAAAGTCCACAGTAGAATTCCCAGCATAAATGATTTTAATTCAGAAGACTTCTTAGTAAAACAGAATAATCACAGTACTTTCAATGTCCTTATATTTAAAGTTTCCAAAATGTGCAGTAAACATATAGATCATAGTCAGTACATGACTATCTGACCTTTTTTTTTTTTTTTTTTTTTTTTTTTTGAGCTTGTATAACTAAGTTAACTACACAAACGTGTGATTGATACTAAACCCAAGCACAATAAAAAACCTACTGCTGCTTAAATGGTCAAATTTGGCCAAGCTAATTTAAGGTTAATCTCTGCTTTTATTCTACAGTAAGCCCTGTGGGAGTGATCTTTACATGGCTGTGAAACGAATTGCATGGCTGAACTATTGGCCTGCCCCATAGGGACTGAAGAGTTGGACTGCTCTTCCCATTGGCCACATCCAGAACAATACTGAAGTGTCTCTGAGCTAAGCGCTTCACTACCTAGCATTTATCAACTGGCTCCTAGCTGAGAACACAGAATTAGATGCCTGCGATCATTATAGAAGGAGAATTAGGTGACTCAGAATGGCAAAATCTAATCAAACCTATCTAATGAGCTCCTAGAGTTAGGAAATAAGAATGATTTTGTAGGTCTGTTCAGGCACAGACCTGAGAAACCTGTCTGAAAACATTCCCTTCTTTTGAACTTAGTCAGGTTTCAGGAAACAGCTCCAATCAGGGGCACTAGCACACCTTCCCCAGGTGGATACATAGAGTCTTCCTTTGAAGAACTGAGTGCTTTTGCAGTGACACCTTGCTGGCAGTAGTTCATTTCCACTCACAGCTGGGATGCAGGCTACCACCAGACCCGTGCCAGGTCAGCATAGTCAGGGGACACACACCCCACACATACACTGGAAAGTTACAGTTCAGTAGCCATAGGTTGGCCATCCATGTAACTGCAGTTTGTAGGAGTCCTGTAATTAAAGCAGGTGCCAGGAGGTGCATGACTGAACCTCTCTGAAGGGGAATCCTTGGTTGTGTATTCTCTGCAGGTTTCAGTGAGACAGGAAGCAAGGTATTCAGGTAGGATCATTTGTGACCATATGTATACATATCACTTCGCGTTCTTGAGGATCAAATAGAAAAAAAATGCAACAGAACCAGGATGAGATAAAGCTTTGGAGAAAAACATCTTTGGATAAAGATTTTTTAGAGTTGATTGAATTCACCATTTTATCTAGCTGAAGGTCTCTAAATACATGTTTTGTTTTTGTCCTATGCATCTGTTTCTTCATTTTGTGATATCTAACAAGTTACTTGGTCTACACATACCTTTACTGATTCATCTTCCATCTTGAAGATGCACTTCGCTATCTTATACTGCAGACATTAAATGTTTTAACTGGAAAACTCTCTAAAGGATAGCAATGTACTTTGAGTACCTAGACATATGACCCATGTTTCTCTACATGACCCTAGGTCATAAACTACGCTTTTTTTTTTTTTTCCCCTAAAATTAATTTTTGCTTTTGTTTCGTGCCTTTGAAGGAGAGGAGGGGGAAGAACAAGCCAAAGATTTAATTGAAATCTCATTTTTAAGATATTTAAGATATTTTCTTATTATATTTTGTTTTTCTTTCAAAACATATTCCTGGCACATATTAAAACTGAAAATATGGGAAGAATGAATTGACAGAAGAGGAACAAACTGTAATAAAGAAGATAAATAAAAATGTTTAGTAAGATTTGAATTCCATATCCCCAAAAGATGAGTTAATATTTATATCTCCTAGATCCCAGTGGGCGATCATATCAAGGTACACAAACTTACAAGTCAGGTGTTTATTGCAGTTACTTTCCTTTCAAAATGTTGTAAGAATTCTCTTCACATTTTAAACAAAAAGGATGTGTTAGGAAGAAAAGTCTAAAATCTTGGGAAGTTGTTTGAGATTCCAAAGTTAAATGGGACAAAACAAAACAAACTAAAATAATAATTAAAAACCCTAAACTTCTTATAGTCAAAATTAATTCACATTTTTCCACAATTATGACATTACTTTTTCATCTTGAAGTAAGTTAAATAAAGTATTTTAATTCCAGTCTTTCTACAAATCCTTGTAAACAAGGGCTGCATTACGTACTCTTCGCGTACACACTTACCCACCTGGGCACTATATTTCTCTTGTACGCTGTTTTCATCCTCTAGTTCCTGTCTAATACTCAGTCATAGAGCCTGTTACAGTCTTCTGTGAACAATTTGCAGTTTTGGTCCCAGCAGAACAAACAACAATGAGAACTTCACAGTCACAACATGGCCACCAAGGACTTCATCTGGGGGCCTGGATGAAGCTAGCCTGTATTTACATAAATAAAAGGTGATCCAAGCACCAGAGCATTTCAAATCCAACCGTACAATGAAAAGTTGTGGCTAGATACAAATGGAGTAAAATTAGTGATCACAAGCAACACCACCTGCCTGACTTTTGTGGATTAATACAGAAACTAAATCAGGAACCCTCAGATAGCTCCCATTTCAGGTTCTATAAAATAAGGGATAAAGTTAAATAAGCCCAAAGCATTCTCAATGTTTGTTGAGTACCACAGATGTCCCTGATGAGGTCTGATGGCCTTACTTCAAAGAGATGCTGCAGCTATCCTCCTGCAACTCAGCTCCCAAGTGACAGAAGCAGCTGGACTTAGTTAAAGTTACCAAGCAAAAGTCATCTTCTTGATCTGCTGTGGAAAATGTTGTTCTAAATATTATTTTCACTTATTCAACTCTACTAAAAGAGGAAAACATTCTCTTGAGAATAATTCTTTGGCTCAGACAGTCAGTAAATATTGTGTTTTGAGTATTGCTAGCCTATCTTAAGTAGGATTTATCATCTAGGTATTAATTCATTAAGCCTGTGTGTTTTGCTTTGTTTTTGTAATTATTAATTTTATTTATTTATTTATTATGGGATGGCATTACACGTCCTTATAATTCATAAACTTTCTATTAATTTATAAAGCTATTTTCTATTTCAAAGCTTACTTCACTGTATATAAAATGTCTCTTCATGGTTTTGAAGAGTTATAACAAGAAAATCATATTTTTATTTTTTTTTTTAAGAAGAATCCTCTGTAGTGAAGACTAATTTAAAAGTTCTGTGTTTTGAAATCAGGTTTTTATTTATTTCATTTGGATATAAAGGCTGTTATCAGACTGTTCCATTCATCTTGTGTTCATCCCTCTTGTGAAATCAAAGGTTGTGTTTTCATTCACTTGATGAAAAGTTTGTCTCATGTATTATCCCAAATTGGGGGATACACATCCAGCTGGAACATCATTCTGGTGAACAGTTTACATGTTCCTCACCTAGACATTGAAGAAACAATGGGTACCTATACCAGTAGAAGCCCCTCCTTTGTGTTTTTACATATGTTACATTTAAGCAAAATAAAGCATTAAAATGTTTATACTCTACATAAGACCTTGAATCCAGCTTTTCCCTTTTCTTCAGTCAGAGGATAGTGAGGCACTGGAACAGGTGGCCCAAAGAGGTTGTGGATGCCCCATCTATGGAGATGTTTAAGACCAGGTTAGATGAGGCCCTGATCAACCTGATCTAGTGGGTGGCATCCCTGCCTATGGTAAGGGAGTTCAAATTAGATGATTTTTAGGGTGCCTTCCAACCCAAGTCATTCTATGATAACATTTCTAGTCTTAGCATACACATAAACTCCACCATTTTGAACTTCAGCATAGAAGGATGTTTAAATTATGTGCTTCATGTATTGCAGAATGATTTTAGATGTTTCAGTTCACATTTATGTTTAGTTAAAGTTTGCCACATACTAGCACTAGAGAACATTATTCAAGTATTCAAAACAAGAACTATTTATTTTCTCTTGTATATTCAAAGAAAAAAAAATGCAGTTTTGAGAGTGAGGAAATGATCTATGTATGTATTGTGTGCCTATCTCCTCCCTTCTGGGAAGGAAATAAGATGTGAAAAAAAGGAAAAACCAAAAGGACTTGGGAAAAAAAAATCAAAGTAAGAGTAAATGAATTGCTTGATATAAACTATATCATTCTATCAATGACATTTTCCAGTTTTTCATGCTAGCCTGTATTCCTTTGACCGTCAAATAGCATTGAATAATAGTAGCATGTTATTTATAGTTGATGAGAAGCACTAATAAGTTCAGATATTATGCTTTCCGTTGACATTTACCCATCAGAGAGCAGATGGGAGAACGACATGGTCCAAAAGCACTAACGCATTGTATTGATATTGTATTGTACATTGGAGTGCACACTGAAAAATCAATCTATTGTTTTAGTGACTGATGCCTACTTATTTTGCAGTTTTCACTGTCCTCAAAAGTTCTGATTATACTAGTTATTGCTATGGTGTTTGAACAAATTTGTGCCGAATTGTGGCTTCATAAATCATCGTCAAACATAAAAAAGCCCCACTTGTATAAAAAAATCTGCAACAAAATCCGCTAAATTCAGACAGAAAATGCTTAAGAGTGAGGATTTGTCTTGATTCTTCCCACAGTTCCTGTAATGAATGCAGGTCTTAGAAGTGAAAGAATTGGTAATACCCAAATACTGAAGATCTCAACAGTAGAAGGAATTGAAATCAGAATTGTCACACAAAGAATGTCTAAATGTTATATATCAAGTCCCTCAAAATAATAATAATAATAATAAAAAAAGATTCAAAAGAATTAATAAATGCCATAGGAAGCACACTTGTGTGTCTGTCTCGGTTGCTTGTGTATTCAGAGTAGGTTTATACTCAGTGAGGATGTAGACCGTCAAGGATCTGTGTTGTCACACATTTACATGACCTGAAGACCAAAGACTTTTAAAGACCTACTTGTTATCACAAGATTCACAGTATAGTTATAAGAGTTAGCAATCTTGGATTCTTTCATTTTATTCACATCTGAATAATTATTTTGCCCTGTGATGCTGTGTAAGTAATTTCCAGGCCAGCAAAGAATGGAAGGATTCATATTAAATATAGAGTATCCATGAATGGTGATAAATTCAAGGTGAGTTTGAAGAATCATACCAAGCAAGTCCAAAGAAAGAGTGGATGAGTCACAAATGTTGACATCAGAGACATTCAGTTTTCACCTAAAACATGGAAAAGTCATTTCTTCTAGTTGGATTTTTGGAATATACATGTAAATATGTTGCCATTTTATTTCCGGAATGCTGGACTAACCGACTTTAAAAATGGAAACATGAAATAGAATGAACATACAGCATTCAAAGAAAACAAATTGGATCCAATTAAAAATTCTCAGTAAAGATGACAGGAGGAAAGAAAAAAGAATAATGTGCAATTGGTCAGAAAATGAAAAGCAAAAAATGTACTGTAATTAAGGTGGCAAGACAGCTCCTTGATTTTAACTGCAAATAATTTTTCTGTGTTTAGTAGCTCTTCCAGGACTGAAATAAATATGGTTGTTCTCTAGATTAAGAATGTCACCATTTAAGACAAAATTTTCTATCAAGTGTCTAGAATTCTGCAATCACAACCTTTTAGATACTAAAGTAGCAGATGTGCTCCAGCAGTCAAGCTTTTTATGAACTGCAATACCCTTTCTAGAATAAAGCTGAAAAAAGATTTAAGAGCAGTTGAAAAGTAGCATTTTATTGAATGTAGGTCAAGAATCTATAAAGGATTATTTGTTTATTTATTTATTTATTTTCTGAGTATGTTATCCTACTATCTCTTTTGTTTTTGGAATGTATAATTTTGACCTAGTTTTCTAGCGTCTAATTTATATATACTATTTTCACACCAGTGAGGCAACAACAATTTTAACATCATGAAGACTTTTAAAAGTATTTAATGGTGATTCTCAAAGCCTGCAATATGCAGTTTATTTTGTTGCTCTTTTGCATTGTTATACTGAAGTACTCAGAGCCTGGATATGAACATAGAGGAGAGGAGAGGAGAGGAGAGGAGAGGAGAGGAGAGGAGAGG
>CM021765.1:48134628-48151104 GCA_011076525.1 Nettapus auritus
TAAAAAAAAAAAAAAAAAAAAAAAAAAAGAAGAAGAAAGCCAACAACAGTGAAACCCTCCTACTGCAATCTGTGGGTCACTGATGTTATTTTGCTACAGCTTCACTACCCAGAATTACCCTATGGTATTTTGCAGATTTTTTCTTCATTAGGCTATTGAGAAACCAAATGGGAAATTGAGGATGAGCTTGTTTCTGACAAAACCTTTCTCTAAACTTCAATTTGTATACTTGACAGGGAATGAAGGCTGCAGAATACACCAATTTCACTGCTTTGAAGGAAGTGAAACAATATTAGGAGCAAGGTTTAGTGCTTCAGCTCCTAAGGGAAGAAGAGAGGACACAGAGGTCAGTTATGGATCCCTCTGGCAGTCTGCCTAGGGACTGCCCAACACTCTGGGCTTGAAAGATTATAGAACATTGCCCACTCTCCTCTTCTGTCCTCTGGCTGTTTCCCCAGAAAATCTTTGTTCTGGGAACTGCAAGAGAAGGCAATTTTATTTTATTTAATGGATAATTTCTCTATTGTGTCAGCTCTCCACAGGGGAGATGCTTGTGGGCTCAGAAGACATTTAAGATGCTCATAAATATTTGAAGGAAACAAACTTAGACTATTGCTTTTATCACTACGTAGCTGTGGCTGGAGAGACGGTCAAAACCAGGTTCAGATGTATGAGTAGGGAGACTTGTGAAATCACAGGCAGCTCAGTTTTCATAGCTGAAACACAAATGACTGGTGGGGTATGGTGTAAAAATGCCTTTATTACAAGGAACTTAATCTAAGACTAGAAGGCCACCACTTAGCACTTTACTGGTAAACAGTTTTGTTATGAACATTCATAATGATGCTGTGAGGGAACAAGGGTGTATAGGCTGTCTCAGGGACACACTCTCTCTAACACAGATTGTGAAGTTCATCACAGCAGTTTTGGCACCAAACTGTTCTGATGGGCAGTGTGATCCCTGGACAGCTGGCTGGACATGTGAGTACAGCTGAAATATGCTTTTAGACTCTGCTTCTCAGGTCTCCCCCCACAAGTATTGGTGACAGTAGAGGCTAATGCCGTTGCTGAGGATCACAGATGTCAACCTATACCAACAGTGGAAGAAGAGAGTGGGGAAAGGGTGCTTACTTGCCATGTGAGGAACTGGCTAGATCCCTATGGCCTGTGGATACTATGTGTATGTTCACTGCAGCTGAGGTTCACAGACCTGAAAAAAAGCTGAGGCACACCTTTCATGGGGACCATAAGCACCTTTATTAATTACATCAGCACAGTTGGATATTTTGCCTTTACAAACTCCAGTGATGATAGATAACTGGGGTGTTACAGACAGTGGTAAGCTGGCAAGTGTTTTTCAAAATGTCATTTACAAAAGCAGAAGGTGCTTAACAACACAGAATAGCTCAGGTTGGAAGGGACCTTAAAGACTATCTGGTTCCAACCCCTCTGCCATGGGCAGGGATGCCACCCACTAGATCAGGTTCCTCAGGACCTCATCCAGCCTGGCCTTGAACACCTTCAGGGATGAGGCACCCACAGCTTCTCAGGGCAACCTGTTCCATTGCCTCACCACCCTCTCAGTGAAGAATTTCGTCCTAATGTCTAATTTTAATCTCCTTTCTTTTAGTTTAAAGCCATTCCCCCATGTCCTGTCATTGTCTGCATGAGCAAAAAGTGGATCTCTATCTTTTTTATAAGCCCCCTTTAAGTATTGAAAAGCTGCACTGAGGTCACCCCAGAGCCTTCTTTTCTTTAGGCTGAACAACCGCAACTCTGTCAGCATTTCTTCATAGGAGAGGTGCTCCAGCCCTCTGATCAACTTCATAGCCTTCCTCTGGACCCACTCTAAAAGATCGTGGGTAGATGAACTACTTATTTTTTCCCATGTAGATCTGCCATGCTAAATTCCCAAAGGGTGATAGTGATTTCTGAAACAAGTGGGTTCAGAAAAAGAAATATTGCAGTTCTGTATCTCATACCAACTTCTGGAACAAAGTCATGTTAACAGATTTCTGAAACTTTTACCTGGAAAACAGTAGCCCACAGTTGACATGGAGGCCAACAGACAAACATAGGGTAATATCAAAGTACAAGGAGCTGATGTGGATTGCAGGAGTATCCAGCCCCCTTCCCAAGGCTCTGGGGAGTGGCAGGCATGTGTCTGATGCTGTTGATATAATTGATGCCAATTCTGAGGTTACACCTCTGAAAGGTAACACTGGTTTTGCACAGTGGAGAACACTATCACAATACTCCCATGTGGTGGCCTGCAGAAGACCAACAGCATTAAGGCTGTTAATATGGTTGGGGATCCATTTGCAATGGGTATCTATTCCAGAAAACCATGATTAGGACAGCCTTTGAAGAAATTCAGACAAGGCAGAGTAGCTTCTTTCTGTTTAATAGTAAATCCACTAGAGTACATTTAAAATGATTGCTAGCTCAGGAACTGATGCATGCTATACCTAGGCAGGGCTTGTTGTTAGCTTGCAAGTAAGCATGTTTGAAATATTAAAGCACTAGAAAATGCATTTTAATGAAGACTTACTGTGATTCTTACTTGTAAAGAGGTCTCCATACTCAAAACGTAATTAAAAGTAGGCTTGATATATCCATCATTACAGACTCAAAATCTCCCTGTAGCTTTTGAAAACAAATAGCTCTCAATTTCAAACAAGTAATGCCATTACTGTTTCTTAAAAGGTAGTGGGACTCAATGTAAACATCAACACTTTTGAAAATTTGTGTACTCATCAAATACCTTCCAAGCCATTACAAATCTTGTACTTCTCTAAAGCATTAGTTTAACATTTCTACAACTAATGAATCCAAAGAGCAAAATGAAGAATTAATGTTGGATGAGCCCAGAAAACTTATCAGCAAGGAGAGGCTTTACATTTTAAAAGGCTGGAAAATTCTCACCTTTATAGATCTAAAAATACAGAATTAATAAAAACTGGGAAATAAATTCCACATGTTCCAGTATTCCTAATTTTTGGCCTGATTCTCATGCTGGTAAAATATGGGAAATTAAGCTTGGCTCTGACATCTTCTCTCTGTTTCCAGAACATGAACTTTTGGTACAATTTATTTCCACTGATTAGAAACATTTGTTGGGATTATTCACCAAGAGCTACAGTTTAATTCAGTATCACTACAATGTATATTCATTCAATAAATTAAACAAATGAATAACTATATAAAAATTTCCAGCTCTGTGAAAGAGTCTTGTGTATCACTGTGCTATACAGTGTCACATCAACCTAACAAACCCTTTTCCCTTCACAGTATTTAACATTATACAACCCAGGGTTCATAAAGTGCAGTCTTGGGATAATGGAAAAAATACAGGACACAAAAAGTTTCTAGCTGATGATATTGATTCCAGGTGTTCTAGGAGAAAATTAATTCAGTCATATGTTCCAGCTATAATGCTGCTTACCCTTTTTGTAGATGCCTGTTGAAACAGCTCTTAATATTCTGCAGTCCCCAAACCACAGATCAAAACTAATTACAAAAATTAAGCTAATTGTTTAAGAGCTTGCAGCAGAGTGTAGATTAGAGACATTGGCAGCTGCACACCACCACCTGACTCTTTTCTAGCCCATGTGGAGTTTATAAGAGGAATGAACCTCAGCATAGAATTAATAAATTCAATAGTTATGTTTTGGAAATGTGTCTTAATTTTTTCCCAGGCTATTATACTTATACTCTTGGACCCTAGTTAAGTCACAACTGTGATCTCCTGTTTTTTAAACTTGTACATACCACATGTCAACAGATGCAAAACTTTTCTATTTATTTCAGTTGATACATTTACATTAACCAGAACACTGGTTAGTAGTGCAGCTGATTTATTCATCACAAATACTGACCTGTTAATCTGCAGATTTTTAGCAACTCAATTCACATCTGTGCAAGTGTAAAAAAAAAATAAAAAAATTAAAAAAATAATAATAATAAAAAAATTGCCAAGTAGTTCATTTGTGGCCAGATCTGAATTTATGGCATACATGTGAACTTCTTTTTGTCTGCATCACTGACCCTTTGCTGTGGTTATTCGTCATGCGCAATTTGTCATGTCCTGATAAGTGATGTTACCTTTGACTCCCAGCTAAGAGACATTGTTTACCTCTGAGAATATCCATACAGATTATGCACAATTAATACCACTCACTGGAAATGAGTTCTTGGATGAAAATGCATGTCTGTTGAATAACAGCAAGATTTCAAGGCAACCTCACACTGTTAAAAATATTTCCATATTATTTCCTAATATTCCAGAAAATAAATGACTCATTTTTAGAAGACCAAAGGTCTAATCACCTCTGACTATAAAAAGAGTGTAACACATGAGAACTGCAGTAAAAGCTATCTTGACCTCTGGAGTCAAGACCAGCAATATCAACTTTCTTGAGCCAAACACTGAATACATACTGGACAGGAAAAAGCAGTGATTCCCTTGTGTCATACATAGTGCTGACAAAGCAAAGTGCAACTCCCTCAAAGCTCATTGAGAATTACAGCCATGAGTGAAAATACAAATGTTCTAGCCATAAAGCTTACTTGTTTTTTCCAGAACTGGTCTGCTTTTGTGCTTAGAGAAGATTTGTTTTTCATGTATTCCTTGTAGTTTTTCTTAAAAAAAGGAAGGATGAGTTTGCTTAAAATTTATAACCACAAAAGCATGATGTTTTTTGATGAATCAGATTTTAGATGTGAAGAAAATTTCTCTAGGTTTTACATGAGAAATCAGTCTTTATGTTCACATTTACTAGAACTAGTATTAAAAAGAAAAAAAATAATATTTGATAATACAGCCCTAGCCTTAAAAAGAATAATTTACAATAGCATATCAGATCGTGAATCTGAGTTTCCAGGGTCTTCTGCACAGGTAGAAAGTAAGCACAGTTCTGCTGCCATGCTACCAGAAAGATCTAAAAAGCAGTTTGACATCAGAGCTATTTAGAAGTTCTTGTTTACTTTGTTTCTATATTATTCAAGTACATATTGCCTTGTGAGACATAATTCTAATTAAAATTTCTTTCTATATTAATTTTGTTATGAGACTATTTTGGAGCTACTTCAGAACTGATTAAGTTGCTTGAAGTTATCAAGCAAATTCCACTGCAGAGGAAACAAAATAAACTAATTTTTACCTCGGAAAATCTTGTAGTGTTGCTGTCCTATATCTTTCCAATTTATATTAGAAATCATCTGACTAGATTAGAAATCATCTCTTCATCCGGCCTACCTGAAAATAATCAGCATGCAGTTTGTACCCATTATCATGGGAGTGAAACTGTAAACATCTTGTGAAAAGTTCCTCATCCTGTATAATATTCATGTTTAATTTTATGACATTTCTCATAAATGGGCCCCAGTTCCATAACTACATAGAATTTCTCTCTCTTATTTGAGTCCCCCCACCTCCCCCCCCCCTTTTTTTTTTTTTCTGTTACAGTGTAACTCTAAACCAAGCATGCATATAGTTATAAGATCTTGTGCAAATAAATGAAAATATATTCATATGACTGATGTCCCTCCAATTTATTGCAAATACTTGGACAGAGTTTGACTTTTCAGTCCTAAGAGGCTACAGGCAGAACCTTTTGAAGATAAACCAGCCATTAGCAGCTGGAAGAACAATGCTAACTGCAATACTGTGTAACAGTTTTTATAGCTTAACTAGAACAAACAGACTGATCATTCAGTATGGAAATTCTAGCTTTGGCAGTACTCACAGGGCACTGGAGTTATTTGTATTAGGTTTAGAAACATACAAAGTGTATCACCAGATATGTTCATGTAACATATCCAAGTTATGATAAAAGTAAGGAGCTTCATTTCATGTTTATTAATAGCCAAAGATAGCAAAGTTTTAGAAAAACAAAAATATAATATATGTATTATGTATTTATTTGTATTTATTTATCCTCATATATGGGAGAGTCCAATCTGATGGGGTTGACAATGACGGAGTCCTGACTCCTTGTACATTTTCTAAAGAGAGCTGCTATTTCCAGAACTGAAAGTCTGGGAAGTTCAGTGTCTGTAACAGCTGTGTGGAGACCACACTCTACGTGTTTGTACCTACCAAGAACCTTATCGGACAAGTAAATGAGTATGCTGTTTTTTTCAGCAAAGAAGTGCAATGCTAAGGGCTGAAGCAAGGCATGGAAACAGGAACATCTTTCAGACTTTATCTATTTAAAAGTTAGGTCTCTAGTGTAAAATTATTTTACCTTTCTACAGCCAGTGGAAAAGATGACACCTTGAAAGGGTGCTTAATTCCCCTCACTTCAGACATACTTTAGTGAGCTGGACTGTCCTCCAGAGGTTATTCTTCCTCCATAGACTGCAGAAAGAGTCTCAGTAACTACTTTACACTAGCTGTCTGGCTTTTAAATTGCTAAGACTAGTGAGCTGAATCCCATTTCACCTCTGCAACTTCAGAAGGGAGAGCTGACTTGAATGATCATTTGTTCACTTATTTTGCCAGTACTGGTCCTGTGCAGGTGTTTCTATTGAGCTGTCCACAATGGCTCCAGAACTTCCCTTGGGTGCTCTCTGTTAAAGTCAGTCATGCATGAGTAGTTTATGTTGTTCCTCCTCCCGAAAGTCCGTTATACCTGTACTGAATTTTATTTATTTAAACTAATAAATAAATATGCCTTCATTTATCTAATTGTCTGTGGAAACACTGTAATGTAATAATCTGAATCTGACTATGACATTTTTCAAAAAGCTGCATGTGCTGGTATACGTGGGAAACTTTCTTAACCCAGATTTTCAAGCTGTATATGCAAATAAAAGCAGAGATGTAGATTCAGAAGTTTAAATTTATAGATTCACAATTAAATACTTGGCAGTCTGCCTCAGGAGTTCTGAGGAATAACATATCCCATCATTAAATAGCATTATTTCAAAGTGTATAAACACACCTTGTGTTCATCATCAGACCACAGATAAAATATTATCAAGAGACATGAAACTTGGCCAGATGGAGCACAAGCCCAAGAGGGAGTTAACAAATAAATTAATTACCATTCAAATTAAAATAATTACAATTCTGGTTGCATAAAAATATTGAGCTGTCAGATCTAAGCTTAGTTTGGAAAGACAGCGTTTGCCCATATTGATGGATGGAAGAATCAGAGTAACTACTGACTAGAAATCTCAAAGTCTGTTAAACACATGCATCTCTGGATTCAACCCTTTGTTCATTGACACATCTGAGTGACATTTGTTTAATGGCTTGGTCTTGATAATATATTTAGTGTAATCTCTCCCACAATGTGATTCGATTCACTGTACTGGAAATGCAGATGAAAAGGTGTATTCAGTGATTTGCAAAGGGTCACAGATGGGGAGCATTACCTTCAATATTTGTAGCTATCTAAGCACGGGAAGAGATAATCCGTACTCAGTGACAGACTATCAGGGCTTTTCATTATTAAATGTAATGACCATACATAATAGATTTCAAAATAAAAACTGATCTTCTCATCATGCAACCAAGAGACAATAACAATCCCTAATAATTAAGAAAGGGAAACAACAACTTATTATACAATGATTAATAATAAAGTTTGGAGGATGTGATTATCAGGAAAGAGCTCTCACTTAGGTTCAGCCAATAGTAGTTAGAGGTCAGACGTATACTGGTAACCTGTTTTTGCAAAGAGATGCATACATATAAAAACTTAAATGCACATGCACACAGACACGTGCACTATCCTAATGTGATCCATTGTGAATGGCATAATTGAAATCAATGGACCTACTCACAAGGTCTATGTCTTATTTACTCTGAGGCTACTCTAAAATTGTCTGGTAGCAGGATTGGTCTGGATCGAGTACATTTACATCATTACAATGATGTAAAACTCCTCAGTTTAACCAAGAATAAGGCCCAGTGTACATTAAGTTAAAAATGTACATAAATCTTTGCACAATCAGGGCTTAAGGGCATTATGCAAAAGGTGCTACTTTCAGATGAAGTCATTTGATATAAACAGCATAATTCATGTTGCTAAACACACATGAATAAAGTGAAAATGTGTATTAAGAGAATGTACTTTGAAGAAACTCATTATTTGCTACTTACTATTTCTGCTGTGGTTTTTCTTGCTTCACTCCTTTGTAAGTATATGTTGATGTCATTTATTCCAAGGAAAATGAAAGCCTGTTGGTTTCTTTGCTTTAAATTACTAATCAGTAATTTTACAGACCAGGAAAAGTTCCTCTTCCCTCATTTCCTCTCTAACAAGATCCATCTTCTGAGCAGCAGAATAGAAATGATATTTAGTTATCAGTGAATTTTTCCCATGCACCTGTCCAAGCACAGGACTGCTGATGAGTCTGTCTGTTCTTGCAGAACTGCTACACACAGAAGACATGGTCTGTGTTCTGCAACAGTAACTGTATGCTTCATAGTCCTTTCTATGTCCATACTGTTACCCATGCATGAGCTATCAACAACGACTACCCGTGCATGAGTAATTTACCATACTCACAAAAATATCTTTTTCTGCTTATACTGTTTGGCCTCTCTTGTGGAAATATTATTATGATGGTTTGCTGTTCTTGGGCTGGATGTAGTGGAGGCTTGGAAAATGGTCACATCTGCTCTCATATGGAGAACATATATGAATAAATATATCTGCCAAAGGCATAGATTAAATACACTTGTCTTCTGTCATTCATTAGTTATTAATAAAGAACAGACTGGTCTTAATTTGGCTTAGTAGACAGTGGTTTAGGTTACTGTCATTTTCCCATCCTCACAGTTCTTTTATAAAAAGCACCAGATAAAGCAAAAATTACAATGCTGTACTGATAGAACTTCAATAATGCAACAGCTCTTCCCAGTCTGGGCAGGGTTTCAGTGTTACTGAGGTGTGTGAACATGATTATGTGTGTGTTTACATGCTTATCAGTATAAGATATTCTTATACCAAGAGGGGAATAAACTACCTGAGTAAGCACATTTATGGTACTGAACTTATGTCCATCCTAGTCAAGTTACGTTAATAATACCAGTATATCAGCATACAGAGAAACACAAAACTTCATGAATAAATTCAGATGAATAAATTGGCATAACTAATTTTATATATGCCATAGCTGTTACAACTGAAAAAAAAGAATATACATCAGCTTAAATCACCTCTGCTGAATTTTAGCTGATCACATTTCACTTCCCAAAGGGGAATGGTTAAGCATATACACATGGCCAGATACCATGGCTCATATGAAAAATGGAAACTGGATATGCTATAACATCTAGGTTGTTCAAAAAATTCACTTGCAAGTCTGTATCTTTCATTAAAATGACATGGGGACTGTTAATGCCAGATTTTTGTCTCCAGCTGTTCCAACTGTAAAGAAAATATTGCCAGTGTACTTTCTAGCTACCCAATATGTGTTTCAAATTTTGAGATTACAAGAATTAACATTTCCAAAAGCTGTGTATATCATTGCCAGAGGATGAAAGCTCAGATGCTTAGTGATAACAGTTTAAATACCTTGTTTATTAATTTTGATCACAGTGGAGGAGCAAGTATCTTATTTGGAAGTCCAGCACAACAGTAAGTGACTGTTCATTTTGTTGCCTTAACTAGGTATTCTCCAGGGAACTGAGTTCCACAGTAATGATAACATCAAACACAGATGGACATCTGAGCAAGAATGAAGAAAGATGAGACCCTTGAGTACAAATAGCCAAATTTAAAATACTGAGTTACATATGCAGATCCTAAAAAACTGGCATGGATCACATTCAGTGCATTTATTGAGTCTACCACAAGTAATGTTACACAAAGAGTATTAGGGTCTTGGAGCATCTGACATAAGAGAGTTGGGAATGTTTAACCTGGAGAAGAGATGGCTTTGGAGGATCTTATCAATGTGTATAAGTACATCATATATTACGTTTGGGGGATCTTATCAATTTGTATAAATACATATAATACCTGATGAGAGGGAGCAGAGAAGACAGAGTCAAATTCTTCTCAGTGGTACTCAGTGAGAGGACAAGAGGCAATGGGCACAATGGAAATACAAGAAAACTCACTTAAACAGGGAAAAGATTAGTGTGAGGGTGGTTAAACACCAGACCGTGTTGCCTTAGGAATGTAGTGGTATTTCCATCCTTAGAGATATTCAAAACCAACTAGACAAAGTCCCAGGCAACCAGCTTTAGCTGACCCTGCTTTGAGCAGGGAGGAGGACTAAGAGATCTCCAGGAGTATCTGCCAACCTCAACCAGTGTCTCATTCTAAGATTCCGTATTGACAAATTTAAAGCAAGAGTTAATTTGTTTCTGGAACTAGGAAGAACACTATTCTTCCCCTACTGTAGCCTTCTCCTACTTTGAAACTTTATATCAATGCTGCTATTTGATCAGACTGATCTTTTCCCTGTACTCTCCCACTGACTTCAAAGGGCATTAATGCATGCTCTAAAAAAAAATCACGTTAAGGTGCCAAATATACCCCAGACCTCCACTGAGGAAATAACTGGGAGTAAGATACTTTGTCCACCTGTGTATTTTTTTGTGAATTCAGCTATAGTCCTATAATTTTTTAAACCTTTTTTTTCAGTACATATAGGTAGTTCTGATAATTTCCTGACCCAAGTCTAAGGAGTGTTCTTCCGCGGTTGTGACTTCACCCCCATTGTGGATCTGCAGCTTTAGTCATAGAATTTATTTCACTTACTGCTTTAACATTTTCTATGTTATCTGCTGTGGCCAAAGCTATCTTTTTAAAGACAAGTGTTTTACAGGCTAACTGTATTACATTAAGTTCTGTTTTCTCTCTTTACTTCTTCTCCCATCTCCATTTAGAATTTCATACAGCTCCCATTTTCCTGACAAAGTTGAATGTCTTTAATAACCACATGACCCCTTCAAGCATGAAAGATTCATCTGTACCAAAGCATACAGAACTCGTAGCTGGACTTTAGCAATAAAAACTCAAGATATAACAGAATTTAGTTTTGATTCTGAGAGGAAACAGTTCAGAAAAAAGATTCTAAACATCTTTTTATTAACTAAACATAAGTTCAGTAATTGTGAAAAAATCAATACCATGACACCTGATTAAGGAAAAAAATGATATGAAGAGAGAAAGAGCATGCAACAGACCAAGTAGGAAAATGTACATATATATGCATAATATGAGTATACATATATACTACCTTCATACACACACACATACACATATATACACACATCTTCATTCAGTTCAAATCACTGTACAGTTCATTGATTTTAGTAAATGTAGTCACCATTTTTCTGCAACAAAAACACCTCTGCATGACTGATTAGGAGGCAATATTGGATACCACAGAATTCTCTTTACTGTACCACAGGTGTTAATATACTTAGAAGTGCTATGCTTCCATGATTAAATTTGCCCTCAGGAAGAAAGGAAGTATTTGTTCTTCATTAGCATTTTTGCTAGATGGGATCCCACAGTCCAGTCTCAGGAACAAATGAGGCATTTTCACCCATCACTGCAGATGCAGTATATTTGTGAAATGGGCTTTAAGAAATGTAAATTGAGCAAAAGCTAGGAAAAAACATGCAGACAGGAAAAACCCCAAACCAATGAGTGCCGCTCCTCTTTGGCAGCATGCTCTCCAGGAAAACTTCACAGTTCGGGGCTTAAAGCAACCACCTTGACTGCACTTGGCTGACAGCAAGTGCAAATCTCTGCAGTCAAATGTTTGTTAGCTTTTAGTAATCTATATGAAGTAAACTATTGCTTTGTGTTTTGGTGGCTCTCTGTTCCCATCATAGATTCGCCCCACTAACATTATTTGCAGTCTTTACAGAGAGGAAAATTTGCAGTGGGATAAAAACTGACCATCTCCTCTAAGCCTGAGGGTGGTTTCCAGATCACATTATGAGGGTAGTGTGGTGAATTTTTTATAGCACAGTATGTCTTCAGACATAATACATTCAGGCTGAAAAGCTGTTAATCCATCCACTGTCATGAGCAATGTGTTTGTTTAATTATGTTCCCAGGCAAATAAAGATCTCAGTTGGCTGAGTCCTCATTATTCTCTTTCCCTCCCTTTTCCCAACACTTATTGATGATGGAAGGGCTCTTAAATGTGGTTAGGTAGCTTCTTCAAAGAGCTGTTTACTGTAAAAAACAGCAGGCTTAATCATGTCACTCAGAGTACTAAGGCAAAGACTGTGTGTGGAATCAAGGACAGGGAATTTTAAGGTTGTAGTATATGCCTTGCTTCTCCTCAGAAAATTCCAGAATAATATGAAGTTCAAAAATATATATTGATTAAGGATTATTGAATAATTTATTTTCCATATTTTCCATGGAAAAGCAGTCTTCTTTATTTATGTAGGAAATTATATACTGTGGTATGCTGTGGAGTATACTATAGGGTGGAGTATAAAGGAGATAGAAGAAAAAAAAAAAAAAAAAAAAAAAAAAGATTTTTTGGGGGGAGGGTGATATTGGAACAGCTCCTTGCAAAAATTTACTTTATATGATTCTATTAGAACTGATGTATTCATTCACAATACTTCAATTTCCATGAAAATCTATTTTCTTATAGAGTACATTTTTCCTCAGTTTTTAATCAACTCAGTAATTTGTTAAAGCTGAAAGCATAATGCTCAGTCTTTTCTTTCTTGAAGTAAATGCTCAAGTTCCAGACACATTTAATTTGGCTAAATGTAGAGATACTTACAATATTTCTTAGCACATTTTGTACATATATTTTCAGAAATCTGATGAAATTAGTATTTTTTTTAAACTCTTTGGTAAAGAATTTATATTTAATGAAAGTCCCCTACAGTAACTTTAAACACTACATTTTCTTTCTTAGTTTTATTTGTCTCACATAGGTCATTTCTAAATTCCTTAAGAAACCTCACAGATTCAAACTACTGTTTCTGTTTGCCTGCCATAGATATATATTATCAAATGGAAATTTAACAGTGTTGCTAAATATTTCCTTTTATCACACTCTCATGAAATATTGATAATATGCCCTGAAGATGCTACACCTTGTTTCTATGCATTTTTTTTTTTTTTTTCTATGAAGCTGTCAAAGTTATTTTTTCTTACTTTATTATGTCATTAGTAATATCCTGGGCCTGCTGTTTATGTTTTATACACGCATGCTGTTTTCTTCCATTAGGCATATTTTGGCCCTCATGTAGGGATCATTCCATGACCCACTAATAAGGGAAGAAAAGCCATATGTAGAAGTTCTTGCTTCATTTGCTTCCTTCATCTGATCTCCATGCTCCCCTCACCACTTCATGGTTCATTTGTCACTGGCTGAGAAGTACCTGCAGCACCGTGGGGTCACACCGAAATGAAGGATTATTTTTTGGGGGGGGGTCTCTTCTTTTAACTGTTCTGTGACATGCAGCATGGCCCCATAGCATGGAGCAGAGGAGGGAGAGAAGAGAGAGGAATCAAGGCCCTTTGAAGAAGTATCATGGTCAAGTGAGAAAAGAGAAAGAGAAGCAGGTAACCAAGGGAGAAATCAGAGCCCTCTTGAAGTCATCATGAGATTCCCTGTTAGCTTCAGGAGGGTATAGACTTCACGCTGGGCTCTGCTTCTTGCTCTAAAATAGAACTTAATTGTTGGCTGCTGTATCTTCATTTACAACTTTTCCAAATAATTCCCTATGTGCTTTCAGCAATTTGAAGAGAGAATAAGCATGTGGATACAAATTCTCAGCCACCCCTGAGATCTGTCTAACACAGCTGAGGTGGCTGACTTTTTACCACCTTTTTTATTCATTCAGTCTCCAGGCTTATACATCTGTGATATGCCTGTCTTTTCTCTTACAAAAAATATTTTACCCAATACAAGGTGACTCTAAGTTGGATCACATTATAATGGACAAAATATGAATTAAATACTGGCCAAAAGTGGGTGGTTGCTTAGGTGACTGGTAATCACACATTGCAGAAGAAGAAAGTAAGAGGTCCTTCAGAAGGGGAAAGTTAAAACAAACAAACAAACAAACAAACAAACAAAACAACAACAACAAAAAACAGTCTGGAGATTGATGTTAGGCAAAATCAAAACAGAAATTAAGTGCAAATAATTAAAAAGTTCATACATCTAACATCCTGTATTGTAAATTTTTATTGTAAATTTTTACCTACCCTAAATCCTACAAACTTAGGAAATATTTGTAAATAGAGAACTGAATAAATGATTTGGATTCATTAGAGCTCAAAACTTTAATATCATGAATTTCAGTTTAGAAGACCAAAAAAAAAAAAAAAAAAGAAAGAGAAGAAGAAAAACAAGCAAGACACACACACAAAACAAAAACCACACACACAAAACAAAAACAAAAACAATAAAAAAAAAAAAAACAAAAACAAAACTTTTTCACAAAACTACCTTTGTGACAAAATAATCTGAAATGGCATGCCAAAATCTGTTTGCCTGTCAGCTCTGCTGCTATGTAACTTACAAATACACTATTAGCATTCTAGCACCTCATCCTAGCACTTTCTTTCATATAAAATTAGCCCTGCATACAAGATGTACACACATGTCTTTTTGTGACATAGCAACACTGTTTTAAAAACTGGAATTCATAGTAACCCAATAAAAATGGGGGCTGTAAATTAACTGGGCATGATGCAGTCTTTGCTGTTCTCCAGAGTCCTTGATCAAATGCAAAAATAAATGAAGAAGAAAAGTAAGTGGAAAGAAACAGCCTTTTCTTCAGCTTTTGTAATTGAAAATTTTGACTGACATTAGTTGGCTGGAATATGGAACACACAGCATGAAATGTCAATAAATTAGCCCAGGGAAAGTGCTTTACTGGAGAAGCTGATGGACACCATCAGTTTTAGATTTACATGGTTTACATTTTTATCCTTTTCATACTCCTTTCTAGCAACACAACTCCTTCAGTGACAACTCTATCACATTGACTGACAAGGATCTCACCAGTTCAAGTTCCAAATTAGGACATATAAGGGAAAAATTTAGTACTTAATATCTATCCTGTTCACATAACTGGCAGCAAACCCATGTTTGTAAAAGGAATAATACTGAAGAGAAAATGTACATCTCATTCTGCAACACGAAAAGGCTGCACCAGCAGTATTTTAATGGTTTGGAAAATGCTAGCAATGTACAAAGGAGCAAATTAAAAAGAAGCCTTACAAAATGTACCTGAATTATGGTGACAATTCACATTCATCCAGTGCTGTTTTGTTTAACAATTCATAATAATTGTATTTTAGACAGTTTTGTGCTTAGCCTCAGGGGAATTCTCTGCTGACTTCTGCAATAAAAAATGAATGTATTTACTTAGATGGCGAGTCCTCCAGAGGCAAGAACTGTCTCTTATCACGTGTCCTGTACCAGGTCTGGCAGAGTGGATTTTATCTTGATGGTGTTGTAATACAAACAAGTAACATGTATGAAAGCCAGAAGGTGCGCTGTAATCGCCCTCTTTGATCTCAAAAAAATAAATAAATAAAAATGACAGAAGATTAGGAGAATCCAAGTGTTTCTTGCTTAGGAAGTGTGAAATGTACAGTGTAAGGATTTTAATGGCTTTCTACATGACAAACAGAGACATTCATCACTAATGAGGGGTATATGAATTCTTTCACATTCACTTCATAACCCCTAGCCACTCACTAATAATAACAATAATGAATAATACCAGAGGCAAGAGAAGTATATTTGATTTCCTTTCATTTCTTTATTCTTAGAAACTCAGCAGCAGTTCTTTATGAAATTTAATGGTTACATTAAACTATGTTTTAAACAGTGTTCAAGTTAAATCTGTGAAATTTGTGACATCTGAGAGTCTGTACTGAACAATGATAAAATGGAAGAAAGTACAATAGAGGAATTTAAGAAGAAAGCTCTTTCAGCATGGCCAAGATCTTACACTATTTAATAAAACAAAACTTGTAAATAAACTTTTCTTCATTTTTCAGTACACAACTTTGGTCTGGTTTATTTTATTACTTTCAGCATTAAAGTCCTTGAGGATTCACTGCTTCACATTAGCGAGGAGACCTGCAGTTACTGAAGTGAAGGATTTTGAGCAGAGGATCAGCACTTGTTTGGTGGCTTTCCTTGGAGTTTCTCTTCAGCCATTTGAAGAGAATGTCTAATACAAAACTGCCATCAGAATCAGCAGGATGTATATAAAGACATATATACAACAGTATATACCATATATATATATATATGTAGATAGCAGTATATAGCTGCAACCTACAAATCACACGTCAAAAGTATGTTTTCCTTGTAACATAAATAGCTCTTTTTGACTAAGAAACAGACTCAACTACTCTGCTTTTAAGTGTTCGTCCTCTTGAATGCCTCTTGAGTTCTATTTCCTGTCCTTTTCATCTTCTGTTTGCCAGCTGTGTGTTTAGGCTAGTCTGTAAGAGTGTTACTCTCATCCACAGCCCTCTGAAAATGGCAGGA
>CM021765.1:48151204-48163766 GCA_011076525.1 Nettapus auritus
TTTTTTTTTTTTTTTTTTTTTTTTTTTCCTGACATATCTTTCAAATACTTTCAAAAACATTTCACCAGCCCCTGATCTTTAAGTGAAATTTTGCTGACATTAAAGGAACAGCCTAGACTTACAGTGGTTAAGATTGATTCTTTATATTACAGAGACTGTTTACATTTGCAAGTAGTATGGCTCAAGGCAGAGTAGGAGCGTAGATCATGGCCTAGAAACAGTAGGAGCAAATGACCTTACTGCATGTGATACAAGGATTTTAACTTGGGCCAGTTTTTCTCATAGGCTGAATACCCATTAACAGTTGACAGTAGTGGTGCTACTGGAGGGTATTTTTTAATTTAGTTTCATCCTAAAGGATTCTGATTCAGGTGCTCCAAGACTACAGCAAGATGCAGACAAAAGCATAGTTAGGTGAGATGACTGGGAAATCTGTTTCAAAAGCACTGTCCTGATGTGAACAAAAATGATAAAGTAGACTTACTCATTATTGATCCTTTTGATAGTATACTTACATGAATCAACATAGCAAATCTTGAGTGTTCTTTCAGAGAACATAAATTGACTTTAATTTTGAGACACATTCCCTCAAGGGACTACACCAAGAATTTATATCAATATAATCTGCAGAAGACAGTAAAACCAGCAGGACAGCCCTACCAAGGCACAAGAAGGTGCTAAGCCATTCATAAGCCAGCATCAGGTCTGAGTATGGGCATTTCTCTACACCTGGCTATCTTCACAATATGAAAAGTAGAGGTCCCAGCAAGCTCAGGTACATCCAGAGTTAGGTAGCAGCTATGATGTCTATTTTCAAGGTTATGATTTTTTTTTTTTTTTTTCCCCTCTGGTATTTTTTTGGGGGTACTGAAAATCTTTATTAGAGCTGGCCTGACTTGCCAAGGTTGTGGAGAGTCAGTTTACAGGAAAACTGGATTTTCTCAGCCTAGAGGATGTGGTCATGGATAAGCAGGAATGAGTCCATAAAACAGAAGTGATGAATCAGGTTATTTGCTTTCCACATCCCACCATGATAATATTGACTTCTTGATTGCAAACAGTGCGTGACTGGTGTTCATCATTTCCCCTACTGGCCTTGTTTGCTACTAGAATAATGTAGGATAAATATAATAAAAAACAATGAGGTGAAGAGAAGCAGATTAGCTAGGAAGGAAAGAAAGAGGGTCTGTGGGTAGCCAGCTGCCACAGCTTGGGATGGGAGTCACTGCAGGTTAGGTGATGCCGTGGCAGATCTGCTGTTGTGCACTGCCATCATCAAAGCCTGGTGAACAAGCTGGTTTTGTTTGAAGTCACAGGTGACAGCCAGAGTTTGACCCAATCAGTGTAATCTTTTTGTATTTACGCTAGTTAATGTGGTGGTTTTACCATGCTAGGCAGCTGAACACCACAACCGCTCTCTCACTTCCTCTACTTAGATGAGGAAGGGACGAAGTAAAGGAAAGAACAACTCATGAGTTGAGATAAGGATAATTTAATTAAAGGAAAAAAATGATTAAGGAAATATTATTATTAATTAAACAATTCAACTAAAGGGAAAAAAGGGAAAGGGGAAAAGGAAGGGGGAAAGGGAATAATAAAACAAAACAAGTAAAGGCTATGTGGAAGTGCAGAGGAAAGAAATTACTCTCTGTTTCCCACAAATGAGCATTGCTTGACCACGTCCTTGAAGCAGGGCCTCAACGCACGTAGACGGTGTTCAGGAGGAGGACAGATGTTTTTGCAACGAGAGCCTACCCCTCCATTCTTCTTCGTTTTCCCACCTTTTATTGCTGAGTGTGACATTATATAGTATGGAATATCCCTTTGGTTGGTTTAGGTCAGCTGCCCTGGTGATGTTTCTTTCTCACTGTTTTTTGCCCACCCCCTAGGAAGGTTAGAGAGAGTCCCAGTGCTGTGCCAGCACTTCTCAGCAGCAGACACAACACTGGTGTGATACCAGTGCTGTTCTAGCTACAAGTGCAGAGCACAGCACTGTATGGGCTGATGCAGGGAAACTTAACTTCCCAGCCAGACCCAGTACAGACAGGAATTATCCTTGTCCAGCCTTAGGCCTATGTTAAAATGTATTTCTGTGTTATAAGCCACTGTCTGTTTTATTAAGGAAAAAAATTGCTTAACAGATAAAGTAAACAACAACCCATTTCAAAATGCCAGTGATGGACTGTGGGAATGGACATTTAAGCGCAGCTTGTTCAGGCTTGTGCTGGTATTTGGTGCTGAAAAGAGCTTTTAGTGATATCTGTGGGAAACTTCAAATAACAGCTTTAAAAAATTATCTGACAATAAGCCTAAAGAAAATACCCTGGCATTAAAAGATATTTTATTTTCAAACTAAGCATATGTTAATCATATATATTATAATAAGTAATATCCCTTCTTCATTCAATAAAATTTAGTTTCTGTATTTTGAATTATTGAATTCAGGCTCAAGTCACCATGAGTAAATACTATTTTTTCTAAATTTTATTATTATTGCTTTTCAGTTAGAAGTGTCACATCCCCCCTGCCCCCTTTCACCCTCCCAAGTTTGGCAGAATGAATGAGATTAAAAAAATAAATACATGTTCTCAGAAAATTGATCTATTTTGACTGTCAGACTAGCAGGAAGAAAAAAAAAAAAAAAAAAGAAAACGTATTAGACAAAAACAAACAAACAATCAACAACAACAACAACAAACAGCAATCCCATTTCAAATGAAAACCTATTTTCTACAGTTTAAGCATGGGATTCAGCTATTTTAATTATCGTTTACAGTATGAGCATTTACTTCGGAGCTGGTTACTTTAGATCTCTTTTCTTGTCAATAGAGTGAACTAAACACTTTTAAGTTGCAAAAACCCAACACATTTTTGATATCTATTTTAGGAATAAATTATTTTTCCCCTATATGTTATTTTTTTTCTCTACTGACTATAAAATAGTGTTGCACAAGTAGGCATCTAACCTTTGTTTGATAAATTCTATTTGAACTGACTAACAACAACAACAAAAAAAATGATTTCCATTGAATATAAGTAACAATTGGGGCTTAGAAGTGTTTTGTCTGATTTTTTTGTTGTTGTTGTGGTTTGTTTTGCTTTCCTGTGAAGCATTATACTGTGACACAGCTAGATTTGGATGAGTTATGGGTGATGCATTTCTAAATGTATCAAAATTTCTTAAGTTGTTGGTTTTGTATTCTGATAATATACTGGGTCTAAAACACAAGCAATGGACATAGGAAACATTTTTTTTCCCTGTGTCATGCTTTCAGGACTTTGAAATTGTTTTGTTCTATGTGCAGCATGGAATTAGCTCCTCTTACTAGGCCCATCTGAACACTGATTTGAGCTCTCCTACTCTTACACATATCCAGATTTTCTCCTTGTTCATCCTTCCTGGTCCATTCCCATGCTGTGTTCTGGTTGTATTTTCTCTGACTGAGATTTACTCTGGACTCTTGGAAGTGATGTCCAGTGGTTAGGTGTGACAACAACGGGAACACTGCTAAATATGACAATTTTGTCTAATCTGGCATGTCATGCTATATTTACTAAGATTGCAAAGAACTGGATTTGAGGATTTAGATGGTTCTCCCAAGTCCTCACTTCCCATATTCATACAAAAGCAAGAAATACAGTTACAGATCTTGATCAAACAATTCACTTAGCTGCAAAACCTTAAGTAGACATATTGCCATCAATGACATGAATTAATATGAGGCACATGTTTAGCAAGGGCACACACAGGTAAAGGAAGTATAAAATGAGGCTTTTCCTAAGGTAGACATACTCATGTAATTGTTGATGTTCTATGCCTTCAGAATTATTCACCAGAATGTTTATGTTGGGGATCCTAATTTTTCCTGGAATATTTCCTAGATCTCAGCAAATTAAGAGCACACACAAGAAACCTGGGGAATTCAGATAATTTCATACTAAACCTAAGGGGCCACAGTAAGATTTTATTTGTAACACAATTTGGATAAAGTAAATTTCCCTCCCTGTGTAAATTCCCAGTGACTCAAAAGGGTGATGACATCTGTTTTACCTGCCCATTAATGTCTTCAAGTGATGAGTATGAATACAGGGCACAAAAAAGGAAGGAAGGCCATCACCAACAGGATAAAAAACAATTCAGAATATTGCTCGCATATATTTTGAAGATTTCTTGCAAGAGCTTCACGTCACTCCAGCCTCTTCACATCTTGTAAAAGGGATGAGGCAGCAGGAAGTGTAATGTAGGTTTTGCTTAAACTCTGTTTTGATAGGAGTATAATTCCCCTGGCTTAAGTGCTACAGAAAGAAAAACACCTGGAGCAGTACTCTTAGTCTCTGGAAATGGTAGGGGTATGCTCAGAAAATGGTACAGGATAGTGATGCAGAACTTCTGGACAGCACTTCGGTCCACTGAGCAGCATATGATAAAGAAGGATGTCTTTTAGGTCTGGAAAACCTTCCCAATGATACTCAAGGTTTCTTATAATTTAATGATTGCTCATAGCCCTTGAATGTGACAGAATTTGCTTATCTCACCATCTGAGATCTGAGAACTGGCAATCTTCACGTAACGTAAGAGTTTATGTAACTTAGCAACTAATAGCTAATGTGGGAGCCTTTAAAGTATGATCCTTTATAAGTAGATTTCCAGGCCATAGCACAGCCCAAGGCTGCTGACATATATGGATGATGACAGGCACAACAATGAATCTCATCATTAAGAAGCTAGTTATTTTTTACTACAGTGAAGTGTTAATTTAATGAGGACCAGGAAGAAACTTAAGCCTTCCACCAAATAAATAAATAAATAAATAAATAAATATTGAAGAGTTCTGGTATAATAATATCTTATTGAGAAAAGCACTCAAAACACTCTCTTTGGTGGTGGATTTGTGGCACACATCTCCCCACGGAGCCTTAGTTAAAGCTCACATAGGTCTTTTGCATACATCCACAGCTAAATTTCTGTCTGTGACAGTGGTAGTCAGCTTTCCTGATCTAAGAGTTGTGTATAAATGTCTTCGCATACTAAAAGCCACAAGACAGTCACCTAAATCCTTGAAGAGCTAGGAAGGAATGCTTGAGAAAGGGTACACAAGTGAGAGGTGACAATTACTGTAAGTGACGCGACACTCCACGGCAGATTAGACAGGAAGCTAGGACAACATTTGTAAGGATATAAACTCAAAAGTTGTAGACACAGAATTTAGTTTTCTGTGAGGCCCAGGTCAGAAAGAAAGCATATCCCTTAGTACAAGAACTGTATCTGAACTCACACACAGTACCTGACCTGGCCATGTTTTCATTGAATGCACATACTAATTAGGTAACATGGCATAGAAATGGTATTGCATAGTGACCTTAAGCACCAATATCTGTACTCTTTATAAAATAGCTGTAAACATGTTTCAGCTTTTTCTTATATGTCTCGGTTTTGTAGCATTACATGGAACCAAGTCCTGTTAAAGTTTGAGACCTGAGACCAATCCCCAGCAACTCAATGTCTTTCTCTTCTAATGAACAGTAATTGGAGAAGTGAGAGGTGATGCATTAAATCTTGTAAATACTTTTGGTTACTTTATCCTTTCCTTTTGACATTATATCTTACACTTGCCATTTTTATTCATGTACATAAAATTGGTTTAAGGAATAAATTCAATTTACTATCCAATTTTTAACCAGTGTTGCTCATAAATCATACACAATATGTATCAGTTTTAAGAGGAAAAGGCAAGATGTCCAAGGTTTATGAATTCTTTGCTGCTCATAAATTTTCCTGGAAACCTGGCTTCTAATAATGTTACAGTTACCACTTCCATTTTTTTTTTTTTTTCTGTAACTTTGACAAAATCTCAGACCAAACATTAAAACCTGATTTACCATAAAGAGTTAGTGAATTGCATCTGTTTATTCATTTTGTTGGAATGCTAGGCATTACTAAGCGTGACAGATTTTTAAATGTCTTTGATGATAGTGGTAAAAAGGACAATATCGCTCTACATAGGTGTTAAAAAAAAAAAAGAAGATTTACTTTCCTAATTCAACCATAGAAATTTGAATTTGAAAGCTGCTGAAACACTCAGTATGTCACCGATTTCTGTTGGAGTTGTAGATCGCATTTTTGTGCATCAGAGTATCATTGCTGTCCTTTTGTTTTATTTATTTTTTGTTTGTTTGTTTTGTTTTATATCAGTTTTCTCATGTCTTAGACAACTGTTAGAAAACTTCAATTGCTCTGACAACTCTGGCCCAAGAACCCAAACAGAACTGTTATTTTAAAAATAAGTATTGGATAAAAGAAACCTTATGCCAAGAATGTACATTTGATATGGTAGTTCTAACATATCAGGAAGACCTTTACCTACAGATTGAGGCTGACCATGATTTCTGAGACTGAACTAATATTTTTGTTGTTTCTGGAGGAATGGGACAAAAACCAGTGCTGATCTCAGTCAATGTTAACAGCAAATTTACCAGGCTATTGAAATGTAGGTTTAATTTTTAGTGCATATCTGAAGGAAAAATGGTTAATAGCGAAATTTTTGAGAACTCAATATTTTCTCATCAAAACACAGAAAAAAAAAAAAAAAAGTATTTTCACAAAGTCAGATTGCATTTTATTTTATTTTATTTTATTTATTTTATTTTTATTTTATTTTATTATGTTATTTTTTGTGGTGAATCAAAAACATTTTCCTTAAAATAATAGTGCTTTAATTTAAAATATATTTTTTTGTTAATGCATTCTCATATTTGGGCTCATGAAATTTAAATTTTGGACTTCCAGTTATATTACATTTATACATTGTTTTAAGATACTTAAGACTTCACTTTTTCGTTTTACATTGTGATTTTTTTTTTTTTTTCTTAGATATGAACTTAAATCATCCTCTTTGAACAGAAATTAGCTATCACCCTTTATCCATGTTAACTGAACACTTAATATATACATAATATAGTGGTCTTGTAATTGGAAGTCACCAGGAAATAAAAGGTTTTGCAGGGAGAAATAACCTCAGTGTGGCTGAAGCCTTGTATAACAGTAATAGTTTAAATCCAGAGATTTCCATTCACACATGAGAAACTTGTATTGATAACTTCATGAAGTGCTTCCACTATAATTGTACATAGAAATGAGTGTGTGCCTATTTATTTGACCTCTTGAATTCTGAACTCATGCATTTTTAGCTCTAACATATATCATTTGGGTGGAGCTTTTGCCTCCAGCTTCAAGAAGTAGCTGTTTTTTCAGCCAAAGCCTAGGACAATGATAGTCTTTCAGTCAGTTGCCATGCTTGTTCTTCCTAAACAGGTATTTCCAGAATTATGGTCCTGACTTCAAGTCATGACATTTTCTCACTTTTGTGACTTACAAGGAATGTAATCGCAAGGGGATTCAAGTGAAGAAGTCAGGCACACAGATGGAAGTGAAATCAAAGTTTTCAAGGGGGGGAGGTATGATGGACAGGGTCTTGGGATTCCTTGAACACAACTACTATGTGTTTTTTTGCCCCTTTTCCTAACTTGCAGACTCAGTAGCAGCTTCTAATTCAGTTTATTGTCTTTCAGAAGGATTTTCAGAAAAACTAAAGCTAGATTATGATCAAAGATGCACAGAAGAAGAAGAGAATTGAAAGCTTTCCTCTCAGCTCAGAGAGGAGAAATGGTGAAGCCAGATTCCTCACATCATGGACTGGTCAGATTTCCTGTATACTCTTCCAGAATTTATTTGCTCAAATTCACTCTCATCAGGAAATAAAACCTTTTTAAAACTAGTTCCTTTGTGAAGTGGCTTCAGTATTACTTGGCTGTGTCACTCTGCCATTGGAATTCATTACAGCCAAATGTTATCAACACTTTACATTGCTAGAATACATTCTCCTGGTGATTTCAAATCCAATTTAAAACTTTTCAGTGACTATTGGCTGGGATGCAATGGTGCATGGAGGAATTTTATGTTGATAGGAAGTGAATCTGTGCTTACTTTCCTAAACTTCATCTACTGGTACTTATTTTGGGGATCATTCACTTAATGCTATTCCTTTGAAATTCAAAGTGTCTCTGAGAACTCTGAAGTTCAAGCATATATTCTCAGTTGATATGATGTACTTGTCTTTATTTTACCATCTTCTGGCAACATTAAGATTTGTATCATGGCTTATATCGAAAGCAATAAACATGGTATCTTAAGAATAAATCCAGAGTGTTCTTTCTTCATAGGTTTAGAACCTGTAATAGAGTTAATTCCATAAAAACAAAATTCATTAAATACAACTATAAATTTTCATTTTCGTGAAAAACAAACAAACAAAAGTACATAAAATGTACATTTACTAATTTGCCTTCAAGTTAAGTTACATTTCCGTTACAACATCTGTCTTGATTTACCACAAAATCTGGGAGACCATTTAGAAGATGGGTGAATATTTCTGTTGTAGTATGATTCCTATTGCTTCCAACATGACCATGTCATTTGCAGAAAAAGACATTGAAAAAGAAGGATTGAAAAAAGGCAGAAACCAGAGGATTTTTGTCATAGAAAGAACATTTAAATAATCTAGTATAGTGACAACTTTAGGTTAAATTGTACCTTTCATTCCTTTTACTAAGGCAGGAAGGGTATTAGTAAAGGAATGATTCCTAAAACCCTGTAACTGTATATATAATGTTGAGTTGAAGAGGTTCTATTTTCAGAGAAAAGTAAATATTTAAGAGGCTTAATAAACATAATAATGTCCTACAGATAGAGCTAGTAAACTCAACAATGTTTGCAAAACCCTTGTGTGCAGTAACTTTATGACATGGCTGTTTGTACATAGATTGGCCAGCGGAGGAAGTCAACTTGCACTTATCCTGTAGTTTTAAGTTTACTGCATTGTAGACATGTTTGGAAACAGTCTTTTCAAATCTGCAGAGGGTGAGTGAGTCTGTTTTGGCTTCTGCTAATAGAGTTCTGTTTTACTACTGTGTGTTTTGCAGAAACACAAGTGATTAGGTTAATTAAGCTTAAACAGGCTTCATCCTATCCAATCCTTTTTAAATAATATTTCATTTATGGTTATTCTCAGTGCTACAGAGCTGGGTTTTTTGATTCAACATCTTGCATGGGGTGCTGACAGAGAACTGCAAGAGAAAGTGGTGCAGGCCAAAGAAATGGGTGTTAGCAGTGGCATTAGAGAGGAACTCATCCTTCAGCACTGGCAGCAAATTACATGGGAAAGAGTGGCTCCACCATGTAGCCTCTAGATGTTATTGTTGTGAAACCAGCCCCTGAATATTTATTATTATTATTTTTTTTTTAATTGCAAGTAATATAAAAAATAACATTTTTTTTTTTTTTTTTTTTTTTTTTTTTTTTTTTTAATCCTAGCTTAAGTGCCCAATCACTACTATAAATTTCATCTTCCCCATTTTCTTTTAATTAAGTTTTTAATCTTACCTGTGTTTTGTGGAGTAAAACATGGCATCTTATTATAATCGTAAGGCTGGAAAAACAGAAGACAAAGTACAAGAACACCAAAAATACTGGGTAGTAAATGTCATTATTTTTAAACTATTCAGTGATTTTGAAACCAGAAGTTGACAGTATCTCCTGTGACTTTATTTGGAAATGTAAACAACTCTGACAGTTTTGAAAAATTTTCACTGCACAGTTTTTCCATTTTAAAAACATATGTTTTTAAGTTGAGTAATGCCAAATCATTGTACATATTTTGGCCTTTTTCTTTTTTGGTATGCACTTCTGCATTCAATTTTATTAAACATATTTCCTTATATAATCATCATCCTCTATTTTTCAGGAAGATTGCATATCCATTCCTTGTTCATAGACATACCTGATACATATTCAGTCAAAAAAAATATAGAAACAAACAACAACAAAAGTGGTAACAATTCTACTGTGTAATACTGTTCTTCCTTGTCTTTGTTATTAACGTAACAGCAAAAGCTATTTGGTCAGTGTACTTTATGTCTGGGAGTGTAGTCTGTATCTGATCTTTGCTCTTTCCTGAAATGGTTTGGTTTAAATAATCCCTGTGGTACAAGGTCTCACATACACAATCTTCTATTTTAGTTCTCATCTCAAGGGAATTACTGCAATTTTAACCTGCTTCTTATTCTCTTTCCTAGTACAAAGCTGTCTGATTTCAGGGGAAGGGTCTCTTAATCATTTTATAAACCCTGACAGATTTTGAAGACGAAATTTGGCAAATGTTAATTGTATGTGCAGAATTCACGCTGGGAATATCTCCTTCAGAGAAAAATAAATAAATAAATAAATAAATAAATAAATAAATAAATAAATAAATAAAGCAAGTAAAAAGCTGAGTGCACAGCCGGACTGTTATGTAAGATGTTTATTTCCATCAAATGAATCCCAGTGGAGGCTATGTAGAAAATAGGCCAAAGCTGCAGAGTAGTAGTGACATCACAGACATCCTACCATCAGAAAGATCAAAGAAAACATTGGTACACTGAGAAATACTACTGTACAGTACTGGTCATTTTGATCTATACTTAATATCTTTTCCCTAAATATTAGAATCAAACCTGATACTGGTAAGAAAGCCAGGCCTTCCAAAGAAATGTGCTTGTGATAGTACATTGCAGCATAGGCACAGCTCTGAGAACTATGTATTGTTTTGATGAAATTGAAAACAAGAAAAAAAAAGTTAGAATGCAATGCCATATCTTGATAAAATTTGGTTCTGGAGATTTCCTTTAAGAAAATGAAATATTTTACATACAGAACATTTGAATGAAATGACTGATTTCTTAAAAAAAATAAAAGAGTTTTTTTTTTTTTGTTTGTTTGTTTGTTTGTTTGTTTTTTTCCCCTAGTCAGTTCAGGACTAAAGTCATGAATTATTTTAAATGCCATAAAAATGCTTGTTTGTTTGTTTCCTGTGGAATAAAGTCATGATTGGAAACACTTCTCCAGTTTTTACTGCATTACTCTCAGGCTCAGAACAGCACCGTTTTGCAGTTGCTGTTCTCTTTTCTCGTCAAGGATTTTACAATTTAGCTGTGTGTGCCGTTACATCCACATAAATAGCCTCTTCTCATGATATGCTTAAAGTGAGGCAAATAGATGATTAAGTGCATAACTAATTCTACACAAAATAAATATTTTTTAATCCAGACTTTTTTGTTTGTTTTGTTTCATTATTCTATATACTTGTGGCTAGACTGAAATATAGCTACCCAAAATTAAATCAGACATCTACATTCACAAAAAGATGGTAGTATACAGACACAATTACCTGAGTACAGTAATCATTCTGAATAGTTTCTTACATATTTGTTATTGACCATGTTTTAATTTAATTTGATTTTCTATATGTTGCACAAAATCAAAGCAAATACAAGAAGTGTTTCATATGCTTAGGTAAATATAGGTATTTCTTTTTAGGTACAGAAGGCATTGTTGGAACAGTTGTTTATAATCACTGGACAGAACTATTTTATTTGAAAGATTTAATATATCCCTATCAGTCTCAATCTCCAGTACTACTTGAGTAGTACTATCACAGTACTGTGATAGGACAAATAATAATGGATTAGAGTCTTATGTTCTTGCAGAACAAGGACATGAGGAAGGATTTATTTGCCATCGCTATTAGATCTCAGTTTCAATTAACCCATGTTTTATTCCCTGGCCTGTGTATGGTAAGTCATTTATTTATTTATTTATTTATTTATTTTATCTCCTTTAGGCTAATGTATAGCAATCACCAGTGACTTGATAGCACGGTGTGGTCAGGTTAGGTGCCTGAAGTTTTGAGGTTCCACACAAGCATTGCTATGGAAGCAAAGTGTCTTGCTGTTGATCTGGTCAACGTCAGGCAGTGTGCAGCAAGGCCACAAGAAGGGTTGAAGGCACCTGTGTAATACCCACTAGACGACTTGCTCACGGAATAATTAAAAATATTTAATCTCTCTCTTTTTTTTAATTATTTTTTCTTTTTTTATTATTATTATTTTTTTAGATAAACTAATTGGGTAATGATCTTCTGTAGGCTCTACAAACATAAATGTGGAAACCAGCCTTAAAGTCTCATTGTATTTGCCCCCAGCTTGTTTATGCGAGGTAAGGAGAAAGCAACAAGGCTGAGGATTCATCTGACCTAGAGTAGATACCTACAGCACAGTTGCCATGTAGACTGTTTGCCAAAATTCATCGAGCGAAATAGGCATTGCTAGTGTGCAATGTTTCCTATCCTAAATTAGACTTCCAAAAGCAGTTAGATGAATCACGCCATAAAATAACTACTATACTGCTGTATGGGGAGAACCTTGGGTCACTAAAACACAAGGGTCTGCATTGTAGATGTCTGAAGTCAGATTAAATGACTCTCATCCCAAATCTTCTTTTGCATCTCCATCCCTTCTGACATAAGGAGTCAACACAACTTCTCACATGGAAATAGCTTTTGGGCACATATTTCTGTAGGCTTGACTGCCTGCATTGTGACAGACACACAGGTGACTGTCACAATGGACACTGTTTTGAGTTATCTTTAAAAAAAAAAAAAAAAAAAAAAAAAAAAAAAAAAAAAAA
>CM021765.1:48163866-48190691 GCA_011076525.1 Nettapus auritus
AAAAAAAAAAAAAAAAAAAAAAAAAAAAAAAAAAAAAAGCTTTGTTCATATGGTGAAACATCCACTTCCTAGCTATTTTTGTGATAAGCATATTTTCCAGTGGAAAAACAGATCTTTATCATCCAGTTCCAGTGATCCAGTGAATATTTTAGTATTCTTACATTCACTTCTGTGATCAACACAAATTTTTGATTCCCCCAAAACCAAAAGATTTTATTATTCTGAAATTTATGGTGACAAATATGCTGAGTACTTACTTGAGAAGATGAGTACTTTGAGTCTTCTTCCGGGGAACATAATTTACTATTGCTTACTTATTGATGATTACTTACACACATCAGATGATCCCACAGGCATTTTTAGAGTCGTGGCTACAGGTCTGTGTTACCTTTGACAATTATAAGATTAGTTTGTGTTCCTGTCAGAACCTGAGTGTAACTTTATACTTTCAGCAGGATACTTGGAGCAACTGAGACATAGAACCATTCTGTCACATAGAGCTAATGGCACACAAATATTTTTTTTCACTCCCATGAAAATATCTGGACTGTAAGTCCTAACTAGTCATACCCTTTCTTATTTGCAATGTGTAAACCAATGTCCAGGGTCGACGTTGGACTCTGAAGGAAGTAAAGGAGATGCTTCCGGCCTCAAAGCTGTTCACATAGCTCAAACCTCTTTTGCTACATTCCTCCTTCATTATAGACTAAACACTTGACCCACAAAGGTTAAATTGTTTTATGCCAGGAAAATCAGTTCTTGATTTGGTTTCCTTTGCTTTAGCTCTGTCCCTTGGCTAACTTCCAGTGGGATTTATTTGATTAGGGAATAAATGAGAAATGGAATTATAATAGGCATTCAAACAAAGCCAAACTCTGTCATTATTATTCTATGATTTATAGCTGATATCCAAAGGATGGAGGAACACTAATCAAAGTGGATAAAAAATCACATAAAAAACACAATCCTGATGAAATCAGAATTGAATCAAACAAATGACAATTCAAATTAGTCTTCCGATGAGTGAATTTTTACCCTAAAGAAATATTTGAGATTATTACAAATTCAGTTCTGCTGCCCTTTTATACTTTAAATTAATCTGATATTTTGAATATATTAATCTTGTCTCTGTATTAAATCACTATGGCTTTCACCAAATTTTGTGTAAGTAACTGCCTCACTAAGGCTAATTCTGAGCGGAATTCTGATAAGAAGAAGAGAATGCCACTTTATTGGTCACAGAAAAAATGTTCTAAAAACAAACTGCTTTGTGTGTCTCCCCATTGGTGGTGGAATGACCAGTATCTCCATATAAGACTTTTCAGAAGGATGTTTGCGATAATTGTTTCTCCTTTTTGGGTTCCTTCAGCTTTTATTTTGCTGACCAAGGAAATTAACTTTCTTGAACAATATACTTTGAAGGCCTTACATGTTGAAAGTCTGTACATCTTTACTCTTGTCCTTTCAATTTTTGTGTGAATGACAGTGAAAGCCTGATAAAATTGTTAAGAGGTTTCATTCTGTTATCTAGTGTTCTCTTTTCATCTTCCCAACCTCTGCACATCATCAAGATTAATGTTTCAAGTTACAGAAAGCTCAATCTTTGGAGCTTGCAGATGGCAGCTATAGATGAAATTTCCCAATATTGATTGCCTCTCCCCCCCCCCCCCCCCTTTGTATTTTTCAGTGTGTGAATTGTGCGAATTATATCTGTCTGAATTATAAGACAGCACATATTTCTTTTTCTGGCAGACTGCATTAGAATCACATAGTACAGGGCTTCAGGTTATCGATTAGTGGCAGACTGACTCCTGTGCTCTTAACCAGCTGTTTCTTCTTCTGCCTTAGACATTTCCATTCACAAATATCTATGTGGAGACACAGAACCTGCTGTACTGTGGGGGAAGTTTTGCTGCTATTTGTCTGAATGGATATGAGCAAGACCAAAACTATTCTCTGTCTTTGATGCCAATCAGAATTGACACATACATATCTGAGACTCTTTTTTTACAGGGGGTATGTGTGTTGGGAAAGATGGAATGACCCCAAGGTTTGTTTTATTTTTATTTTTTGCTTCTATGATAAATAAGGAAGAAAACAAATAACTTTAAGGAAGAAAACAAATAAAAAAAATAACAAGATTATTGATTCAAATACAGAAGTGCTGAAATAAATGAAGTAAAATTTGGGAAATTTGACTATGACAATTGGGCTTGGTTCACAAATAAGACTTAAACATAGCAGCATTCAACCTCTCTTTAAGATACCTTTTTGCCAGTTGAATCTGAAGGTGACTCACCATTTCATGTGTGGGAAGCAAATGCTTTTGATTCTCATGGTCGGGGTGTGTATGTAGCACACTGTATTATGCTGTATTGATTTGCCAGCAGTATGCCATGTTATTTAACAAAGCACACTTTTGTCTTATATTGTTATTTTAAAGGGGTCATCAAAGAGTGTCAACATTTTAAGACATGGATGAATGCAGAACTCTAATTTTAGCCTGGAAAATATGCTTTGGAAAGGAGAGTCAATAGCATGTTTTTTGATGAAGTAATTATGAAGCATGTCTGAGACAAAATAAAGAACTGACTAAGATATAAAAAGATACAAAGCAATACAGTTTAAAAAAGTACAGCTGAATGACTAAAGCTCTCAGATTCAGAGCTTAAGAAATCTGCTATATAAGATACAGCAAACATCAGAATTCCTAGAGGTAGTACATCTATTTCTCTTTTTAAGAAGTAGTAGTGGTGCTGTGAAGTACCAGCGTTGGAAGAACAGTCACCTGATCCTTCTTGCACATCAGTGGGGAAAGATAGGAAAGACGGGAAAGTAACTCAAACTTATGTGTGCTGAATTGCCTTCTAGATTTGCTTGTATTCCCCACTGATAATTTAGGAAGCACATGAAAGGCTGCAGTTGAAAATCCTAAGAAAGAATATTCTATTTGGATTATGTAACAAAACGTCTTCACAATAAGGATGGTTAAACATTGGATAAGATTGTTCAGAGAGGCTGTGGATGAGGTTTTGAGCAAATTCATCTAAATCTGAAATGCTCTGAGCATGTATCTGGACCAAAATGTAGAGATTGGACTACAGGCCTCCAGCCAAAATCCAACCTCAATCTTTCTATGATTCTGTACACTCTCATTTTAGGTGTTTTGCCTTCACACCTCATCCTGAATCTTTCTCCTTTTATAGTAGTACTTATCCTGGACATGTTTACAGGTGTGTTTGGTCACTGACCACACTAAGACTGTTTGTATGAATAAGACTAAGCATATTCATAGAACTCATATATGTATATATATATATATAAATACATATTGGTACATCGTTTCTCTATCCTACATTTCTCCTATCCACAAATGTTTCAAAAAATTAAGTCCTAAGGCAATAAAAGTGTTTTTTTTGTTTGTTTGTTTGTTTTTTCTTTTTGCCAACTGTCGTTTTAATTGTTATGTTTGCATATTGCTATAGTCCTTTATCTTTCTGTTTTTTTTTTTTCTCTTGCTTCCACAGAGATTATACCTACCACTGGCACAGAAATAATAATAAAATAAATAAATATATAAATAAATAAAATCTGTGATCTTTTTCCATGTTCATCAAGAAAACATCTTGAAATAAAACATGACTAGAAAAAGACATCTTTATTGGTGCCCCTGAAGCGGCTGGCAATTTTTGAATAGGAAAGGTAACTGAACAGTGTCTGTGGATGCTCACAGAACTCATCAAAGATGAGTCACTAGAACTGGCAAATGCAACCATGAAAATATCAATAGGCTATTTTTCTCCTTTCTGTTTATCATTACAGACTGAAATGTTACCTTGATATAATTTTCACGTACTAGCATTGTATATGAAAATTGTAGCATCTCCTACAGTTTAATGTAGGAGAGCACTTCATGCAAATTGTATTTACTACTGTGCTTGAGATGGTAAAAGGCATATTATTTATGTTAAGTGTTATGGAAAATTTTAACATAGGTGGTAAAATTCCATACAGCCTCTGACAAAATCTCCAGAGAATTGCAGGACTGAGTTAAATTTACTTATGTAAATTCAGTGGGAAAGGATAGATCAGCTGTATTGATGTCAATGCATACAATCTTAAGAATGCTAATTGTAAAGTACTGCATATGCTCCCCCCATAAATATATAAATATATCCACATACGTCTATTTTTACATTTATAACACACATATCTTTTCTTCAAGAGAATGAGAAAGCAGAGCAATTGATACAATTTATCAACTTTAGCCACCGGTTTGTCACTCTTAACAAACTGATGTAGTTCAATAGGGTAGACTGGCTGAACTACAAAGGTCAACAGGTTGTGATCAGCAACACAAAGTCATCTGGAATCCAGTGATGCACCCCAGTCAATAATGGGGACAATACTGCTTCAGATCTTCACTAATAGTCAGGACAGTGGGACAAAGTGTACCTTTTGTATGTTTGCAGTTGACACAAAACTGGGAGGAGTGGTTGACGGACCAGAAGAGCATGCTGCCATTCAGAGGGTCCTTGAGAGGAAGGATAAATAGGCTCACAGAAACATCATGAAGTTCAACAAAGGAAAATACCAAGTCCTGCCTATGTGCAGGAAGAACTCCATGGTGGAGGCAAACTGGCTGGAAAGCAGCTCTACAGAGAAGAATGTTGAGGTCCTAGTGGACCACAAGCTGTCCTTGAGCCAGCAGTGTATCTTTGTGGTGAAGAAGTCCAACAGACTCCTGGGCTGCATTAGGAACAGTGTTGCCAAAAGATTGAGTGAAGCAATCCTTCCTCTGTTCCCAGACCTTGTGAGACACAGCTGGACTGCTAGGCTACCGATTAAAAGAGAGACATGGACATACTGGGCTGAGTCTAGTGAACAGACAGGAAGACAATTAAGGGAATGAAGCATCATTCATATGGGGAAAGACTGAGAGAGCTGGGATTGTTGAGCATTAGTAAGAGAAGGCTCAAAGGAGTATTATCACTGTATGTAAACACCTGAGAGAGCTAGGCGGGGGTGTTAAGAAAGTGGAGCCAGACTTTCTTCAGTGGTGCATAGTTAGAGGACAGGAGGAAATGTTCACAAGTTGAAATATTGGAAATTGAACTTAACTATAAGAAATAAAAAAATAAACACGCAAAAAATCCCACACTTTTTCATCGTGATAAAGGCCAAACATTTGATCAGGTTGCCCAGAAATGTTGTGGGATCTTCATTCTTGGAGACATTTAAAACCTAACTGGACACAATCCTGAGTAATCTGCTCTAGCCAGTTCAGCTTTGAGCAGCGGGTCAACTAGATGATTTCTAGAGGCCCCTGCCAACCTCAACCATTCTCTGGTGCTTTATTTCACATATATCCAAGAGTAGTGGTTGGTCTAGTCATGAACTCAAGCACTATGATAAATAAATTATAATATTTAAAGTCCTGTAAATTAGGTACTTACTAATAAGTAATAATTGAAGACCATTGTCTAGATAATTTCGGTGAGTTCAGCATGCTACTAATAAGTAATAATTGAAGACCATTGTCTAGATAATTTCGGTGAGTTCAGCATGCTCATTAAACAATTTGATTCACCTGACCAGTGCAACAGACTAACACTTATTAAAAATAGGATGTGTTACTTTAAAAAGAAAGGTAAAACAAAGGCACACAAAACTTCATAACTATTCATTCAAGTGATTAAATATAGAAACAATTACTTTAAAATAATATAAAGGATAAAAAGACGTGCAACAAGAAGGGAACCTATCAGTTGAAAGAACCATTCTTTAGAGAAATTTCCTGAAAACACTGTAATGTGATAGAAAATGTTAAACAAAATTTTTTTTTTTTTTTTTTTTTTTTTTTTCCCTAGGCCATGCAATTTTATGGAGAATTATATTCATAGAATACTATGATATACTTCAGAAAAATAGAAAAATTCAGAAAAATTTCTAGAGAAATATTATCACCTTCTATTAAATCTGAAAGACTTTTAGTATAATTTTCATTGAATTATATTACTTCTCTATAGAAGAGTCTTGGCTTCCTCACATCATTCAGGTCCTCAACAGTAGTGTGAATGTTTCTTTTATTCTATCTTTATTATTCCTTGCTTTCTCTTAATTTCACTAGAAAAAAAAAAAAAAAAAAAAAAAAAAAAGTGATTTTCCAATAACAATAAACTTAATTCAGAGTTGTTGCGTGTAGTTATTAGAGCATGCATTGTACCTGTCATGGTCTTTTAGTCCTCAGAGAACTAAAAAAATGCTTTTAGCCTTTGTGACACCTTATAGAAAGTGCATACATTATTGTCTGTTTTCATACCCACTTCATGAGGGTGAAGTTATTTTTTTGCTTTCCACTATTCTCTTTGAGGCATAACAGCTAAAGCCATTATTTAATTTCAGGAATGATTTAACATTTATACAGCAGAATGGTTAGGAAAGATCAGAGATAGAAGATTTTTAAAAAAAAATATGATTGAAAGTATATGAAAATATATGATAAGAATTTTCTTTCAAAATAAAGTACATTAAAGTGAAATAATAAAATAAAATACTACTACCAGAAAATACTACTACTACTCTACCAGATCATCTAAAAATGTTCTTAATATTTCCAACAGTCAGATATTTGACAATCAGGCAGGTGTGTGATTACATCATTGATGGAATTACACAAAAAACACATCATTCTCAGGCTCTGATGTATCCTACAAGTCAATCAGGAGATTAAAGTGATTGTATTTCAAGTCCATCTACCTATTTTATATGTCTATATGAGGATGAGATAAATCACCTCCAACAGTGTCTGGTTGTAGAAGGTGAGTAGACTGATGAGTCTGGATCTTTCTCATAAAAAGCTACAGGTAGACTATCATACACTCACTGTGATTGTCTCTGCTGTCTCTTTTACATCTGCACTTCACATAGACTTCATCGGTGGAAAATTTGGTGTTGTGTTTTAACATGGCAGGCAACTAAGCACTACACAGTTGTTCACTCACTCACCCTCCAGGTGGGATATGGGGGAGAATTGGGGGGAAAAAAAAGGTAAAATCAATCTTATGGATTGAGGTAAAATCAGTCTAATAGGACAGAAAATGAAGGGAAAATAATGATGATGATGATGATAAAAGAATATGCAAAGCAAGTGATGCACAATCACAATGGAATTGTTCACCACCAGCCTACTGATTCTCAGCCCATGACCAAGCACTCACCATCCCTCCCCCTCCTCCCCCCCATGTTATTGTTCAGTGTGACATGACATGGTATGGGACATCCCTTTGACCACTTTGGGTCATCTGTCCTTTTTATGTCCTCTCTCACCTCCCTTATGCATCCCCAGCCTCCCCGCTGGCACAGCAGCATGAGAAGCTGAAAAGTCCTTGGCTCTGTGTAAACACTACTCTACAACAACTAAAATATCAGTGTGTTATCAGCATGATTCTCATCCTAAATCCAAAACACAGCACCATATCAGATACTAGAAAGAAAATTAACTCTATCCTAGACAAAACCAGCTGACTTAGAAACCTAACCATACACTTTGAAACCTATTCCCAAGATTGTAATCATGAAAGCAACAGTGTCACATTTGCTTCATGTCATTTTTTTGGCATGATTTTTACCTACTTGTATTAAAATAAAATTTCTCTGAAAAGGACCTTACATTACTGAAATACACCTCTTGTGTAGAAGAACTTGTCTGGCATGTTTTCCCAGACAATATACAGATCTGTTATATGTGTTAGCAAAGTAATCACTGTAAGTGAGCTTCTCATTTTAATATACACCTGTGTTTGGTAGCGGAGAGCATTTCAGTAAAGTATGTTCTGTGGTTTAGGTGGTCAGTGCCTTCTCTTATTGAGAATAATGCTTGAATAATTGACGTGTCCTCCCCTAAAGGTAAAACAGTTCTTACTCTCCATAAGAGAATCAGAGAAACAAACAAATAAACAAACAAAAAGCCCTACTGTGTGTTTTTTTTTCATGGTTGAATGGTTTATAATAATTTTTTTTCCTACAATTTCTAAACACATGAATCTGGTGATTTTGTCCATTACATATTTTTGCAGACAGTACAAACAACACAACAACAGATACTCAGAAATTATATAGATTATATAGTGATTATATATTATATATATAAAATATATATATATATAGATTATATAATGACTGGTTCTTTTTCACTTTGATGTTTCTCTAATATTCCTCAGATAAGTATAAGAATTTGGTACCTACCTCCTTTTCCTTTACATTATTCAAAGCTATGCTACCTGCTAAAAATTGTAGTGTTACAGTAAAGTGAGAGAAGACATGAGGCTTCAGCAAGTGGTAGGAGATTTTCTATATAAATACACTTGTTCAGCAAGGCTTTGGTTATATTTTAGCAGGATGTTATTTACATGCACCTATGTCTCCTCTAAAAGTTACCAAAGGGCAAGCTAGGTAATGTGATTAAGTGGCTGAACATGGTAAAGGTTCCCAAAACTAGGTCATTATTGAGATTAACGACTGGATTAAAAGGATTTAGGAGAGTGGTAGGATTTTGATTTGCATGTTACTCCAAAGACCTTTGACTTATGTAAAGCCTCCTCTTAAAGACTATCAAGTCAAAGTATTACATCAAGCAATTTAGTTGTTGCAAATTACTCTTGCCTGTTTTTTGACCTTGTGTATATTGCCCATATTTCTATGCTAAATTACTTTTCATAAATCAACACTTGGATTTCTTCTTTGGATGTGCTACATGCAGGGAAAGCACTAATGCAAAAGAGGTAAGTTATAAAATAATTAAACCTTTATAAGCTATGGGATTCTTGAAGGATTTCACCTGAGAGCATTTTAGCCAGCTGCAAAAACAGGAGACCTTGTTTAAGAGAAGATTCCAGTGATTCAATCAAAATCAAGTCTCCATCAGAACCCTCAGAAATGTATTTAGATTAAACTTCTTGCCACTAACAGGAGTATACACAGATGTTGGGGTACATGAAAAATCTAAGAACTCAAGACTATAACTACTTTGGGAAATGAAACTAGAAGTTTTGCATGGTGGAGGCCATTCATTTAGCAACAGCTAAATGAAAATAAATTCTAGGGGTTGCTTAGTATAAAAATCTCTTCATTGAGAGCCTGTGTGAGAAGACTGTGTTTAGTATTTATGTTTCATTGTAGGCAAGGAGGAGGGAAGATGCTTCTATATGGGTAGTATAGTACAAATATGGTAATGGGAAAGAGGGCAGATGATATTCTACAGATGAGGGATTCGATAAGTCTGTGCATTCATGACAATAGGCAAAGTAGCCAAAATGCTTTCAATACACCACAGAGTTAGAAAAGGTAAAAAATAGTTTTAGAATTTTCAGCAAATACTTGCAAATCATATTTTCAGAAATCATATTCTTTATATGTTATCCAGTCACTAAAACCTCAATTTCACTCTATTTATTTTTATAAACCTTTAACCTGGCTATGCTCTTATCACTTTATTGATCTGCTTTTAAACAGTATTATTTAAAAATGACAGTCTCCCCGTGCCAGTAAGAGAAGGCATGATGTCATTTCAGAAATTGTCTCAATCAACCTTAACTGTAAAAGTAAAATTTCTACTCAAAGGTACAGTAATAATAATTTTGTTGTTGTTGTTTTGGTGGGTTTTTTTGGGGGGGGAGGGGAGAGTGGGTATATGGGATCATTAATATGCATTTTTTTTTTTTTTTTCTGGATTGTTGGGGAATGGATGATTTATATCCCATGTAAATCAACCTTAATTCTGCAGTAAGTGAATGAATACAGAACCAATTTTGCTTTTGCTTTGTCCGATATAACGAGTTTAGACTTGTCACTCATGAATTGTTTTACTGTCAGGATTTCTCTTGTACTACACTATAAGAAGGTCTCAGTAAGTATGAGATTAAAAAAAAAAAAAAAAGTTCATAATAAAACATACATATAGAAAATAACAGTGCAGTTCTCTGAAGTTAGTTTCAGCTCTAACTAAATGTAGCTTTCACTCTTCTTCTGTCAGGACCTTTTGGCAAAATTGGGTTGAGAAAGAAAGTTTTTCCACCTCATGGCTTCACTTACTTCATTTTGCTTGCAGTCAACTTGGATTTCTATTTCTAAAGAATTCACACTTTGTCAGATGCTTTCCTCACTCTAAAATTTTTATTTTTCCTTTCCTTAAGCATTTTTCCACTGTAATTAAGGGAAGAAACATTTTTCAAGTGTATTGTGAAAAGCTGTCATTCTTGTGGAAAACTCCAAGAAACAAAGGTACTGCCATCTCTGAGGCTCTGTGGCTGGAATGAACCATGTGGCCAGAACCTCATCCTGGTCAATGGTGTTACGTTTTTACATCTCCTTGAGTGGATCAGGTTTTGGAATCAGAGTTCAGGAACTACATGCCACAAAGGATTTCACTCTTCACAGATTTTAGACTGTAGCTTCTAACTTTTAGATACTTTTAGAGAGATGCTGCTATCCTTCGGGATCCAGGGAACAGAAGCCTCTCCTAATGGTAAGGAACTCCCGTTCATTCCATTTGCCTGTATGTAATAATAGAATGGCCAAGACGTATTCAGAAGCACTCAGGAACACTTTTCCTCTCAGAGCACCTCAGCCACCCAACAGAAAATGAACTGTGGTAAAGGAAATGTTATTCTGCCCTTATGCTGAAGCTAGGTAGCTCTGCATAAATCAAAAAAAAAAAGAAGGGGGGGGGGGGGGGGGGGGGAATGGAATAAAAGCTTGTATGGTAATCTGACTAATCTGACCTGATTAATGTATATGGTTATGACCAGATGTCAGAATTTATTTTTTTCTTCTTTATTTTACCTAATCAATAGCTTTGACTTTAAAATGTGAGGTCAGAATGCAGGCTGCCTCATTTAACGATAAGATGCAGACACAGACTTAGTTTCTCTGTATTGCTTGCTTATTCTTTCCTGAAGTCTTGGATGTAAAGTCTTCCGAAGAGGTGGAAAACTTGCCCTATCCCAACACGCTTGTAACCTGGTGGTCAAGGCCACCATTTCAAAAGAAAAAACTGTGCCTTAGAACTTGGTTAGACTGTGGAGATGACCAGCTCAGGATCTCTACACATTCTAGGAAACTGCCCTTGCCATTTAGCTGTAGCATTAGAAGTAATTTGTAGTGATAAGTTGTTGTAACTACCTTTTATGAAGAGTCATATCTTGTTCATTTACTTTGGACATGTCGTCAGGATACATAGCAGATTATTCCCTCGAGGGGATTCTCATTGAGAAGTGCCATGTTGTTGAATTCCCTTCAAGTCTGAATGGAAGATAGATGTTGAAACATCCGAGCATAACATTCATGACCCTGTAGAAAGCACAATTTTAACTGCTGGGGAAACTTAAAAGTTACCCTGGAATGCAACAAACATGGTATTGTTACCCTGCTGAGGGAAGTGATTGTCCTGCTCTGATACATGGTAGTGTGGCCTCACCTTGGGTACTGTGTACAGTTTTGGTCACGACAGTATAAGAAAGACAAAAAGCCATTAAAGAGTGCCCAAAAGGGGGCAAGAAAGATTGTGAAGTGTCAAGGGGGGGGATAATTATGAGGAGTGGTTGAAGTCTCTTGTTTTTTTCAGCTGGGAGGAGGATGCCAAGGGGAGGCCTCATGGTGTCCTACAGCTTCCTCATGAGGGGACCGGAGCAGCAGGTTCTGATCTCTGAGGAGAGCAACAGGACCTGAGGGAACAGTGTGAAGTTGCATCAGGGGAGTTTCAGGCTGGATGTTAGGAAAAGCTTCTTCACTAAGAGAGTGGTTGTGTATTGGAACAGGCTCCCCAGGGAAGTGGTAACAGCTCTGAGTCTGTTGGACTTCAAGAATAGCTTTGACAATGCTCATACATATGGCCTGATTTTTGGGTGGTCCTGTGTGGAGTCAGGAGTTGGACTAGATGATGCTTGTGGGTCCTTTCTGACTTGGAATCGTCTATGATTGTCTATTCTTTACCAAGAGAGGCACCTAGAGGAGCAGCAAATAGCTGAGCAAGAGAGCTGGGACTGTAATATTCAAGAGTACTGCAGAGAGTACTGGTTTTGGTGTTCTGTTGCCTTAATGAAATATTTTAAAGAGACCTTTAGCTTCCAGGCTCAGATGGTGCAGTACCTCAGAGAAAAAATGTAACCCAAGTGTAAATGCCCATACCATAAATTCTCCCCAGTCCTCTCCAGAGGGGTGATGGTAGACCTGCAAGCCCCCCGCTTGCATGCCCCAGTCTTGCTGTATAAGAGTCTCACCACTCAGAGTCTGTGGCTGAGTAAAAGCAGTTAGTATCAAACAAGCACACATTGGTGGGTTATAGTAGCTCATAATGACATAAACATGTCTATTATTATCTACTCTTGGCTTTGGTAGATGTTTTAGGCTCCAGAAGAAGTTTCTGTTTAAGGATGGATTAAATGATGTTCTCTACAAAATAAGGAAGATGTAACAAGTATTTCTTTTACTTTTGAGGATCAAAATGTTTATTTCATTGCAAAATGTTTCAATGCACAAAATCAGGGAAGATTGATTGTTAATTACTAATTCTTATTTAAAGAATCTGGAAGGAAGCAGTCCTGAAAGAATGATTAGTAAACATCATTTACAAGAATACTACAGAACAGCATCTTCATAACTCTGGAATAATTCTTCTAAAATAATCACAGATAAACCACTATTTTTAATCACAATTCTTGCAGACGTTGTTTATGTTTTGGAAGCAGATTCCTGGTTTGTCTCTGAGTATTTCTGATCTCAGAGGCAGTGAAAATGGGCTGTGTTCTGCCTAAAAACAGCCAGTGGAGAAAAATTATTTCCAGAAATAAGCTTTATGTTGCTACATAATTAGCAAAGTGTTTTACCAATGATGGCTTAAGCAGCTTGGGTAAAAAGGCTGAGGACGAACATGCACTCAACAAGTTTACTGTGGAAAATAAATAAATAAATAAATAAAATTCAATGTTCTACTTGAAATTTTTGACTTTGCAGCAAAAATTAATGTTAAGACTTTGAGCGGTAGGACAAGGAAAAGAATAATATTTTATCTTTTTAGAAGCCACTTGAAGGGACAAAAATGTTGATGCAATATTTCTAGTTTCACTTTCACACAAAAATGATAAATTTGTAAAATCAGGTATGCAAACCATAAGCTTCAGCAGGTCAGAAGAGCTCTAGTTAACATGGATTGTGCAATACTATTGGAAGTTTAAGATTTGGACTTCTGAGTTGTTCCATCATGTTTCAAATGGTCCCAAGATCTCTGTGCCCTATTCAGGCATATAGACATAAAGGCCCAAGGTTCTCAAAACAAGTCAGGAAGAAGCCTACTGAAAATTATTGGTAGAATATTGGTAGAAGCCAAACATGCCTGTGTGGGTTGGTGGTTTTATTGTTGCTCTGTTGTTGTTTTGGAATGGCTTTTTTTTTTTTTTTTTAATACCACAGGTACCTACTGAAAATGTTAAATTAAATTTTGGCTCTGCCTGAAGTTCTTCTCCAAACAACTTCAACTCTAAAGATAGGATTTATCTAGTCCAAGTCTGCATTCCATCTACAGTTAACTGGCTAGCCCACTTACTGAGGGCAATTCATTCCAATCTGGCTACATGACTTATTTTAAGATAGAGTGAGTCACCCTCAGGAATTTTCTGTCACTCTCCATTTCCTCTAGTTTAGACTAGATGTTTGACTTCCAAATGGCTAAAGTTAGGTGAGTTCTGTATGAAAAGACAATGCTTTAATGATGAATAAGATAAACAGAAAGTTAACAAGAAAGGAGGATAAGGTAAGTTGTTTGTTTGTTTAAATACGTTCTAGAAGGAACCAACACAGTGTGTAATCCTTATCAAATCAGCACCAGAAGCTGTTTTTGTTTGTTTGTTTGTTTGTTTTTTAAACTATTCTAGGTTTTCATTACTTCAATAATTGCAATGATAAATAGTATCTATTAGCAGAAAGAGTCTGGGATCTGTCTGCCACTGAAATTCAGACTGCTGTTCAGAGAACTTCTTGCATTAAAGAAATCAGTTAAGTTGCCTGTTCTTTCTTTTAAAAAGAAGTAATTCAGATTACTAACAATTCCATTAGATATGTTTTCATATCAATTTAACATAAAGCAAGTGGTCTGGTCATGTTATAGTTTGAATATGTACATGAACACACATATTTCTCCAAATTCTAACTAGAGAATGGAGTGACTTCCAAAACTACGTGCATAATTTTAATTTTCTCATCTCATTACTGACTGTACACACTCAGTTTGGAAATTTTAAATTGTTGAAAGAATGAGCAAAAGCATCATGAAAATTGTTTATTTTACATGATAGAGTAGCTGTGCATAAACTACGGGGCAATATGTGGATCTATTATTCTCTATGTAAATCTTGCTGGCAGAATAACCTCACTCACTCCAGTGTCCTTTAGCAGGAAATTTGGACACTCACGGTCCTTTAGCAGGAAATTTGGATGCTCACAGTGCTTTGACATTCTCCAAGAGGTTTCAAAATCAGCAACCAGAAATGCATGGAACATCTCAAAGTGCACCTAATTTGCAGTACAGACACTACCAGTAAAATCTGATTAAGCATGTTGTAACTAACAATAGGATGAATTCACTAGTGCTGATAACTGAAAACAGAAGAGTTGTGGCTTTAAGTTAAGGGTACCTTGTTAAACATTCAGTACTGTCAGTTAGTGAGAAAAGTCTACAAGTGCCTATATTATACTTAGGTCTTCAGTATCTTGTTCCTTGCTGTTGTCCTTGTGTAGTGCTCTCACTACGACTTTACCATAAAAAGCTATTTTTTCTTTCTTTCATTGAAGCTACAGCCATTATATCTAAAGAGAAAAAATATCAATATGGGTCACACTTTTTTTTTTTTGTTGTTGTTGTTGTTATTTATGAACTAATTCAACTACCTCAGATGAATTACTGTTGTTTCTAATTACATCTTTTAACACTTCCCACAAGTGATTTATATTATGGGATTTATAGTCTACTAATTTCACCAGCTGGTGTCTGAAATATAATTTTTCAACCAAAGAACCTCTGAGACATACAGAATTCATCGTGGCCTGATATCTGTTCACACTGTATGTTTGAAATACAGCCTTGGGCAACCACTATCCCATATTACAGGTAGAATAGAATCTTCTGTAGCTCTGCATCCTCCATGCAGAGATCCACAGGGTGATCCGAAACATCACCCATATGTCTAAAGATACATCAAGATTAGGCAATGCCTAGGTTACAGGTGAGATGTACTTCACACCACAACCCTTACTTATTTGTGATTCCACCAGAGGCCATACACCCAGCTGGAGAGCAATGCCATGAAGCTAGCTGTCACCCTGGGTGGCTTGCTACCTGTGTAAGGTGTGGCTCATGAGCAGTGTATACATAAGACAAGGGACAAGGTATAGCTCAGGTCATCCCAGAGCTGGGTGTTGCTATGAAATCTTGAGGTCTCAGAACAAAATATAAACTATACTCTGCACTATTATGGGAGTTGTGTATATGCAGATCTACGGAATCAAAAATTCAATATTTTTCAAGCAGAAAAATCACAACAAAACAGTATTGTCAGTGGTTGAGGTGAAAAATCTGTGGACAAGGTACTTTTTGAATATCTGTTGATGCAATAAATTAAACAAACCTCAGATTACAGACTCTGGACAAGACTTTATGTGATAACGTGATTCTTTTTCTCTCTCTTTTTTTTTTTTTTTTTTTTTTTTTTTTTTTTCAGCAGAAAGAAAATCAGACTTTGAAAATCTTACGGAAATATGAAGGATCTGAAATCAAATCAAACCAAGCTGAGACAGCAAAGTCACACGGCTATAATTCATGGATGTTTTTTGGGAGGGTTCACTTTTGTATTAGTTTAGTGAAAAGACTACTTTGGACAAGACTTTCAGACAATTTTTCAGCTTAGATTTCTTTTTCTATCAATAAGGTAGTTCAGAATCAGAAGCTTATTAGAAGAATCAGAATCTTAATCAGAAAATCAGACTTGAGTATCAAAATTAAGGAGGCTGGAGAACTACCTGCCAAAGTTACATCCTAAATTCATACACTCTGTGTGGAGGGAACTTCAAAGAACAGAGACATCTTCATATGAATGTTATCTATAAAAATCACCTTACAGATATAAATTAAAAAATCTCATTTTTGTGCTCAAAGACAGATTTTCTCCTTTTGTTTCCCAACCCCCCCCTTTTCCCCTTCCCCCTTCTTAGCACATTTAACTATGTTTTACAACAGCACAAAACAGGGGAAAAAGAAAGTGTGAAAGCTGAGTTGCCATTTTCTGTACTTGTCCATTTGTCCATTTTTCAGTTTCCAATTTCATCAACACTAGAAAATGTTGTTAATTTTTCTCATACTCGTATTCTTGTTTGAGAATGTAACTGAAAATAACTCAACCTTTCAATTAATGTTTTAGGTTATGTCATGAGATATATTCAAGCTATTAATTTCAAGCTAATCATTCAATAATTCAATAATATTCATAAGGCTATTAATATCTTTATTAACTTAGTACATCAGCACATCACTATTTTCAGTGCTTCTATCCTAAACTTCCCCTCATATATATTTACAAACATTCCCACTGAAGCTATGTAACTTGCCAAGACAGTCAGGGTGAGACTGATCTCATGAAAGCTTCAGTATCTATGATTCAGATGTCTCCTTTTGAGCTACTTTTATAGAAAACTGAGAGGAATGGGTACTCCTAGGGAATGATTAATCTGATGAATCACAGGTACCCACGTTAGGATGAGAGAAATCATGCCTCAAAAATGTCTTTTCCTTTCCTTCAAATATTAAGGGAGTCTAGACTTTCGACAGATATCCTTCAAGGGCTGTGGTGATGAATTCTAACTTTCCTGGCCATAGACATATGGTTCAAGGTATGGTGAAAAGAAGATCTTTGCTCTGAATGTTTTGAGCACAGGCTTTTCAGTTCTGGGATGTGATTCTATGTAAGCTTTAGGCATTTGTGTGAATTTTAATTCTACCAGTAAAACTGTACCCTTAAAAAAAAAAAAAAAAAAAAAAAAAAAAAAGTTTAGTATTAGTATACAGTACAGCAATGTTCTTTTTTCTTCTCACTGCTTTTTACATTTCTTCCTCTAACAGGTTGCTGGCCAAATTGTTCTCCACGGGGCATTTTGCAGAACCTTACATTTGTGGCCTCTGCAAAGCAACCTCTAATTTCTCTTTGAGATGCCCATTCTGAGGGCTCAAACTGACTCCCGGTTTATCCTAGGTATCAACAAAATAGAGTTCTAGGAACTGCATGCACAGAACTTATAGCAGCTTCTGATATGTCAGACTGAATTTTCAATTAGGCCGTGGCTTCATTTGAAATACATCCCCCCCCTCCACCCCCCCTTTAAAAAAAATAAATAAATCCCTCCAACATGTGAATTTTTACCCAGTTTCTGCATTTTTACACTCAAGGGCATCTGGAAGATATTTTGGGATGAGTTCAAAACAGTTAAACAGCTTCAGGGTTCTTTCAAATTTTGTTACTCTAAAAGAGCATGTTGCACTGATCCTTACAGAGTGAAATTTCTTTCTGAAAAATCATCATCTGCACTGATGACAAGAATGGCATTTTGTGACCCACTTGGATCTCCTGCATGTGTTTTTAAGGGTTTTAGGGTGACAGACTTTTATATTATCCAGCAACAGATTATCCTAAAACATTTCTGACTTGCTAGCAATTCAGTTGGTCGTATACACATGCATACCAACAGCACTTATATGTTGTTGTTGAAAGAAACTTTGTTTTACTGATTTAAGAAACAGAAAATACAGAAATTAGTTTATATTATGTGATGCTTTCTTGTAATGTCAGCATGTGTGGTAGAAAGTTTAAATATCCATGTGTATTCTAACTATGAACAAATGTGTGTATAAAAGTATGTGTATTCTACAGTAGATATGTACATGCAAAAGACTGTCTACTAAGCAATGAAGAATTGGTTGAATGTTACACAAATGCGTAACAAAAAAGTAGGCTGAATACCTGACCAGTTACCACCAAAAATGATGAAATAAATACATAAATAAATACATCTATCTTGGGAAATTTCAGTTTATATAAAATCAGATGTCTAACATTTGAAAACAGTTATAGACATCTCAAAAGATTGTTTTCTGTGCTCAGTTCTGCCTTCATGGTTTCCATACACTTAAACATATGAAAACTATTAGTAATTCCTCATTATCACACACCTGACTGTATCCTAGGAGAATACTGGGCAACAAAAACAGCACTCTAGAAGGTATCAATTATTTGCCTTGACCATTGATATCCACAACATTTAAACAATGCTCCGTATAATGCTGAGAAATCACCCTTGAATTCAAACTGCATAATTATCTACGTTATTGCTATTTTAACTGATTTTCCTTTTCAAAACATTAAGTTAAACAGTAAAAATGATTTTTCACCAGGAAATGAGCAAACCACTTATCTGCCCTTCACTTTGAAGGGTGACCTAGATTTTATGTCTAATATTTGTTTAAAGCCACAAAGTGCTGTAAAAAAAAAAAAAAAAAAAAAAAAAAAAAAAGTTTCTATACAATGGCTACAATGGCTAGTAAGAACTCAGCAAAAGCCCAAGGCTATCCACATGGTAAGTAAGCTGCATTTCTGGATGGGTTCTGACTCATTCAGATGCCACCACCCTTTCTGCAAGTTCTTCAGCTACTCATCTCCCAGTCCCTTTTGCCTGTGCCCAGCACTACTCCATTCTAGGTGCAGCACCAGCATCTTCTTTTGTTGAAATTCATGCTGCTGCTGATTGTCCAGTGCTCTAATAGATCCCTCTGCAAGGCCTCACATCCCTCCAGGGAATCAACAGTGCCTTCCGTTTTAGTGTCACCAGCAAATTTGCTGAGGATGCATTCCACTCCTGCATTCAGATTACTAATAATGTTGTTGAACTGGACTGGCCCTAGAATTGAGCCCCAAGGAACATCACTGGTGACTGTCCACCAGCCTGATGTAGACCCACAGACTCTGCCATCCGCAGTCTTGGCCACCGTGCATTTATCTGTGCGTTTGCAAGCATTATTTTAAAGCCATGCTTGGTAAAGAAGAGATTTGGTAAACAAAATACAAAAAAAAAAAAAAAAAAAAAAAAAAAAAAAGTTATAATAGACATCTAATGTGCTGAGGGAGAAAAAAAAATAACAGTCTCTTTCACCTTAGATCCTTCATATTTCCATTATTAGGAAAACCAGCTGCACTGACATACAAAGACATCTTTCTTTTCGACTTCCAAATGACACAACTCATATCAAACTGGGAAGAACTTATTGAAAATATAGGACCATGGTCCAAGGTATTTTTAGAAACCTGAGTGATCTTGTAGGACTTTGTTCTGTTTATTCATCCTGACTACACGTTCTTCATCTGATTTACAATAAAGAGCCAACACGAACTCTGTTAATTCACACACATTATTCATCCATCTAAAACATGTGGGACTAAAATTGGCCTTCAAGTCATGACGAGCAAGGGACTAAATAACTTTGTACTAAATATTTTAGAGACTTCTTTCCCTACTCAAGTTCACGTTTATTTAAGATTAGGGTTCCAAAATAATTTTAAAGCTTTAAAAGCAAATTAGCAAAGAAACAAACAAACAAAACCCACGCAACACAATACCTCAAAAATAAGTGGGAAGAGAAGATGAGCACAAGGTACGGAGAGTTACAAAATGGAATAGCTAGTGAAAATAAATAAATAAATAAAAAATAAAAAATAATTAAAAAAAAAAAAAAAAGAGGTTTTGACAAAATATTATACACAGGTGACCTGATGGACTACTGCAGAGAGATGACATAAATCAGTGTATTTGCTGCTGGCTTCAATAGTATCAGGTAAGGTCACACAGCTACAATTTTTTTAAGTAGGCATGGTCATTAACTATCCTTAACAGGTATTTATATTCCTATATCAAGGAACAATAAGCAAATAATATATATTTTATTCCTATTTTAAAATCCTTTCATTACTGAATTCTTCACATTAACCTCTTTCCACTTGGCAGTGCAAGTACTGTAATTTGCAAAATATAGCTTGCTCTGCAGGCTACCAGTACACATTTCAGACTGAAAAAGATTGCTTTCCGGGTATTTCTCCTTCACAGACAATATGTGTGGCCTTCTCTAAAGAGGATGGAAAATGTGGTATTATATTCCAGTACCACGTCTTATAGCCACTTCATGTGTTTTTGTTGGGTTTTTGCTTCTAGTTGTTAAAAAAAAATAAAGTTTTATTGGAACACTGCTTCTTACTATATTTTGTATATAGTTATTGTTTTTGTTATTCTTCCTGTTTCTGTCTTCTATCCTGATGTTTAAGAAAACATTTGTGGGGCTTCAAATGACATACAAATCTGGATAAACCCTTTGAAAGCTTATGTTAGAAGTTGTTTGATACTATCACCACTCTAAAGAAAACCATGCTCTGGCAGACTCAGCTAATGTGCAAAACCTATTGTATCTTCAAATTGGTCATCCTACACTGTCCTTTATACTGCTGACTCCCCTGTCAAAAGTAATAAAACTTGGGAACAGACCTTGGGAGGTAAGCCAACCATTGATTTGCTCCTCATACCTGACAGTGTGTTGGTTGACGTGTGATCTCTTGGTTTCACAGAGATAAAGTGCAAATTGCTTTTGAAAATCACTGCCAGGAGCAGAGCAGATGCTTTTTTCATAATGTCATACCCAGTGAGCTGCGACACACAGCAATGCTTTGGTCCCCCTACCAGGTAGAGGAATTAGGTTTCTGTTGTATGGAAAAATTTAAGATAAGTCCAGCATTGTGCTGATTTAGTCTTTCTTAACCTCTTCTTGTCCTCAGTGTTCTTCCTGAAATTGACAGATTCACATTTTATTTGCCAGAAAGTCAATGAGAAAAGCAATATCTTTTCAAAAGATAGCATGTATTAAATGCATGCCCTCCCAACTTGTGTTTATTTTCACACTCTGATACATAAGGCCCTGCTTCAGCATTCTTCGACATTCATAAAAGAGTCCAGCTCAAGAAGAGACTGCAAGGTTATCTGCCACACCCAAAAGAGAGCAAACACATTCCTGTCATGCTTAATCTCAGAGGAATAAGATATATTTTCCTCAGCATGCCCCACTTGCTGGACTACCTACAATCAGCTCCCAAGAACAGAACAGTGCCAAGGATATGCTCAGGAATTAGAGGGAGTCTTCAGGAATTCCACAGAGACCAACTTTCAGTGCTTCCCTGGTTGGAAGTGACTGGAAGTGAGGTGACTTTCCAAAAGCCTTTCTGTCACAAAGAAAAGAAGAAATAATGCTGCATGCTGATTATGTTCAGAAGAATATTCACTGAAAAGTTTGCCTAAGTTGACCATCTTTGCACTGAAGCAAGTGTTCCCATGAGCCATTTTTCCAATGGAAAGGGCAATTCAATAAGGCAATTGCCCTTACTGCAGAGGCAATTAAATTCATCTCCAAGTTCTCTAAATCCACATCAGAAAATCTAGAATCCAATCTAAATCCACAGCAGAAACACCTGGCCACTTAGTTGGCACTGGCAAGTCATAGGACTAAAAAGACATGGAAGCTCTCAGGCTGCAAAGTACTGGGAGCTGGGAGAGTGCTCCAAGACAGGAGGCAAGCACACTCTTGTGTACCTCTTCTGTTTTGTACACCTTCTTATGCTGTATGCTCCTGGGGCAGGCACTGTCATTTGCTATGTTGATGTGCACAACACCAAACTCAACATCATTACAAAATGGGCATTAAATTCTAAGCTCAGTGGAAAAGAGTCCCACTGAAAATGCTTATTTGTAGATCCCCACCAGTGCACAGGGACATCAGTGTTATTTAGAACTTCTACTGAGAACACAAGTTCTCAGTAGAAAAAAAAAAAAAAAAGGGGGGGGGGGAGAAAGGAAAGATAAAAGGAAAACAAACAACAACAAGCAACAATGAACAGAGAAATGGCATGGAGACTCAGTTAACAAAAAGCAAAGCCACAACTATATTTTCTCCTCAAAGAATAAAGTAGGTAAATTAATGCAATAGTTAACATGGCTCAAAAAAAGCCCCTAAAAAAGACCAGGAGCTGAGCAGGAATGAAGAAGGTAATTGTCTTTCAGAGCAAATCAGTAGAGAACATATTGAAGGATGTAAACTATGCACGAATAGCAATTGTAGCATGCCCACTGGGTTAGAATGGTCACTGTGCCACTGCTGCCCTATGAAAACACTCTGGCATGGGGTTACCCATTACCTGCTTGATTTTGTTTTGCTTGAAAGTTGCAAAAGTTTTATAAGATGCTCTTCGCTAAATTTTATACTGAATAGAAGCTACTATGACAGAAAATTTGTACCAGAGGTACAGAAGTGAAGCAAGAAAATAAAAAGACTGGCCAAAAGAGGCAAAGATTTGCTCCTAAAATACAATGACAAGCAAACATGTTCCTAAAACTTAATCATGAAGCATTCCCGAAAAAGAGGTCATCCGTGGTTTAAATGACCAGCTGTCATGTCCTCAAGGAGCATCATGTGCAGTCCCATAACGGCTTCTTTCACTGCAGAATCCAGCTATCCAGCTGAGAATGAAAACAGACTTCTCCCTGCCTTTCATATTTTCTCAGAGGGAAGGAGAATTCTCTTCTTGTAGCTTAAGTAAATTAAGAAGAAGAAAAAAATCATCTAGCAGTTAGCAAAATAAAAATGTAGTTATGAAAATGATGAAACTACAAATCATCTGCAAATGCAAGCCATGATCAAGGTTGGCAAAAATTCATAACATGATATTTATTTAATATACACATCTAGTGTAATGCAAATGAAAAACAGCTCTACACAAAGATCCAAATTACAGGGAGCCTAAAAAGAGCTTTTAGAAGTCCTTGGTATGTTTGCCCAAAACTTGGTCTGAACCCAAACTAAACATCATCTGAGGTTCAGCAAGTTCAGATCACTCTCCTAATTTTTTAATTGCCATATGCCTCTTTACAGTTCCTGGAATGAGAGGCAGGAGTGCCAAAACTGTCCTGGAACATGTTTCAGTGCATTTATATGAATGACACAAAATGTTTTCCATCAAAACTTTTTGAAATTCCATCTAAGTTTTGACTTGACTGAAAGAATGATCAGAACACACAGCATAGAGACAGTCCCATGCATGGAAATGATGGAGTCTAAAAAGGTGCAAAAGTGCACTTTTTCTCATCTAGTCTTCTAATAGTGGTCCTTAAATTTTAACCTGAAAATAGGAAAGGGGAACAAAGAAAGGACGTTATTTGGCTAAGTTCTAGTTTACCATCCCACCCGCACAAGATGTGAGAATACCCTTCTCTGCACAAATCCTTCACCAAAATTATTCCACACAATTCACTGCATCTACAACAAATTCTGAGGTTCTCCTGTCCTTCAGGGTGTGTTGTTACAAGGACAGTTTCTGCATTTCACAAAATGTGGCTATTTCACTGTCTCACTGTCATTGTCAACATCTTGGGGCACAACATTTGCTTTTCTCTCTTGATCCAGAGCAACAGAAACAATTTACGCAAAGGCTTATTAACTGCAGGCCAAAGCCATAAAATGATTGTGCATTTGTTTCAGAGAATGGATTTGGTTTGCGGCTGGCAAGAGGTGCAAATTTGTGTTATAGAAAATGTTTGCAGAAACAATGCCTGTGAGGTGAATGGCAGCCTGAGTGCATTATAGGGTAATGTGGGTTTAAGCAAAGGAGTATTTGGCTGGGATATGAAATTAGAGCTTATTTTGTGCCCTTGACTAAATAAAGCTATAATGGGTTATTGAGACTGCTGACTTCTAACAAACAATGCTCTCTGTGTAAGCATGACATTTTAAAACCATGATGCCTGAGGCATGTATGGTTATTATCATGTCTTTTTATCAACCTTTTTTTTTTTTTTTTTTTTTTTTTCCTTTTTTTTTCCCTTTTTTCTTTTTAGTATAATGCTTTTGAAAGAAGAACACAGAAAACCATAGTCTATGAAGGGAACAGAGCTGAAGTATGGGGATAGGGCTCTATCATCGAGTATTGACGTACGCTACGATGATGGTCAAAGAAAAACAGACCTAAGACTACACTTTAGCAGTAGCTGTAACTATAAATTAGCACCATAAATATGCTCCAAAGGTGTGGCTACTCAAGAAAACTCTAACTGGAACTTAATGATTTGGAGATGATGCAGACACATTGTTCACACAATGGACCACAAATAATGGGTTCATTTCAATCCAATTTTGACTATTCTTAGCATGAAAAAGACTAACTGGCTTATTTATTTATTTATTTATTTATTTCAAAATTACATTGGTAAGAAGATAGGAAAGTTGTTTTACTCATTGTTTCAAAATGGCTCCCGTGTCTTGGGTGTCCTCTCTGTACATCGCCTGTCACCTACACTATTTTTTCAAGCATTTAGCTAGTTTTGTGTAGGACTGAGCCCTAGTGAAAAGTGTATTTAGAGAGAGTGTTTTGGTTAAAAAGAGGAGCAAGCTGAGAAAGCATTATAAACCATCTGTTGGAGATTTTCAGGACTCAAAACATTTTAAACAAAACACTAGAAGAAAATTGAGCTACCCTTGTCCCGTTCTCATTTCTCACAGGTTGAACAAATAAACTTGGTGCCATCTTTCATTCCCATTACAATTGGAGGTGCTGGGATGGGAACGGACTCATCTTGTGCCACTGTCAGTTCTTATTTCTGTCTTTGGATGCTGAGTTATAGCAGCACTGCAATGGCAGCCGGCTCTCGTTATAGACTCATTTAGGGACAGAGATAAGAAAAGAAAAGCACATTAAAAAGTATAGCCCATTTCATGACATCCATAAATTGTTAGGAAAAGAGAAAGGGGAAAAAAAAAAAAAAAAAAAAAGGATCAATTTTTAGGGTTAAAATTATCCTAACACCAGACAAAAATTCCTGCCAATCATTGCTATATCAATGAGAGCAGCTTCATGACAAATACTTAAATGACAGTCTATATTCTGCAAAAAAACAAGCTCAGGAAGTATTGTTTCTGCAGATCACTGCAAAAGGTCTTCCTTAATCCCAGTTTATGTGGTAAATCCTTGGCTCACAAAGTCCAATACTGAAACAGATTATGCAGACACAGACTGAGTTTGAAGCAAAAGTTTTTCGTGTGTGTGTGTTCAATTTGATCTGGCAAAATTAAATCCCAAGAAAAATACTGTATCTTGGTTTTTCACATGGAAAGGAGAAGGACTGGAAAAGTCAGAAATTTCCATACAAACCACATGTCAAAAGCTTTAGTCATGATATCTCCCTTCCTGCCCACAGCTCAACTTCGTCAGAGAAACTCAGTTTGAATAAGTGATGACAAATAGGACTTAAGTTTGTTGCTCATCTGTGTACCAAATTATCTTTCTCATTTAAGAAGCAGGAGCTCAGGCCATGTATTTGACTTGTTTGGCCCTGTAAAACAGCAGAGCTGTTTTACTCTTTGAGGTTTATTCCTGTGGGCCTTCTCTCAAGCCAACCTCTCTTTTCCCAATTGGAAAGCAAGCAGCATCACAAAAAGAATGCAGAAGTAGCATTTTTGCTATGCCCTTGCTACCTTATTACCTCCTACTTCTAGACAACATACATAGAAACACTGTGTGTTTACTCATTTTCCAATATATTCCAGGTAGTCAGGGACTGAGTTTTCATCCATGCCCTGGACACACACAAAAAAAATATTTATAATATCTGGCAGTGGCACACCAAAAGAAGCAGCTACACACAGTAGTACCTTACGTTAAAAGTCACCCAATATTGAACATATTGTCTATTTCACATAGACAAAGCAAATCATTCATATTTTATTAAATGTAAAAAGAGACAAATGTTACATTAAAATGCTTTTATTCAGTTGGTTCTGTGATTTTACTAGAAAAAAAGCTCAGAAAAGGGTGGAATGCCTATAGCTTTGATTTTGACTGTCTTCCATCTAAGTGTCACTTACAATAGCTAACATTATGAGTTAGAAGATGTAGCTGACATAAGAGGAAACAACCTAGTACCTAGTTCTTTCTATTTGACATTTCTTTATATATATATATATATGTGTATATATATATATTTACATGGACCTCTCCTGCAGGGCAGAGATTAAATTCTCTGGAAAGACTGTTAACATATTGGAATAAATGTGGGAGGTAACATAATGTGAAAATATAATTAATGCCACCAAGTAGTTACAAAGAAGGGAGGTGGAAGAGGATTCCATTCAGCTAATTTACCAGCACATTATACATAATATGTTAACCTCAGGATAAGGAAATAACTTAGTTTCCCAGGTGACCTGAATTCTATCTCTGGCCCTGGTATAGGTCTGATTCTGATGTTGGGTGAGCCATTTTATACATAAATAGACATTTAAAATTATTGTTTCCGGCCTGCAGTCAGACCACAATCAAAACCAGATTAGTACCACAATCAAAACCAGAATCTAATGTATGTTAAGATACCTGTTTTTTTTTTTGTTTGTTTGTTTGTTTGTTTTTTAAACCTCTTTGTCTTAGATGCTCAGAACATTTTAGATAAACATTCTCATTTCTAAATATATGTTTTTATATCAGCCAACTTATATCAGATGAAACTTACCAGCATGAAGCAAATAACAGTAATACTGTACCTTACAGAATCACAGAATCAGAGAACAACCAAGGTTGGAAGGGACCTCTGAAGCTCATCCAGTCACACAGAATCACAGAATCACAGAATTTCTAGGTTGGAAGAGACCTCAA
>CM021765.1:48210691-48252411 GCA_011076525.1 Nettapus auritus
AAGCCCATTCCCCCTCGTCCTGTCACCAGGCACGTGGGAGAACAGACAAAGGAGATGCCTTAAAAATAATATGTCTTGCTTCACCATCTGGACAAAAATAGGCTCCAGAAAAATGATACCATTAGTGGACTGATTTGGTTCTCTACACATTCCTAACTTCTTAACTTTATTTATTTATTTATTTATCTTAGTAATAATGGGAAGAGTTCTGTATTGCGGAGAAACAAAGAATTTTGGATGGAAACATGGGGATTTTTTATTTATTTACTTATTTATTTATTTATTTATTTATGATTCACAGAGGCAACAAGAACTTTGCTTTATTTGTGATATATTCAGTGTGGGTAGTAAAATTGGCAAAACTTAACAGAGATGCAGAGATGAATAGGTGAATTCTGAAAAAAAAAAAAAAAAAAAAAAAAAGGCAAAAAAAAAGCAAATAAAAACAAGAGATGTCACGATACGTACATTTAAAGGGCTACCTCAGCTGGCCTTTGAGAGACCAATGGTACTACTACTACAGGTGCAAGGAGTAAATCAAATCAAGTGAAGAATTTCATTTACTCTGTGTTTGTATTAAATAGCGCACTCACACACACACAAAAATAGAGAAAATATTGGAAAAAATATGAAAACATGGAGGCATATTGGAGTGAAACATGGAGTGAAAAGCCTGACTGCACCTTCCTGATGACTGCCTCAGACACTGGGAGCTGCTCTTAGGTCTCCCTAAAGCCATCTCTGCTCCAGGCTGAACCATCTCTGCTCCTTCAGCCTCTCTCCAAAGGACAGATGCTCCAGCTCTGGAGGTTATTGGTGGCTCTTTGCTGAACCTATACCATTTCCCCAATGTCTTTTGGCATTAGCTCTATCTTATAAAACTTCGTGATCTATACCTCAGTAAGCTTTTTTACAACTCTTCCTCACATAACAAAAAAAAAAAAAAAAAAAAGGAAGAAAAAGAAAAAGAAATACAAACAAACAAACAAACAAAAACTCTTCTCAAAGGACCTATCACAAAGACCTGTTATTCCACTGGCTGACACAATTTTGGACAGTGCTTATTTTTACCTTATCTGGGAAAGGAACTGAGACTAAACTGCCCCATTTCCTCAGCTAAAGTTAGATTACAGAAAATTCAACCTTTTTATTTCCTTTCTTTTTTCAACAGATCAGTAAAAAATAAAATAAGGGAAAATCAGTTCTAGGAAGTGGATCACTATTTATGATGCATGGCTTGGTATTTGCCAAGATCAACAAGAAAATGGCACCAGCTGCCAAGTTTTTTGTTTAGTTACTTCCACTCTGTAGTCCTACCACCTTCATTGGTTTGATTTTCATACAGCTCAGGAAATTTCCTATTTCAGTAGTAGTTTTCTGGATTTGCTATTAACATCATGAAAAAAATCTGTTTACCTCTTTGTTTTTGTTTCAACAAAGAGAAGGATGCTGATAAGTGTCAGTGCAGTATGATTTGCCAAAGCACCTCCTGATGCCAGTTAGAGGAGAAAGAAGGTTCTTCTCATTTGCACTGGTAAGCTTTGGGTGTCTTGGAACTGATGCTGATTAACTAGGCTCAATAGGCTGAACTGAAGCAAATATTTAACAGAGCAAGGTGAACAGTCAAAGCAAACAATCTGTAGACAACTCACTGGTTGAAAATTTAAACTTCAGCAAACATGAACCACTAACACATTGCCCAACAACCAGGAATAACTCCCAGCCAGGAGAAAAACAAAATAAAAATAAAAAGCTAAATTAGCATGAATAGTGTTTGTTCTGCTTTATCACTTACATTGTTACATGAGGCAAAACTATTACATTTTGTACAACTTGAGGATTGTATAAAAAAATCTCTATAAAATTATGCTTACACCTCCAAAACAAAACAAAACAACAACAACAAAAAAATCTTTCTTACTTATTTCAGTCTCCATGTAATAAATTATTGCCAAAATCTTTAAACCAACAACAATTGTTAGTCAAAGATTTTATAACACTGTTCTCCCTGTCAGTCGTAGCCCTGTCTTTGGCCAGGCCCAGAGAGTCTTAGTGAATGGAGTCAAATCCAGTTGGAGGCCGGTCACTAGTGCAGTCCCCCAGGGCTCAGTACGGGGGCCAGTCCTCTAATATCTTCATCGATGATCTGGATGAGGGGATCGAGTGCACCCTCAGTAAGTTTGCAGATGACACCAAGTTAGGTGCATGTGTCGACCTGCTCGAGGGTAGGAAGGCTCTGCAGGAAGATCTGGATAGGCTGGACCGATGCGCCTAGGCCAATGGTATGACGTTCAACAAGGCCAAGTGCCGGGTTCTGCACCTGGGGCACAACAACCCCAAACAGAGCTACAGGCTGGGAGATGTGTGGTTAGAAAGCTGCCTGTCAGAGAAGGACCTGGGAGTATTGGTTGACAGCTGAATATGAGCCAGCAGTGTGCTCAGGCGGCCAAGAAGGCCAACAGCATCCTGGCTTGCATAAGAAACAACATGGCCAGCAGGTCCAGGGATGTGATCGTCCCCCTGTATTCGGCTCTGGTGAGGCCGCACCTCAAATACTGTGTTCAGTTTTGGGCCCCTCACTACAAGAAGGACATGGAGGTGCTTGAGCGAGTCCAGAGAAGAGTCACGAGGCTGGTGAGGGGTCTGGAGAACAAGTCTTATGAGGAGCGGCTGAGGGAGCTGGGACTATTTAGCCTGGAGAAGAGGAGGCTCAGGGGCGACCTTATTGCACTCTACAGGTACCTGAAAGGAGGCTGTAGCGATGTGGCGATTGGTCTATTCTCCCACGTGCCTGGTGACAGGACGAGGGGGAATGGGCTAAAGTTGCGCCAGGGGAGGTTTAGGTTGGATATTAGGAAAAACTTCTTTACTGAATGGGTTGTTAGTGACTGGAATAGGCTGCCCAGGGAAGTGGTTGAGTCACCATCCCTGGAGGTCTTTAAACGACGTTTAGATGTAGAGCTTAGGGATATGGTTTAGTGGAAGACTTGTTAGTGTTAGGTCAGAGGTTGGACTCGGTGATCTTGTAGGTCTCTTCCAACCTAGACTATTCTGTGATTCTGTGATTCTGTCAGGCACTCTTGTATACTGCAGATTTTTATAGATCTATGATGTTAAGTTCACAGGTAACATTTTCTAAAACACACTGATGTTTTATAGATGTTAGCTCCTTTCTTAAAAAAGGGGGTGTAAGTAAATTGCCCATTTGCCTCTAAACTCAAAATTTCAATGTTATATTAAGATTTTTTTTGATATTCATGTCTTGACCACACTCCTGCTAGATGAACTGTTTTGATAATATGATATGTCTTCATTAGAAAGTAGCCCTTGTTCATTCCATATTGTATCTTATCTTTGCTGGAGAGCTCTCTTTTACTGATGTACTCATCCAAAGTAAGATTTAATGACAGACAACACTTGCATGCATGCAACTTAATTAGTTTTGAGCCTAGAACGCTTTTTTGTGGTTCAGTGATAAAACTATAAACGAACACTTTGAACAAAATCCTTAAGTAGTTAAACCACATTATAAAGTAGCAACATTTGGCTAAAGAATCAAAACCATACAAATAAATAATCATGTGTGTATGTCTGAGCAGGCTGTGCATATGAAGGAAGATGAGTCACTTCGTTTTTTTAATGTTGGCCTCATGACAGCTGAGCAATGTAATTATCTTCCTTTGCATTGTGCTAGTTTTATCTCATTGGTATTAGATTTTTATTTTTTCCATATTCTAATTTCTGAAATGGGTGACATGCATCGCTCAACGAAATAAAGCATTGCTAGAATTGATTTTGCACAGGTTTCATGTAAATAATATTCTAGTACTATTAGAAAGATAAAAATAAAGCCAAAGGGGAAGGGGAGGGGAGCCTCATTATTATGCACATTAATAAATGTTCCTTCTGAACAGTTTAAAATTGGATTAATTTACCGTAATTTGAAATAAGGAAAGAAAGACAAACAAGAAAATCTTTTCAACCAGGCCAAAGGGTATATTGAATATATACTAGGCATAAAATATATTAAGAAAGGTATATAAAGCTAGAAATATACCTGGGGATTTTGTTTCTTATGACAAATAAAATAAAATAGCAAAAATGACTATATTTGCACTGATGACTCTGCCAGTTGACTTATGAGATATGCATGAACCTGGGGCAAATGGCAAAAGTCATTCCAGAATACTGCTATTACCACAAAAATCATGTACGCAAAAGAAAAATACACAAAAATCCTAAGGTTGCAAATACACAGAAGAAAGCCTATGTATACCATTAAATAATGAAATAGGAATAAATACCCATTTTCTCCTTTCATCTACTTTATGACCAGAATTAATGCTGACATCAAAATATTACTTCCAGTGTAAAGATTTGACAAGATCTCTGTAAAGCAAGTTATGTTGCACAAATGTTATAAAGTATTTTTAGAATGACTTGTACATCTCTTGCTCCTGAAGAGCTTGAAGATAAAGCCCTTGGAAAGGGCTTAGGAAAGATGAAGTGCTCCTGGTAAAATGGCATACAAAGAGTACGGCAGTAATATTTTCCACTAGTTTAGAAGAAGGAACTCAAACTATTAATACGGAAGTCTACAATACTAGACATTGTCCAACTTAGATGTGTACACTGAAATTAGAGGGTTGTGACCTAGATTAGGAGTCTGGAAAGCAAATATATAAAAGCTGGTGAGAAGAATCTCAACTGAAGTGACTGAAGTGACAAACAAATAGAGTGACAAGTAGTCAACTTTTGACTTAGTGTTGCACAAACAGCCTGAAAGGAGAGTTATTTTGCAATTTTATCTGATTGCCTAGGCTGACTCAGTAGTCACATAAGAACACTGATTTGACAGTAGTACATGTGCACATGCCTACAAAAGGGAAAAAAGTCCTGGCTTTCAGACCATCTCCACTGCCTAACTAGCATGACTTTGACCTTGCTCAGGTTGCTTTTCGGTCTCACAGTGCAAGAGGCATGGCTGGATTTGCAGGAACTTCTCTGCCAGAGCTCAGCTCAAACATGCGTGCTATATCCACACTATTTCCACAAGCTCACTGACACAATGCACACTGAGGGGGAAGCTGTTCAGCAGCCAAGAACACCAGAACAAATTCAGGTTTCATCACCTACTTTGTAGCTCAGTAACATTGCCATCAACTGATATGAGCTCTAACGAAGTTAAAAATAAACTCTGGACCATCAACTCTGGAGTACTCTGTGCAGCAGTAAATTTTCTTACTAACCTGTAACACTGCTGAGTGAGCCATATAAAGAATTTCATCAATATGAAAAATATATATATATATTTTTAAGAATGTCATGTCATTTTGATTTGAGTATTAAATTCTGAACTTTTCTGGAGAAAATCAGTGCAGATTATCTTTTATGTAAAAGTATTCTACTATTGCACATTCTCCCCAGGCAGCAAATTTTGCAAAAACAGCAACTTTCTTACATGACTGTGAAAGGTGAGCAATCCAGTGGCAACACTATATAAGTGTAAAAGGATGAACAGTCTTCCACACAAAATCTATTAAAGCTAAAACCACTAGGCTCCGTGTTCAAGGCATTCAAAAGTCAAACTCAGAAGCATTACTAATGACAGGCATATGAAATAGGATCTGTGTGGTGAAGCAATGCATCATTGTGGCCAGATTTGGAGCCAGATCATCACTTTAGAAATATCAATAGTTGGATGATGTCCAAGTGCCTTCCTCATCAAAGCAGTATGACTCCTGACTCCAGTGAAAATAATCTCAGCTTCTGGAGACAAAGTCCCAATCAATAATGAATCTTAACATGTCTGTGGGAGCTTCTGCCTTCTCAAATGTGAATCAGTACTGACACCCTTCTGGCACTCTGCCTGCCACGGCTGCTTACTGAAAGTTGAGTGGCAAATGTGGGCTGGTAAAAGTTGAATACAAATATGATATTTGAAGTACAGTTTACCAAGAAGGAAATAAATAAATAAATAAATAAATAAATAAATAAATAAATGTAGCTATGTAGCTATTGGAAAAACTTAGAGAAACATTTGACTGCAGTTATTACATTTCTGATATGAAATGTAGCCCAATACATGCATGGTGAGAGCCCTGAAAATCAAAAAAGACCATAGTCATTCAAACCAGCTCTCCAAGTTTTGGAGACAAAGGATAAGCACCAGTCTTTCCAACTTTCTTACAGATAGACATGTAGATTTCTCACAAAATCTTTAACTGAAAACACTATCTTTTTGTTTGTTTGATCGTTTGTTTGTTTAACAGAACACCATCAATTAGACATGGCCCACATATCAAAGCCATGGGATTTGCAGCTAGAGAAGAGCAAGTCTAATCTGTACACATTTCATTTTGCCAGCTCAAATTTCTAATGCTTTTTCTCTCAAAATAACTCAGTATTTATCAAGGAACTCCCCAGAAAACTCTGGGAAAACAGGAATTGTTTTACTAAATTAGACCCCTGATACATTTAATCCTGTTTCTGATAACATGAAGACCTAAGAAGCTAGGAACTCATCACCACCAGGACAGGATTCACTCTGATTTTCAGTTTAACTCAGAGAGGCCTTGCTCCTCATTGTGTATTTTTATTATCATAAATTTGGATTTGAATTAAAGCTTTAGAGTCACTGCATTCTTAAAATGTATTTCAAAACATGCTCTGAAAGTCTCAATTCCATGGAGGAAAAAGGATCATTTTAAACGAATGACCCTCCACATTTCCTCTTCAATCAAGTTCTACACCAGATCCACAAGCATACTGACACAAATACAAAATTCCCCATGCCGTAGGAAATCTGTTTCACCAGTAGTAGGTTAGGAATTAGGAATCTTGTATATTTTATGCAATTTTTATTACTTTAGTTAGTTAAAATAAATGTTAAATTCAAAATATTCATGGCTGCCACTCTGACAGAAACGTAAGAATCTCAAGCTTGCATTTAAACAGACATTCCTGCAGGACAGAATGGAAATTCATCAAAGAGCATAAATGCTTGCCTAAATACCCACTGATGTTCGTGGCACAACCGTATGTAAAACTTCTGACTGAATCAGGACCTCTAAATGCTTCAAGCCATTTTTTCATCTGGACTTCCAGAGACGTCACTACCATTCTTGCACTGTATGGTTACATGGATAATGTTTCATACATATATGTATGATATACTCAGAGGCTAGAAAAATGCATTTTACTCATAGCATTCCATATCTTCCCTGGAGCACACATACAAATATGAAATTCTAGAAACCTCAACTCTGCAGTATTGTAGCAGAAATTAAGCTCATCTAAGGTTTTAATAATAAAGAGCTGAAAAATAAGTTTCTGAACTCATGCTTAGGTGCCTTAAGAAATGACCTGATTTGTAGAAGCAGTGAGCCTCAGGTGACTGGTGGATTAGGGGGTGAGGTTTCTAAAAGAGCTGGAAAAAGAAAAAGAAAAAGAAAAAGAAAAAGAAAAAGAAAAAGAAAAAAAGCCTGATCTACTCCATTTGTTTTTGGTAGGAGCATTACTGTCGAGCTCAGTGGAGCTCAGCTGCTAACTCTTAGACTTGATTTTGAAAAACAGGTAGTCATAGGAACTAAGCATCAAAGAACACTCAAGGAACTGGGCAGGGTTTTCAGAACACCACAACAGAAGTGCATTCCATATTTCTGAGTGCTTACTGTCACTGCTTGCTTGAGAGACAAACAAGTGTATAAGAAATAGGATATGAGAAAGATATTTATTGTTTATAATTTTAATCATATTTCCTACGATCCCCCTCGCCTGAACCATGAAAAGGGAAATATATCATTTTTGTTGTTGTTGTTGTTGTTGCTTTTTAAAAAAAAAAAAAAAAAAAAAAAAAAAAAAAAGAGAGAGAATGGAAGGTATGTATTAATACAACACCCACAGGACTGGGGTAGTGCATATAGGGAGAGCAAGTGAAAAACTACTTTTAAAATATTAAACATGGAGAATTATTTCCTACCTGTCCTTTCAGCACTGTTCCTCAATACTCAGGGATATGTTTATTTTAACTACTCTAATTCTATTTATAATTTTTTCCTTAGAGCATCACATTTTTGTCACCATCAAAGCTAAAAAAAATAAGTTTATCATTTAAAACAACAGACTGGAGGAGTTACAGGAAGCTGACTTCTCCCTAATTCTATTTAATTTTTGGTTCATCTGTTGGTGATTAGTAGAATCTTTTCAAGCATGTTTCTCTTCTAAATTTTCTTCTGTTGATTGAGTTTCTTCATATTGCAGCTGATACACTTTCCAGTGTTTTAGTTATAATTACCAAATTCAGAATGAAAATGAAAACCACTTAATTATGTAATTTCTTAGAGACAGCAGGATAATTAAAGCCCTCAGAAAAGCAGCCCAGAGGCATTGGCTGTGCAAAAAGGTAAAGAAAATGTAACACAGACATCTCAGAAAAGGACTAAATAAAATATTGTAGGAAATTATACATGCATCCCTGAACAGATGCCCTTAAGAACTGTGTACCTTAATCAACACGAAATACCATATTTACATAACAGAGCATGTGAAGCAAGACATGCTACCATAAATTGGCTTTTCAGAAGTTAGAAAAGATGAGACTAAAGCTGTATATAACATCAAAAGAAATAGGGCTGAAGATTAAAATAGAATATAAAAAGATTAAGTAGGCAACTAGAAATACATGTGGGACTAAACTGAAAGAGTTAAAAGTTTACTAAGTAATGTATAAAATTAAAGATGAAGATTTTCCTTTTGAAGGAGAAATTTCAAAAGTCATTTCATATGATAAATCTGAAAAAGTGATATAGAAAGTGTAGAGATGTCATATTAAACATCAGTGTGAACTTCTTTATACAAGGATCTCCATCCAAGTGCAAGGATCTGCACTTTCCTAAACTTTAGAAATATCTGCAGCTGCACACAGTAAAACCCAAACCAGCTGGACTCTTTTATATAGCACAAGGGCAAATCTAAAGAACTTTCACATTCACAATTCACATGAGAAATCCTTCAGTTACATCTGGAGAAACATGACCATCTTGCTAAAAAGCCTTAACCCCTTCATTCTGATGATGACACAGGAGAGGTTTAGGTTATGATCAGACTAAAGACCACATTTCTGCTTCTGCACAGAGACAGGAAGGGTGACTGTGTGCACACTGGAAAAGTCTCATCAGCTGCAAGGGGTGATACAGGCCCTCAGAAGTGCTCTATACCCACATGGAGAATGGTCCCTCTGTATGTAACTTGCACCACCTTTGAATTAGCTGTGCCAGAGTTATTATGCTATTTCTCCTGAATGAAATCAGCACACAAAAAAAACACCATTTCATCTGAAGTTAATAGAAAATGTAAACAATTATTTATTTATTTTTTTTTTCTGTTCATGCTAGAAGCCTCAAATTGCCACACAAGGAAATCAGCTTCCTTCTGTTCCCAGCAGTTAACATTCATTTCACATGCGTTTTGGCAGTAGGTAATTATTGGCTATGCTCTTTGCCATGAGGTTCTTTCCTTTTATAATTAAGATATCCTTTGCATTGTGGACAGTTAACTTTTATCCTGCTAAAGACTGCAGGCAATTAGTATGTAAATTATAAGTTGATACCAACATCTTATAAGGACAAGACAAAGAATGACTTGCTCATGCACTGAAGGTTATATGTGCATAATGTAAAAGTCACAGGAAATAATGACTTTTAGAAATTTCAAAGCTTTAGTTTAAATGGATCAGAACATAAAACTGGTTGCTTCCTTCTACCATCATGAATCAAGACACAGCCTCAGTGAAAATCAGAAGATGCAAATTTCTTTGAAAGTGTTCTTTCACTTCCCTTCCTTACAGTTTTTACCTTTACTAAACTTTCACTCGCACCCCTGCTCAGTCTGTGTGGCACCCAAGGAAAAAAAAAAAAAAAAAGAAAAAAAAAAAAAAAAAAAAAAAAAAAAAAAAAAAAAAAAAGAGAGATGAAAGAGTCAAAATCATTCGAGTCTGTGAGATCTTTTAACAGTCCCTGAGGTGTTATACAGCGCTTGAATAAATTAGGACACAGCACCCTGCTAGTCAGCTCTTGCTTCTGACTTCCAAATTTCCCCAGCACTCTTTTTATGACGATAGGGAATCAGCAAATATCAAATGTTATTTTTAATATAACATATGCCTATATGATTTATATACAAAAGTGGTGCTTCCTTCCAGGGGAGTGACTGCTTCGACGCATTTGTTATAATGAATTATATTATATATATATATATAATATAATATATATAATGAATTATATTGCACATATAAATTATATTGCACATATAATTTATCTGTATGTAGATTTGGAGATACCTTCCCAGTTCTCCATTAATAGTGGTTCTTGATAATTCCATAGAAGAATGACATTTCTACCCCCTCTTGGTCCTTCCAGCTGCCTGCTGTTTCCCCAGTTCATGAATTTGTCACCTGGGGTACTATGGTACACAGAGAATTCCGTGAAATGCCTCCAGAATCTATGAAATTGTATGAAAACAGCTGGAAATGCCAGGTGGGGTGGGACTGACCCTGCCCACAGCAGGGGGATGGACCGCGTGATCTTTAGGGCCCCTTCCAACCCAAACCACTCCGAGATTTCTGAGGAGGGGCCGAAGCCACACAGGGCTATGTTGTTCAGAAACGAGCAGGGGAAGAAATGCTACAAAGTCGGAGCAGCAGCTCTTGGCAGCCCAAGGGGGCGCTCTGAGGGGGATGCGGAGCCCCTCAGGGCGCGAGGCAGCGAGGCGCGGGCGCCCCCTCGCGGGAAGGGCGGGCGGCGGCGGCGGCCTCCTCGTGCCTGGCGGGCGGGCAGCGGCCCCCAGAGACTGGCGGGAGCAGCGGCGAGAAGCGGCGGAGCCCGCTCGCTTTCCATTGGCTGGCGGCTCGCCGGCGACAGCCAATCGAGAGGCCGTTGTCAGGCTCAGCCGTCTATTTTTAGCTTGAACAAAGAGCGGGACCTCCGCGGCCAGGTTGGGGGGGTGGGGTGCGGCGGGGAGGGAGGAGGCCTCGGAGGGGGCCTCCACACAACGTCTGTGGGGAGGGACAACAGCACCCCGGTGCTGGCTCAGGCAGGTGCTGAAACAAGAAGTACTCGGTTAAAAAACGGCACTTGCATCGGAGTCAGCCCAAGGAAGGGCTGTGGCCCTCCAACCTGGCTTTCTGCTGCCTCCAAGCGCCCTGCGCAGGTGCTGAGCACAAACTGACTGCTGCCTGTTGGAAATTACTGCGGGTGTTGTTGCGTGGTGGTTCACGGCGTCCCGAACAAATCTGCAAAAGAGCAAACTGGGATTATAAATGTCAGCTAAACTCTGTATTTTTTAGGTGTATTTCAAAGCTTTTGGTCTAATAAAGTCACATAGCGTATCTGGCTGTACCTAATGTACTTCTGATAGGCTGTTGGTCACAAATAATTAGAATCTACCGAGAAACAAAATTGGACATAAACTCTTAAACAATACACACACTGAATGTTTTGGTAGGTTCAAATATTCCAGATAACTTGAACTGTATTTTTTTCCACTTTCTCACACAGTTCCAGGGATTCTGATGAGCATTTTTGTCTACCGGTTAATTCAGTGGGATTAGGCATGTGCTGCAGTTTGCCATGAAGTGTAGGGGTGAAGAAGCACCCCTGGGTTAGAAAAGGAAAACTAAAATATGATAAAGAAAACCATTCATCCAATATTTAGGCAGAGACTTAAAAAAAGTAAGTCAACATATTCTAGAAATGCCCGGGGGGAAAAAAAAAAAAAAAAAAAAAAAAAAAAAAAAAAAGGCCCTGCTAAGCAAGTTTTTAAGACCCTGATACAAATGTTAAGAGGTTATTTGGCCTTCTAAATATTTGGGTATGTAGCCCCAGGTGACAAATTATTGGGGGGGGGTCCTTGCATAACTCTGGATTGAAATGGCTGCTTGGGCTTTGTAGCATCCTGCTCCCAAAAACACAAAGAAGTGAAATGCAGACGTGTGTGTGCAGTGAACCTGCAGGCCTTGGAGTAAACTGAGACACAGGTCTTCTGCTGGCCCTACAGTGCAGGAAAGGATTTTGCTGACAGTGTGTGCTGTGATCAAATTTTGGACACCTCGAGAGGAAAATCTTGCAAAATAATACAGACTGTAGAAAGTCAGCCAACAGCCATTCATTTTGCAGTGAGAAGTACTCCCTGACAAACCTTGCAGTGTCAGAACAGAAGTTGGCCTGGCTGCTCCTCGTAGTCATCTGCCCTTAAGTGATAGTCAGTATCAGGCTGTTCTGAAATTCTGGTCTTCATTACTCCATCCCCATGGATACTTTCAGTTGCCAGTAGGACATACTGAACCAGCAGCGAAACAAAAGAACAAAGTCTGTTGCGACAATGTTTGCATGTAATTTCAAAAAAGTGGCCTGTGGATTAAAAAAAGTTGTTTATTCTGTCATTGCCAGAACATTGATATAGTCAGAAACATTATTTCAGTGAATTTTTTACATGCCGTTGAACATTTTCTCTGTGTTCACGGGTTGTCAGTCTTATGTGCAGATTAAACTAAGTTCTCACAGAGGAAGTGCACGCAGCGTGAATTCCGTTAGCTTTGCTGATCCCATTATGCACCATAATGTGAGAGTGAAGATTGCTCTGCATAAATATTCATCTAGCATCTTTCAAGTTTTCACTTTTCATTCTGCTGCTGCCTGACCCTGTCTGCCACTTTTCTCTGAATAATCGTTACTGCTGAGCAATCCATTTGGAGAAAAAGGCATTTGCAAGACTCTAATATCAGAACTGGACTCGTGTGGATTGTCACTAGGACGAGATGCAGCCTGGTCCAGAGTACAGCTGTGGACATTAAAGCGATCTACTGTACTATTTGCAATTGCTCTGCATGTTTCTTTGAAAATGACATTGCTTCAGGCTCAGAGGATAGACCGAACACATAGCTGGTAGCACCCCAATTTCCTTTCTGATCACTCAAAATCAAGATTATGAGTTTTTTTCTCTTTTAATTCCAGTATGTTTTGAGTTATATCAATGACTGTTTTAGCGCTGTTTCTAATAATCTGCAACCCAAAGGCTCTGCTTATGCATTGAGGAAGACTGGAACGGGTGAAATTAGCAGAAACCATGTGGTGTGTTTGTGTGGAAGCAAGGAGGGAAACTCGAGGGATCCTTTGATACCAAGGCAGAGTGAGAGGAGCCACTTCATGGGCTGTGCTGCAGACCTTCCCCAGGCTTTCCTTGGGCAGAGCATTAAAGCACAGCCTGTTCTCCCATGCAGAGCTGAGACAAGCTTGCAAAGGGAGACATGCTTTTCTTCTTAAAAGGTGCTTACTTCTGCCAGGTATTGTCATAACACCTTTTTTCTTTCCCTTTTTCATCCAGTCAGAGTTCCCCTAGACTCAATTTGCATAATTTTCCCTGCTTATCAACTTGACATCTTAATTGCAGAAACTGCACCAACAGAAGGAAGCTGCTAAATAGCAGGCGCCAATGCCACAACAGGTAAAAAATAATAATCATATTACTCAAAGACCAAAGTGGTGAAAATATTCTCTCCTCAAAATCAAGTTTAAATCAGACATATTCCAATGATGACTGAAGTGAATGAAATTTCTTTCCAGTTAGACAGCTTTGATCCAATTGTCCAGAAAACCAAACCAAACCAAACAACAAAGCAGGGTGGAGAAACACTCATGGGCGTGATGGTGGCTTTGTGATTCAGAACGGTCTGTTACAGCCTGACTTGGGGCCAGCTGCTTGGCCCCAGTCCTGTACCGCCATATTTGCCTATGGGCTCACATGGAGACTCGGAAGCCTTGGTGGACGTCAAAGGACTGGGGCAGGCATTTTCCAACATAAGCTTGGGCTGTTATTCTCGCTGTCAATAGTTAAATTCATAATGATGCCTTAGTCTGGTTTAGGGGGAAGTTAGAACAGCAATCATGTTCCCATTAGCAGTAGCATAATCCCGTTTCTAACATGAACTTCATATCCACTAGCCTTAAAGTAGATCTTGCCTCTGTGTTTTATGACTGATGGCAACATTAATGTCTCTCCATGCCCTATGCATTTTTGTAAAAGAAGACTGCCATGTGAAAGAACCTCATTCTTCTAATTAAGATCAACTCATACATAGAGTGCAGTATATTTTGGACCTGTCACATCAGAGTTTGTACATCATGTTCACTTATGCATGGTGTAGTTGATCAGCCATGCGAGTGAGGGATTATGCACAGGCTTTCTGGATGCTTTGGGGCTTGAACCCTCTGAGCAGAAGATCACAGATGCTTTCTGTCGCATATTAATAGCTGTCTCAGTATGAGGACTGGAACCCCAGAGCTGCCATAAATGCTAAAAACGTTTCACCTCCAGGACTTAGAATACATAACTTAAAGTGCTACTAAATATTCTGGAAGCTGTTTTTCTTCCTTTTTTTTTTTTTTTTTTTTTTTCCCCAAGCCATTTTTAAAAGGAATTGGAGTTCACATAAACATTAACGTGTCATAAAATTTTTAAACTGATGTGACACTGTTCTTGTTTTATTTTTGCCATGGAAGTATAGCAACTGGTTTCACAGGCAAAAATGCATTTTTTCAGTTGTCTAAGGACAAACTCACCTGTTTGTTGTTCCTGGTTCCTGGTTGAGCAATAAGAGATGAGTAACCCCGACCTACCTTTGTGTATAGTGTTGTTTGTTTGCTTGTTTGTTTCTTGGTGCAAGCACACAATGGTTTATCTTTAAAATACCAATAAAGTGAAAGTGGTTTCTCTAATGGAGTACCTTGTAAGATGGAGTTTCAAACCAGTAAGTCAATGGCTCCTTGTCCATGTCCTGAGCCATCATAACTCAGTGTGAGACCTTGTTAGTAGCCACGCCCTAGGCCTTGGAAGAAGATAATATAACTTTATTTTTCCCTTTTCTTTTTTTTTTTTTTTTTTTTTTTAAGTGCACATTCAGCAGGGAATTGGTATTTGGGCTTTGTTGTCAACAAATCAGGCTCATTTTCAGCATCGTTTTGCAGGTTGTCCCAGCCTATGCACAGCCCCGAATGGTAGAAGCATTCCTGGTAAGCATCTAACGAAAGAACAGATAGATGTTTAGGATCATTCAGGCATTTTGGTACTAGAAACAGAGCAATAGTAATAGGGAATTTATATAATATATATATATACATTTATTATATATTATATATATACAATGTATATATTTTTTATATATTTATATTACACAGCAGCCAATCTGGTCAGCATCTAACTCTCCCTGTTTTAGAGTGTGTAAAAACATGCTCTACCTTAAGGGAATCTGGAATTCTACCTTAAGGGACTGGGAATGAAATTTGGATATGTTCTTGTTTACAGCAATTTTGGAGATTTTTTTTTTTTCCATTATAGAGGATACTTACAGGTGTATCTGCTGCATACCCACTCTGTTCTCCTTTGTTTAGGGCATGCAGAAGTAGATTCTGCTTTGGAAATCTGATCTTACCTCTCTTTCTTTCTTGCCAATACTTCTTTCAACCAGAGAATAACTAACCTGATTTGCATCTACGCCCTGCTTCCTCATTGCTTTCATGCATGCTTTTATGAAAGGAAGAGGAGGATGATCAGATCCCCGGGTGTATGCTTCTTCCATCTGTAGATGACTTTAGACAGAAGCAGGGCACACAACCTGATGTGGGTTGTGAGATATTGTGCTGTAACATATGGAAGAAGCAGCTGTACAGCAAGGTAACATCTGAGCTGGAGCCCAAATCCATCCCTTATCGCCATCGGTGCTGTGGGTCTGGCAAGCTTCTGTCCTCCCCCCTGCCCCTGAAACCTCAGCTTTTAGCCACTGCCACGGGCACTGTCATTGTACTTTGTTCTTGCTGTTGTTCCAGGTCACTAGATCCCACATTCTTCCAGCACTCTGAAAAAATAAAAAATAAATGCTCTCCCAGAGCTGTAGTCATCTCTTTGTTTTTCTTTCAAGATTACCATCATCTAGTGAACAAATGATGGAACTGTTCAAATTGAAATAGTTTTTTTTTTATTTTATTTTATTATTATTATTATTATTTTCCCCAAACTAGTAATTTTCAAAGCTTGCTTTAGTTTCTACTCTCACTCGAGATAGGATTGTACATTACATATTCTGTGGCAACCAATTAGTTCAGACCCTGCTGTGTTGCTTTGTAGGTGTTTAGCCAAAAATTGAAACAATAATTATGTAACTGCAGTCTTCTTTCTATGACTTTCAGTAGTGTTTTGCTGTGAAGTGACTCTTATTTCTGGGAAGGAAGCAACCTATTTTAAGAATAATTATTATACTAAGAGAAATGTAATTGCAAAAAAAAAAAAAAAAGTCCAAAAAATCAAGTATATCCTGGCCATGACTGGCATGTGAAACTCTTTGCAGAACCCCACTTAATGACTCAACAATTAATAACTGGACCAGTTACTCCAAGAGAAGACGCAGTTAAATTCTCCCCACAGATTCATCACCGAATCCAGGTGACTTTTCATATTTTTTTTTTTCCCCCCTCAATATATCTACTCATGTCTTGCCGTACTTTTGAATTTAAGACCTAGAAAAGATAGCCTTTGTGTCCTTTGGACTTCTTGCTAGAATGTTCCCCTTCCTGGTAGGAGTTTCAGAAGATTTCACAGTGTCCCTAATTTATTGTAGCCATATAAGCCAGAGAAATGGGGATGCCCCATCCCTGGAGGTGTTCAAGGCCAGGCTGGATGGGGCTTTGGGCAGCCTGCTCTGGTGGGAGGTGTCCCTGACCATGGCAGGGGGTTGGAACCAGGTGATTGATCCTTAAGGTCCCTTCCAACCCAAACCGCTCTATGATACCTAAGGAGAAGAATGGTATGTATAACAAAACATGGATAAAAAAAGAAAGCAATCAAACAAATGAACACCACACCTCCCACCCCAGGAAATATGACTTCGAGGTGTAAAAATATTTACAGTCCATTTATATGTACAAACAAATACACTGGTAAGGCTGCTTTTGAGTCTCTAAAGCTTCCCTTACTATATTTATAATTTGGAAAATATGCCGTGTTCCAAACTGATGGGATCTTTCATCCTATTCATAGTTTCCTATTCAAACTGTACAAGGGAGGAAAAACTCAGTGTGTTGTTAAACAGCAGACAGAGACATAAATTTATGAAGTGAATGATCACCTTAAGCTGTTGCTTTGAAGTTTCACCACAGTTTTCCAGCTCATTTCCTACTGATGGAAAACTTGCCAAAAGTACTCCCAGCAGAGATAAAAATTATTTGGCCAGCTGAAATCCACACACTTTGAGATTATCAGCAGATCAAAGACAAGAGTCAAGCTGTATGCCATAGACAATTTACATAGAATACATAGGAAGTGATATACATATATATATATATATATATGAATCTTTAGCTAATTAATGCATGCATTACTTATGTGGGTAGCTCTAAGCAGAATGTGGAAAGAAGTTCCAGTGAAATCTATAATGTGAAAAAGCACATTCCACATGATTGCTTTAGACTTGATATACGTTGGGCTGACCCTACTGGATTTATTTTCTTGCTTTCAAAAACTTTGTGACTCTTAAGTTCATTTGTCAACCTTGTTGTTGTTACAGGATTTATAAAGTCAGAAGTGTCTCATGTTTTATTTTGATACACAAGAGCATCTGGATGATTTCTGTCTCAATCTATAGCTGTTTGGATAGGGTACACAGAAACAACAACCAAAATGAAGTTTCTTATTAACATGAGTGAACTGATTACAGCTCCTGGAAGCTTATGCTTCATTAATTTCCTGTGGAGGGAGGATGTTGGTAGAAGCAGGCCTTTTGGTGCAGACGTGTTTGCATTCTGCTCTCCCTGCTGGGGCCAGTAGGTTTCTGTGGAAGCCCAGAGCTGGGGTGGTGGGGACCAGGGAAGGAGGCAGCACAGGGTGCTCTTGGTCCCCATGTCTGACCAGACCCCACATGACAAAGCATACACAAATAGCTGGCCTTGCTCCACCCTACAAGTCTGACTCAAAGTTGCACTTTAAATAATGTTAAGCAGTGAAATACTGGACACCACATACCAGACAGAAGCTTGTGAAGATAAGGACAAGGTACCTGGGGAAGCTCCTCTTGCCACCCAGCAACCTCCCACTGTAGTGCAGTGCTTGCCCTCCTCCAGGTGCAGCACTGTGCATACCTTGTGGAGGTGGAATTTGCAAAAGACTTTAATGGAGCCAAACATCCCACCTGTGCACTGCAGTTCTGGGAAGGGCTTTAGCAGAGTGTGCTGCAGGGATCCAGATGTGCACCTCCTCTGCAAGAGAGAAGATTTCACTTCACTGCATTTGCGTGTCACTGACTAAATCCATTTTTAATAAATTGGCGGAAAAAAAAAAAATAATAATGTGCTGAAACTTTCAAAGTTGCCACAAAATGTCATTGTCCTTGGCCAACCCAGGCATACAGCTTGCAGTCCAAATATCAGTGCCCCAAATCCTCAGACCTGGCTGGCTGTTGAGAGCACATACAAGGAATTACAGATAGAACTGATTGAACCTTTCAGCAGAACAAGAGGTAATCCCAGTCAAGGTGAAAATCCCAAGGCAGTGCAGTGTGAAGCCATTGCACATACCTCTTTAATGGATCTGTAAAAACAAAAATACCAAAAACAAAGTGTTTTTTTTTTTTTTTTTTTTTTTTGTTTGGTGGGTTGGTTCCCCCCCCCCCCCCCTTCCTGCTCTGTGTAGCTGGTCCTGAGTTTCTTCTCATTGCTCAATATTTTTTTTTTTTAAATTTTTATTTTTATTTTCATATTTATTACATTTCTCTTTTTAGAGTAATGCTGTTTTGTCATATTCCAGTCTAGGCTCCTGGGCCTATTTGCTACACACAGTCAGCTAAAAATAAGCTTCTTTTCCCTTGGATGCGTTATATAAATTCAGTCCCTAGCCACTTGATAATACTTACCCAGTGATGCTGAGTTGATTTCACTTCTATCTTGTATAACTTTTATGACTCCAACAGAAACAGAACATGCTGGTTGTATTTTTCCAACAGGTTTTCATATCAATTTTTTCTCCCGAGTTTCCCTCTAGCTTACTGCTGAAATCAAGCATATTTAAAAAGCACAGTGGGCATTCAATCTTTTTTTTTTTTTTTTTTTTTTTTTTTTTTAATGTGATCACTATCATTGCATGTAAGATTAATTTCATTTCCATTCTTGGAAATTGCTTTTGATCTGTGATATTTAAGTCAGTTCTATCTGAACTGCCATGTGGCATTATTCTGACAGTTTGGGCTGCCCTCCCTTAGCCTCATTTGCCCTGTTGGATCTTTATGTGGTATTCCTGCATCACTGCTGAGGACATGATGTACCCTTGCCTGTTCATTTCTTTGTATAAAGCATCAGGTGAGAGTCTTTGACACATTCAATACAGTCAACTGATCACAGTGGCCTCTTAGGATTTAAAAGCTATTAATCAGCTTCCTGCTTTGTTCAAAGAGTTCTGTTACAAACAAACAAAGCAAACAGATGGAAAGAAAAATTACCTGAGTAGACAACATTGTTCCACAGTCCAGAATATTGCTGTAAATCCAGGACATGGGAAAGAGGCAGCAATGCTGTGAATGGCCACAAACAAAACTGGGGGGGGGGGAGGGGGGCGGGCGGTGGAAGGGGCGGGTAGAAGGAAAGGAAGGGAACAACATGGGTGGGGTGAGGGAAAAATAATCACAGGATCAGTATGAAACAAGCCTTTCATATTAATTGTTGTAATGAAGTTATGCAGATGCTATCAATTAAGCCATAACTAGGTCCATGCCTTAGCCATAACCAATTAGGTCAATAAAAGAACACAAGTGCCAATGTCTTACCTCATTGCTAGCTCTAAAACTTACATCCTAAAACTGCTTGCTCAGCTGCTGCCCAGGTCCACGTGCCTCTTTACGCTATTGACAGGCACTCACAGAAAACACTGACAGGATGCATTATCTGGTGAAAAGCTCAGGGCTTGCTGCCAGCTCCGTAGACTCAGCTGCTAGAGGGCCCACTCGGGTGTGGGGTCCAAATTTTGCTGGCCTGCAGGAATACAATTTATTCAGCTCCAGACCATCTGTTGAAACTTTTCCATGTGGCAATAATTAAGTAATTATTAGGGCAGAGAAAGCATGAGTCTATTGCCTGGGGATAAGGATGGGGGTGATGACTTCTGCCCAAGCTCTATTAAGCACTAAATGTAAAACTCTTGTGAGCAGGGGTGGCTGCCCTGTCTCTCCTCTGTAACTCAGAATATCCTTTTTCTACAGCTCCATCTTTGAGATAGACGTTCAGGTCGCGACGAGCACCAAAAGGGAGTGTAGCCCATGTCTCCATCCTGCTGACCAGGAGAGACAGGCAGTGAAATGCTGTGCAAACAGAGGAGGCGTGCTCGTTCCTCCATTCATCTTTGTGTGCAGGGCAAAGATGAGGTCAGTGCTCTAAATCATCAGCTCGAGCTGGGCACCTCCTGACAACCCCAGGTAATACCTTCTTGCAGAGAAGAATACTCCTGAGTGTTTACAGTGCAGGCTTATCCCCAGTCAGCCCATTTTTTTGCTCCTGTTCATAGGATGTCTAAACTATTACTCTAAGTTTAGTCTGAAGAAGGGCCCATGAGTTCAGAGCTCATCTTTATATTCTAATGACTTCAGCTGGTCTAATAAAAGATACTACTTCACTCTCTGAATCTTCCTCACTTTATTGGTGTCCTACCTGTCTGAATCAAGGCTAGGGATACCACCAACTAATGTGGAAACAGATACAAATTTGTTGATCTGGATCATGATTAGTTTTGGCAGAGTATCACCAACAGGCAGAAACGATACATGAAGATGCAATTTTTTTTTTTTTTTTTTTTTTAATTATTATTTTATTTATTTATTTATTTTAATTGGAGAGTTGGTTTTACAGAACTTATTAAAATCAGTTTTTGTCAACCCTGACATCAGAAGTTGTCATATAACCCCAAAAGACATTTTGATAAAGCAAATGCAGACAAGGCTGGAAGGCAGGCAGGTCAGGAGAAATGTTAAGCTTGCTTCTGTCCCCCAAATTAAATGCTGGATAGATGTAGCTAATGAGTTTCAAATATAAATTCACTTGCCAGTAAAGTGCCTCCAGTTCTAGCAGTTCTGTGAATATGGAACGACTGAGGAAGTTCCCTTCTATAATGCAATATTATGTATTGTTAGGAAGACATAAATTAAGTGATTTAGGCTGATATAAGTTCCCAAAGATTCACTGTGTTTTTCGTACTTATACATAATACTTGCCCTGATGTCAAGATACACAAAACAGCAGGAAACTGAAGGAAAGAAAGAAAACAATTTTATTTATTTATTTATTTATTTATTTATTTATTCTAAGTTGCAAAGCTGGGAGGGGAAACCCTACTAATATAGGCTAATGTAGTAATATACACATCCACAAATACCTTTGATCATTGACAGTTCTATCTTGAACATCCTCCCTAGAGAAGCTGCTGCATTTGGGAAGGAGCATTATTATTCTGAGCAAAAGCCAGTTTTCAGAATATTCTTTTAGCCTTCTGTTGTTTACTAACTCTCTCTGTTTGCTAATTCTGAATCCAAGTTTATGGAGAAATATATATGATTTATTAAAAGATACAGTGTGAGAGACCAATGTGAGAAATCGTGAAGTCTCAATTTCATCTCAACTTCACTAAACACCATGATATGTTTCCAAGGTGTCAGAGAGATCTCACTTGAGTGAAAGTTAAATCCATTGGTACAGATAACTTAACAGACCACTTGATGTCACCCTTGCTCTCCCTTGAAAGAAACATACAGCAATAAAAAAAAAGAATGCAATTTTAAAGTCCTGGATGTGCTATGAGAAGGTAAATAACAGGTTATTATCAGAATATGGATTTTCTAGGATATTTCATACAGAATGTGTGAAAAGTCTTCTATTAAGGGCTTATATTACCTTTTAAATGAAAAATTATTTGAGGCCAAGACTATTGTTTATTGATTTAGTGGCACTGTAAAGTCAGAGCCTGCGGAACCTACTCTAACTGAAATAAAATTTGCAATTCAGCATGGAGAGTTGCCACACAGTGATTTTGTCTTTTATTAAACTTTTACGTTTTATATAAGTGAAGCTGAAGTTACCATTAGGTAAAAGTAGGTGAATAGCTTGTAAGCTCTTTATAGGGCAAACTGTGTCAGCCTTCTTCTTGTTGTTGCCAAATACTATGTAATAGCAACAATCTAGATATTCCCAGTTGTTTCAGCAACTTATGCAGTAGCGTCCTGACAAATAATTTTACTCTTGTCAGTCCCGTGTGCCATTGATCATAACTGACTATGTTTCAGAACTGCCAAGAGAAATGCCATAAACCAGAGGAACATATTGTATGTGTTCATTACTAACACACTGCAGAAGCTCCCTGGAGGAACAGAGAAGAGGGTGATCCATAGACCTTGTGGATTGTCCTAGTTTTATCTGAGATTAACATAGGAGCTAAGAATTTGGCTCAGGAAGTTTATCGCTCATATATCACTAGTTGTCACTCATAAATCATCCTGCAAAAATATTACAGTCCCCTTCAGATAACTGTAATTTGATGACTCACCATCAGCAAGACAGAAATGAAAAATCAGAGAATATTGGCCGGCACACAGAAATGTACATGAAACCTTGCAATCACTTTTGCTTGAGAGACACTATCCCACATTTAGAAGTGAAGAACAAGCTATGATAACAGCATTCTAGTTATTGAATAATATTATTTTTATGTAGTGATTTATATGCATAAACATAAATGTATTTTACAATGGAACAAAAGTAGAAGAAATTGGAAATTGAAGTTACTTTGTGAAATTTTTATAAAAACTCTTGATTTTTCAGAAGAGACCAAAATAAATCAGTTTTCACAGACAGGGAAAGGGAAGGACAATCTGATAAATGTAATCACCCAAAGTTATACAAGGAGTGAGATAAAAAATTGGAAATAACATTTTACCATCCCATTTTACAGTACTTTGTGTACTGAGCAGTCCATACTGTAAGGATTTAGGGTAGTTCTTAAAACTAACATACTGTACATATCCAAGAGCCCCAAGGTGCCCCAAAGTGAGGCAATATAAAATAGGTAAACCAGAATTTGATAGACAAAATATTCAGTATAAATTTGAAAAGTCAAACCTGCTGTGCTTCTTCTTAATATAAGATTAAGGTAATATTTACTATGATGCAGATTAGGGAAAAGAAGGAGGAGGAATGTAAACTGAAGTTAAATGAGTCTATGCAAAGATACAGGACAGTCCAAACCCAACAGAGTTAAAGGTCTAGAACATAGGTCTTGACAAATTGTGAGGAAGAGGCTATAGAGCAATCAGATTTTACTGGTATGTTACCAGTAATGAAAATAATTGTTCAAAATTCTTTTTACTTTTTTCCTAAATTTCTTCCATTAAGTATATTTTTCACATTCATTTGAAGTATTATAAATCTTATAATCATATAACTAGTATATATTTCCCTTATATTTCCTAAGTTTCAATATAGTACTTTGTTTCTCAGGATTCTGATGATTTACGAGTATTTGTAATATCAAATTCTTTCTTTGCCCACTAGATGGTAGTACCAGCTTTAAATCCACCTTTCAAGGCTGAAATTACAGAGTGGCTTTGTTTCATCATTTCAGTCCAGGTCACAGGCATCAAGGACTCCATTATATTTTTCAGCTGCAGCAGCATAAATTCACTTTAGCTCTACTAGTTTTACATCAGTTTCTGTAGCAACATCCATGGTTAGCCAAAGAGATATTGGTGCCAGACCTTAAAATGAAATAGAAATATTTCAGCCAAACGGAAGCATTTGCAAGTAGGCCCTGTTTTTGCTTACTCCGTATAGCAGATCACAGTTAAACCTTTTTGGCTGCAAACAGCTTCTTCAAAATTGACCTATAAATCACAAAAGATTCGGTGATCTTAACTTTTCTACAACTAGAAGAACATTCTATTTGTAAATATAATTCCTTGGCCATGTCAGTATAACCATGTTATTTTGTTATCAGAGATTTCAAATAATCTAAGTTTAATATGAATACCTGGACATTTTTAATTGATAATGTGAAGAAGTAAGTGAAGTTTTGATTTTTATATTGGTCTTAAACATTTTCTTTTTTACCCCAAATCCCCAAGCCTTTAGACTGCGTGTCCGTTTATGCATATATATATTTTTTTAGAGAATAGCATAAAAGAAGCCAGATTTGCTCTCTAGAGAAGAAAGTCTAAGCCATCGTTACTAAAGCTTGCCCTCTGTTCATGGTTAGAGAAAAGTTATATATGAAGGAATGAAAGATGTTTCCATAAATTTTAATTGTAATGGAAGTAAATGAATTTCAAGCCATGGAACTGAGGGCGTTTAAGCAGCAGTGGCAGACAGGGGAAAAGTAAAATTTAGGAGTCAAAATAAATCATCATGAATCATCACTGCCTTGGGGAAATGGAAGAGATATAACATCTGCAAGAGGAAAGACAATGCATGGGGCATGACCAGCTGCATGTTCCTGCATGCATGATGCAATGGTAAATATCATAGCCCACATGTTATCTGTGCAAAGTCCCTGTTTTACTCCCTCGAATGGCAAGATGCTTTGAAAATGGTATGCGAGTGAATTGAAAAATCAACACATTTAATTAAAGGTAAACTTTAAGAAGAGAAGGAAGATGCAGAAAGGAAAGTCACAGTGGAATTAATATTCTATACCATTGGAAAGGGAGGAAGAGACTCAGTAAGCGAGGAGAAGGCCACCAATTAACTGTCTCCCACAATATCCATCCTGTAGTGCGTTAGTCTTTCCAACAATCCACGGAGCTGATCCATATTGTTTTCATGATGAAATGAATCCATTGTCCTTGGAAAGTTACTGAGCATGAACCTCTCAAATGTTGACATACTTCATCTGAACTTTTACATCCCCTGCTCTTTCTGAAATTAGATCTATGACATAACATTCCTCTACATGCTACACTTCACCAAACATAGCATTTCCTTGATCCGCTGCTTTCCTTTCCCCTGTTCTGTGTTCCCCACATCACAATAAATTTCTTACAGTTTATTTAATTTGTGTAGCTCTACCACTGACCAACCATTGCATTTGGCCTGGATTGATGTAAAGAACTGCGACTTGTGCATAGAAGCTGAAGGAAATTGTATGGCATAGTAAGAAAATTATACTCTTTGAATCAGGAGAAGATATGCTCCACCAGCTGAAAAGAAAATAGAGTATTTTATTCTAAGAGCCACAAGAGCACCTAAATACAGACAATATGTTTTTGTTGTTGTTGTTGTTGTTGTTTGTTTGTTTGTTTTAATTCCATTTCCAGTTCTTAGAGTCTGCTAAAGGTGTATCTGTCACTGAGCTAAAGATGAAAATCATCTTTTGAACTGACATGCCATGTATATGAAAGTCAAAATAGTTACTTTTTTGTTTACAATGATTATTTTAAACTTATACATAGAGTATAATTTTCCATATGAAAAGTGTCCCACAGAGGACTTGGAACTACAGACATATTGTCTGTAGTTTGCTTGTATATCTGTAAAATGACAAATTTTTGAAAGCATTAGGAGGAAGAAAACTGTTGAAGAGGGCATTTCCTACTGGATCAGTAACACTGACCTTAAATTTCTTGCTCAAGAGTTTTACAAGTATCTTTGCCACACAGGAGTCATACCTTTGCATTGCAGCAATAATGTAATTCTTGGAAATCAATTTGTTGAAAACAAGATAGAAATTAAGTCCAAATTTCCAATGACTGAATTGGTGCCCCCAAGCTTAGAGCAGAAACAAAAACAGTTGAAGTCAAATTCTTTAAAGCTCTGACCATCACAAACTGGAAACTTGGACTTGATTTAGTGCCTGGGTATGCTATTCACAGATGAGAAAAAGATAGAGTTCACTCCTAGGAAGTTCATTTTATGTTGGAGAGACTTCAAGACCACCTTAAGAATATGTATGCTTTGTTATTCATTAATTTTCCTTTTGCCTGTATTGGGTATGTTCAGTTCATTATGTACCTTTAATACAAAAACATTCAAATTCTTGTCAGAGTTAGATGGATATTGTAGATAATTTTCCATTGACATATATTTATATATTTTAATGACATCTTCATATTTCCCAGGGTGTAGCAATGGATCTGGTAACACTGAAGTGGCTCCAGACATTGGCTATCATTTTATGCACCTGTGGTGCAGTGTAACTGACAAGACCAAAGCATTGGCAAAGAAATCAGTGGGAACTCCATCCAAGGAGACACTAACATCAGCTCCCTCTCTTCTATTCTTTACAGCTTGTTACACGAACCAAGACACAGTGGAACCAATTTCTTACTTGATGGCTTTACCTTTAAGCAGTGCTGCTCAAAGCAAATTTGCACAGTTATTGTTAAAAGATGAATGTACTTACAGAAATTCTTTCACAGTAGTTATCACTTGAGAAGCTGAAGCTACTGTGGACTGAGAAAGTCTAAGTCTAACAGAAGCATATAGAAGAAATAGAAGAAAAAATACATTTTAAGTGTATTTGCCAGACCAGACAAATGATCTGTCATATTTCTTACATTTGCTTCTCTTTTTACCTGAAGTTTCTGTACTACAGATTCAGGTTATTGTCCAACCTGTCCAACCAGATTTCCCACCTGAACAAGTTGGAACAATTTGTATCAAGATATACAAGAACATCACATCTAAAATTGACCTGGGAACAGAGGTAACTGTTCTCTTAAGAGATTTAGAACAAGGCTACCTTGCTCTGACTTCCAGACAGAAGCCATGAAAATAGTCCAGGGAAACAGGTAGCCTCTTGCCTCTCTTAACATAAGCAGGAGTTATATATTCTTTAACTTACTTTTCTGTGGTTCATTAGAAACATCCTCCTAAAAGTTGGATCACAAACACTGAATAAGGATATAGCATGCACAACAAGTATGAGATCACAGAATCACAGAATCACAGAATTTCTAGGTTGGAAGAGACCTCAAGATCATCGAGTCCAACCTCTGACCTAACACTAACAGTCCCCACTAAACCATATCCCTAAGCTCTACATCTAAATGACTTTTAAATACTTCCAGGGATGGTGACTCCACCACTTCCCTGGGCAGCCTGTTCCAATGTCTAACAACCCTTTCGGTAAAGAAGTTCTTCCTAAGATCCAACCTAAAACTCCCCTGGTGCAACTTAAGCCCATTCCCCCTCGTCCTGTCACCAGTCACATGGGAGAACAGACCAACCCCCACCTCGGTACAGCCTCCTTTGAGGTACCTGTAGAGAGTGATAAGGTCACCTGAGCCTTCTTTTCTCCAGGCTGAACAATCCCAGCTCCCTCGGTCGCTCCTCGTAGGACTTGTTCTCCAGGCCCCTCACCAGCTTAGTCGCCCTTCTCTGGACTCGCTCAAGCACCTCGATGTCCTTCTTGTAGCGAGGGGCCCAAAACTGAACACAGTATTCGAGGTGCGGCCTCACCAGAGCCGAGTACAGGGGGACGATCACCTCCCTAGCCCTGCTGGTCACACTGTTTCTTATACAAGCCAGGATGCTGTTGGCCTTCTTGGCCACCTGAGCACACTGCTGGCTCATATTCAGCCGACTATCAACCATCACTCCCAGGTCCTTCTCTGCCTGGCAGCTCTCCAACCACTCATCTCCCAGCCTGTAGCTCTGTTTGGGGTTGTTGTGCCCCAGGTGCAGGACCCGGCACTTGGCCTTGTTGAACTTCATGCAGTTGACCTCAGCCCATCGGTGCAGCCTATCCAGATCCTCCTGCAGAGTCTTCCTACCCTCGAACAGATCGACACATGCACCTAACTTGGTGTCATCTGCAAACTTACTGAGGGTGCACTCAATGCCGTCGTCCAGATCATCGATGAAGATATTAAAGAGGACCGGCCCCAGCACCAAGCCCTGGGGAACGCCACTAGTGACCGGCCTCCAACTGGATTTGACTCCGTTTATCACGACTCTTTGGGCCCGGCCATCCAGCCAGTTTCTAACCCAACGAAGCGTGCGCCAGTCCAAGCCAAGAGCAGCCAGTTTCCTGAGGAGAATGCTGTGGGAAACAGTGTCAAAAGCCTTGCTGAAGTCAAGGTAGACCACATCCACAGCCTTTCCCTCATCCACCCAGCACGTCACTTTGTCATAGAAGGAGATCAGCTTCGTCAAGCAGGACCTGCCCTTCATAAACCCATGCTGACTGGGCCTGTTTGCCTGCTTGCCCTGCAGGTGCTGTGTGATGACTCTCAAGATAATCTGCTCCATGAGCTTCCCTGGCACTGAGGTCAAACTGACAGGCCTGTAGTTTCCCGGGTCAGTCTTCCGGCCCTTCTTGCAGATGGGCGTCACGTTTGCTAGCCACCAGTCAACTGGGATGGTGTCAACCACTTTCAAAGAGTTTTACATGATCTATTGTTCCACATCCCTCTGAATATCCTGAATTTACCAGTCTCCAGAAAGTGTGTAATGTGAAGATTTGGTACAATATGGTACACAAAAAAAAGCACATGATGCTTCTCTGGGCCAGGTAAGTGTTGTATTTCTGGTAGTTTTTGTGAGAAATAGTATGCATGCTTTCATTAGTTGGATGAACAGACAAACAGACTGAAACAGTAAGGAAGGGTAAATATATCTTTCCCACCCTGGAACATTCTACCAGTTCCAGAAAACTGGTACAACAGCACTTCCACAGGTACAGCTGGTGGATTTGGCAAATTGAGCTTGTCTTCAAGAAAGCAAAGCTTATAGCTTTTACAGTGCCATCTGGAGGCAGACCTTTCATCACCTTTTGTTTGGCACTAACACATTACTTACTCTTGCAAAAGGGAAAAATGAATAATGTTCTGCAAAATTAATGTTTTATTCAAGAAAAGACAATATAAGGTTAAAAACCGAGTGATGGAAAACTGCTGAAAGTTTTTACCCAAACTTCAAAGAAAAGAACAACAATATATGGCATTACAAAGAAAATGTCACTGAAAAGAGAATAAAGGCTCAGATCTAAAAAAAATGACTAGTTGAGATGACTTTCCTATGGCTTCCCCATAACTTCTCATGGTATTCTCCGGAAAGATGGAATTTTTATCAATTTTTCTATAGATTCCTTAATTTCTTTGCTTGACCTTGACTGAAAATTAGCATGGTGCTTATGAGAGTCAAAATGCCTTACTGACACAACCCCCTTGGTTGTGTTTTATTGCAGTTCCAGTTGCAGAAGCTGTTTCAGATATTTGAGTCTGGTGCCATTCCATGGAGGTGCCATTCCAGGCATGTTTGGAAAGCTGTGGCATTTTGTTCAGCTTTCAGAACAGGTATGGCCAAAGAAAGAAAGATGCCTGGCAAATCCATGAATGTGTGAGTAGTTCACAGACAGTTTGTATCTTTTGTCCTTTGAGAAAATTCATGCAGGTCTGCTTCAAAGTCTTCTCTAGTTATTATATGGGAAAAGATTTGAACAACTTTGGAACCGTAGGCACAATCCAAGGTTATACCTTGTTATTTGCAAAGAGTAGACCAAAACAAGGGAATGATTTGATGGACTGTTTGTACTGTTCAGTTGACAGACATGAAAAAGGAAGAGAAATGGAGGGATGAGTAAAGATGGCCCCTCAGATTGTACATAATGACTCATACCTGAATTTACTGCCTAGAGGGAAGCTTCAGGATGTCACTACAAAGGTTGCACCGGTCATGTAAATACAGCTCTGTAAGACAACCATAAATCTTTTCCTGTGGTAAGAAGCAGATGAGAATAAAGCAAGTGAAGGAAAATGAGAGTACATCAGATCAAGCAGAAGGCTGAAGGGGAAGGCAGAGTGAATTAGCTTAGTGGTCCTCAATCACTGCTCTCAGACAAGCTTAATAGCCTGGGATAGGAACTTAGTAGAAATCAGACTTTCTTGTCACAGATAGTAAAAACTAAAGCCAGAACCTGGAAAACAAACAATTAGAATTGATGAAATTGAAAGGTCTGTATCTCCAACTAAGTTTCTCAAAGTTTGAGTTAATGCTTTGGATCTGTTTTTGCTCCATGTCTAATACGTATAAGAGAGATGATATAATGTGTCAGCAGAGAAGAGATCTGATAGCAAAGGAAGTTCTATTATAGCCAATATAATCTTCCTTTTTTTTTTTTTTTTTTTTTTTTTTTTTTTCCTTCATAGATCTAAAACTCCTCTGTTAGAAGCACAAGTTTTTTTCTAATTTTAATAGCTCTGCTGGTGTATGATTCTTCCTACATGTTTTCACATGCATTTAACCTGTTGATTTTTAAGCTCATATTGTTAACAGAAGAGTTTCTGTGCATCCATTCTTTAGTCAACCTGGAGTTTGTGTTTTTGTTCATGATGAGGGTTGTTTTGTTGTTTATTTATTTATTTATTTATACTTTGAAGTTAATAGATGCAAGGAAGCCCATTATAGGATTATTGTTTTCTAACTTCAGCACACAGGGTGTCTCTGGTCATTGTTTGCCTGATAAAAAGAGAAGCTTTAAACATGATCTCAATGGTGAGTGTACTGAACAACTGATTGCAAAGTCTAGCAGATAGATTTTATTTACGTTTTGTAGCTCAAATTAACTCTAAAGCTTCAGAAGTTCATTGTGTTAAATCCTCATTTTTTTATGAGTGCATACTTTAAGAATAAGTCCCCTCTGAGAAGGAAAGTGCTATCTCTTTGAAGCTCTGGCATGCTGTTGAATAGCATATAACAGACTGCTTTCTGCTGTCAGGAAGCTTAATGAGCTGCCTTCTAGGGAAGAAACTGAAGTAAATTCTAGGTTTTTACTTGTTGGAGAGCAATTTTATTATACCTGTAAAAGGAAAAATAAAATCTTTATCCTTTTTTCTACTGTTTGCAAGGCATTGACAGACACTTGGAAAATGGAATAAATTTGAACTCCAGACAGTTTCTTTATCTGACAGATAAAAAAAAAACTAAATTAATTTTAAATTAACATATTTTGCTGTATTTATATATTTTACTGCTCTTCACTCAACAAATGTGGGGGAGTGTGCTCCCCTGCTCTCACACATGCATACTCACACTTTTCTTTATAGTTATTTCTGTTTCTCTTTTGCCTGAAATCTTGGTCCTGGACCAGGTAATGTTAGGCACAGCACACACTGAGCAAAAAGAAAGTCCCTGCACTGATACATTTATAATTAAGATAAAAATATAAATTCTTTTATAGGAGTGAAATAAGGTTACCTTGCCTGGTAATGTGATTTGTAGTGGCCTCAGCACGCAAGCAATCATTCACAATACTTGAACTGGTTTTGAAGCAGAGGCAGGCTTTGAGGAGGAAGGAAAATGATGTAGATTTATGTATAATTACTGGACACTCTTCCCAAGGATGAGGATCAGGATAGGAGAAAACTAAAAATTCTGGCTAGAAAATTTTCCAGCAGGGTAGTGGACGGAAATGAAAGGATGATGAAGTGGCAAAGGTTTAAATTGAATGGAAATAAGCCATTAGGGGCTTCAGGAGGAAAAACAGCTTGATTGATTCATTTCAACTATTCAGATTTAATGTTTAAGATAATCAAGTGTCTCCTGATTTAATAATGTGGGTGGTTGTATGAACTTTTGTCAAACTTACCTAATGCTTGCAGTTGATGTTTGGAGATTTGTTGTTTATGAGTCACCTGTCACAGTACTACAAAGGTCATAGGGATAATCCATTCATCCACAAACACCCCAGAGATCTTTCTGGACTTTCAGACTACAGATGAAGGAACATTTCCAGTCCCCAGAAAGCAATCAACCAACCAAACCAAACCAACCAACCAACCAACAATGGCAACAACAAAACAAACAAACAAACAAACAAACAAACAAAAACAGCTTCTGGAAGTTTGTCTTCCCTTACAAATACCAGCATCACAAGTTACGAGAATATACTTCTGCATCACTTCTGCATGCAGTTACCTGCATGTAAAATGAATGTAATTTTCCAGGACTTTTCTTTCCGTATTGGAAAAATAACTTTCTACAGATACCTCCTGATAGATTCACTCATTCATGAACATTATACCATCCCTCTCCTCCCTATTCCCCATCACACCTGACTGCTTACAGATGCACAAGCTCTAGAACAGAAATAGTTAAACTAATCTTAAGTTTTTTGGATAGGTTTCTGTACTTCTTCATAATGAGTCATTGAGACATCCATAATATTTTTTTTTGGTCCACATGTCTTTGCGGCTGTGAAAAAAATGGAAGACACTCGTGTGACCTTCACAACTATTTTTCGTTTGGAAGTGAAAACAAAATGAGGTGTGTACCTAGCTGTATGGTTGAAAGCCCATGGACAGCATAGAATTTCCATGCAAAACTGTCAGATAGACCTCTTCTATCTGAAACTGAATCTGTCCATCGTCAGACTCCATTGCAGCTAAAAACACAAGGAGGAGAGAGAAAGCTGACACAGACTACTGTGAGCTCTTTGCATGCTATATTTGCACAGATGTGCATGATTACACAATTCTTTGGCTTAAAAAAAAAAAAGTGGAGAGTGAGTAACCAAATGTGGAATACACGTGGTGGTCTGCTCAAATGTCCCCATGAAATTGCACTGGGGTATCTCTGTCTTTCTGTCAGCAGTAGATTTCTCCAAAGCTTGCTCTTGAGGAGGTGTTAAATCCCAGAAAATCTTTTCTGAGATTTATCAGTTGGAAGCAAATTTTGGTCGAGTGGGAAAGAATAGATGCAGTGATAAAGCACTCAGAGCTGGAAAAGAGAGCTATGGCAAGACAGCTGTATAACACACCATTTGCAATGCAGAAAGCAGGCACAGAATGATATAGGAGGAGTTGCCATGGACTCTATTTATTTTCATTTCCATGAGTGATCCACAAGGATGATGTAGTCAGTGTTGAGAGGAAAGTGAGTAAGCAGAGGCCTAAAATTTCTTCTCTGAGGACTGGTCAGTGGGGGAGCTGGGTCTGAGTGCTGATGACTTCAGCTAGATCTCTCCAGGGTATTGGAGCCTCTAGGCTGGTAGATGGGTTTCTCTTCTAGTTTTGGTCTTAAATCTTTTCTATGCAATATAAAACTATTAACGACTATCACAGTGTGCAAAAGCAGAAGACTTGCATCTGTCTCAGAGGTCCCATTTTAAAAGTCAGAGAGAAGTCTGTGCATTGTAACTAAATAGTAAGATGTGATTTGACTGTGAGCCCTTACCATCTCCTGGAAAACATGGTAAAAAGAATTCCATGCTTAAAAACTAAGAGAAGATTTGGAGCTAGCATGAGTGGACTGAAGGAACTGGTTATGTTCTCTGCAGCTGATCTGTAATACACTTCAAAAAAAAAAAAAAAAAAAAAGAAACAACTTAAAGTTTAAGAAATTTAAACTTATTGCATGGAACAACATAAAAACTGGCTACAAAGGCTAATGGGCAGGGTAACTTCCCCTGTTTGAAAGGGTAAGATTGAAGTTTGAACTCCATTAGCTGTTTGGAGGGCAGTGGCATCAGTATAGTCAAAATAAGCCTGGAGAAAGTTACAATATGTAGTGTCAGAGCTGTCAAAATGCAAGCATTTTATTATCCTAAGATTTCAATGAAGAGTCTTTTTTTTTTTTTTTTTTAATGTTAAAAACAAAACAAAACAAACAAACAAACAAATATAATGTAGCACAACAAAAGCCCAATGGCATCTGAGAAATATTTTGCCAGAATTTGTATGTAGGATAGAAGTTGGGGGAAGCAGGATCAAATATTAAAAAAAAAAAAAAAAAAAAAAAAGTGAGTCTGAGAGAGAGGAAAGTGTGCAAAGTGTGCAGTTGTCAACAGCAGTAAAGAAATTAGAAGGAGGAGAATTTATAAGGGGAGGAGAGAATTTCAAACGAGATGAACTTGAGTTGGCAGCAGATGGTCCAAAAGTACCATGTGAGGAAGATCGCTGTGTACTGATATAGGGAAAGGGATGGAAACCATAGGGTTCCTTACCTCTCTGTTCTCTGTGGATAGGCATAAAAAGCTTGGAAAGATAAAAAAGACATTGCTGTAAATGGAGCTTCTTACTGTCACTGTAAGACTGATAACAAGACACATGGGAATAGTAATGCCCTTTAGCTCAGGGAATGAACACTCTGGGGATCTTAATATTTTTGTTTTGTTTTGTTTTGTTTTGTTTTCATACTCAAGAAGGTATATAGCTGTGCTTAACAGTTCACCCAAGTAATAGGAAAGTCATGTCCTTTTTGGAAACTTGATTTTATTTTTCACAGCTTAGAAAATCTTACAGCGCTCCCCCTTTACAGTGCAGTACTGTCTCCCTGGCAGGCAGGGTGGAAACTCTGCAACTGCTTTTGAACATAAATTGTTGCTTTTCACTGTGGCTCTGTTAGTACATTTGGATCAGGTCTGAGAACAGGGAGAGAGTTTCCCTAACTGATACAGCAACAAGTAGGCTCTAATCAGAGCCTTACTCAACACTCCCATGCTTTGGATGAGGACTGTCTGACTCCCAGTTCCATCTTTGGTTGAGAAGCAGCACCACAAAACCCTTTTCGTTGCTGGGTGGTAAAACAGCAGGCATTTGTTAGCTAGGGACTGGAAACACTATTAGTCTGATGAACACAGTGTTTTGGTGGTGACATGAGAGTCTGCCCTTTGTAATGAATCATGGCCTCCCACACCTCCTTGGTGACCTGAAGTAGAGACTCAGGCACAAGAGCTTCTAGCATCTGAGTGTACTTTAGGTATCACAAGCGACAGCCAGCCTTCAGTAGCACTGCCCTACTACTGTTAGCATCTCTAATTCCCCAAAATGTTCATTATCTCTCCTGGCAAAATCACCTTCACAGATCTCCCACACACTTGTAACACTTTCAGAGCAGCATCTGTTCACTTTGTGAGAAATCCCCTCTGGGTCTATGTATGCACTGGGTATTTAATATAGACATGCTTTAACTATTCAGGGTAAATGATTCAGATTTTTGAGGCAAGTGGCTGACACAAGAACAACTGAGCAAGTAAGAAGTTTTAGTTTTTGGCTGTTGTTCCAACCTTTTATTCAACCAGTAAATGCTTGACTTAATTTTTGACTATATAAGCTATTTATCCAAATAAAACTTTATCCAAATAAGCAAATATATGAAAAGCTGTTTTTAGAAGGAATGCTCTGGAAATGACAACACCAAGACACACATGATGACTGATCTTTGATTCATTCAACTGCATTTTGACCTGAGCCAAAAACTAAGTTTTGGGGAAAATCAGTAGAAAATCCTTGTCTCCCACCCCACTTGTCTCACTGGAAACACGATACTCCATACATACACAGGGAGTACTGGGTCAGAAATATTTTTTGAGTCCATTTTCAGTAGTATAGTTCAGTTCATGTAAATTTCACTAAGGTTTCTTACATGTTTTATTGGAGGCATCCTGCTAAAGCTTCCTGATACAGAGCCTAGCTCAAGATGAACTTGTCATGGTTGCTGGTTACTAGTCTTTGGCCTCCTTCCTCCATTACCAGCATATAGAAGGCCCCCTCCTAAGCTGTGAAAAAGCTCCCAAAGCATTAGTTACCTAACTTCCTCACCTTTCCTATATTTTTTTTTCCATCTTCAGCCTCATTGCTTTTATTTCTTTTCTGAATTCTCAGATGAAATTAGACTGTAAACTATACTGTAAATAATTCCAACAGCTCCTGGTACAGTTTTGGCCAAGGCCAACTCACACTGTATCCTATGATTCCCAGCCCTGGCAATTGCTGGGTCCAGGACCCATTCCCTCCAGGCAATCTAGTTGAAGAAGGGTGTCTCACCTGTTTTGAAAGATAAGAAAATGGAAATAGTGTGGGTGCTTTCCATGACTGTTGGCCTGATAATCATGGGCAATCTTGGGTGTATTTACCAATTATAAAAGTAGACTAAAGGCCATCTAAACAAGGAAACCTTATTAGAGAACATGGTCATGTGCCTTGAGAGATGCAGCAAGAGAGTGCATTTGCAAAGAGTAGAATATCTTGCTCTGGCGCTCTTTGTTGGCAGTGTTCCTCAAGTGACACAGCACCTTCTGTGTGTGCCAAACTCAGTCATGCTTTGTATGGGCATGGACCAGCAACTCAAGATCCTCTCTGCAGCTCTACCTCTACTTTTAAAGAAACAGCTTTCCACATGTGAAAAGGAAAGTGTTATTGCTTAATCCAGATGTGTGAGCAACCTTAGTGAATACAACAAATACACAAAACTTCATCATAGACCCATCAATCACTCTGCTGATCTTTGTATTGGTGTTAACAGACTGTGTCATCTTCTAAGGCAAAGATCTTTCCACTCCACTTTCATGAAATATGCATGGGAAAACTTGGAATGAGAAAAAATGCATAATTACTTACAAAACTAAGTCAGTGAAAATTAAGAGTTAGTAAAAGTAACTTTTGGCCATTTAATCTTGTCTAACCTTGTTTGCTAGATGGTAAAATTTTCCATTAATATATTTTTTTTGCTCCATCTCTATGACTCATTTGTGATCATGTAACAAAATACGTCTCACCAGATTGACACTTTTGAGCTTGTTACCATAAAAAACATACTCAAATCCTTCAATGATTCTCTTAAGTTTTCTCAGACTTCTCTAGCTTTCACATTCCCACCTTGACATGTGAATACCAGCTCTGTATACAACATCTCTTTAGTAGACTTATTACTTACTACAAACCTAACCTTAATCTCCAAACCCAGTAACATAGCCTGTTTTCTCTGTGATTCAGAAGATCTACAATGGAAGCTAAAATGATATGGATCTCAGAGAAAGAGACCTTAAAAAAAAAAGACTTCAAGCACTGAAGAGCTTTATGACAAATAATACTTAAGATCCTCCAGTGTTATTAAATATGAAGTCAGACTTCTGATGTACCCTGACGACGCACCAAAATTTTCATCCATCTACAAGTAAGCCCTGTAGAAGCTTCCAAATTTGGTCCTATTCTAGCTTAACATATGCTTCTGTAGAACATGGTGAACATGCTTCAAGCATATGGTGGCTTGAGAATCTGTACCTTAGCAGAACCTTTTCTGAGAAAGAGCATAGATGTGTGAGCATCCCATGATGCATAGATCAATAGCATTTCACAGAGCCTTGTGTGAAAATGGTACCATAAAAACACATTTCAGCCACAGGGGAATAGTAAGCAGGATATTCTTTTTTTAATAGGCTAAAGTGTGGTCATTTAATTTCCACTCTGTTTTTCACATCTGGCACTTCTTCAGACATTCATGTGCTATTGTGTGAGGTAATAGATAAGACTCTAGTGGGATTTAAGTATATTTACTTAATGGTACCATTATCAAAATATATATTTATTTCCTCTATTTTTTATTTTTTTTTTATATCATTTATATATGTCATTTTGGGGACTAGTGACTTGTTAAAGAAGACAGAGGAATTGTGCTGTCATGCTAAATTATGCCACCTAACTGAGAGGTGTTTCTGATCACTAAATATTCTTACTTGAGCCAGTTTTAATCCCAACAAAACATATAATCAGACCAGAACATCTTCCATGTGGACAGCTCAGGAAGAGACATTAGAAAAATAACACCAGTAATAACAGAAGAATTTAGCCTACAGTGCAAAACACAGGCAGAGCTCAGAACATGCTGAAACCTATAACATAATATGTGAATGTCAGCACATAGTTGGAGTGGAAATGATTATAACAGTAATACACAGTGGAATAATTGCAGTGTAAAGCCTTGTGGCAATCATTCCTATTGCAAGCATTCAGGAGGAAAATACTGGATTTTCATCTTACCTGCATGAAATCAAAAATGTTTAGGAAGAGATATAATTACTTTAAAATTATTTCAGTCAATCTTTTTTTTTTTTTTTTTTTTTTTTTAATGCAGATATGCAACTGATAAAAACATGAACTTTCTTTTCTTAAATTCAATGACAGCCTGCAAAGAAGTCTCCGAAATCAAAGTCCATGTACAGATAAAATCTGTAGTATTTTTCACTTACACAGACCTTAGATCTGTGATCCCAGAACAGCTTACAAGTACTAAAGAATTTTCTGTTTTAGTGTTGAGGGTGTTAAGTGCCAAATCACATGCTGTTGACTATTGGTTTGCAGTTGGCCAAAACCCCATGGGATTTGGTGCCCATACCCAGCCCCACTGCTATTTGTAGGTCTGTAGCACTGCCCACAGACATTTGCAGAGGTCTTGCTCCAGGCCAGGATGCTCGTGTTACAGTGTCCTCTAACACAGAAGGTCCCTGTCAGGGTTGTAACAGCATCTTGGCCTTGCTCCTTAACTGCTTTTTTTGCCACAAAACCATCCTCACCCTCTCTTAATACGAACATGAAGATGTTGAATGTAAGTGGTAGCCTCCCTGACAAAACATTGCCCTTAGCAGACTTACTGAAATCCTGTAAAAGCTGGAGAGAGATGTCAAATCAAGACCCACTCCCAGCTGACTCCCTGTTAGAGATAGGGTACTCTGGGGACAGTACAAAGACAACCTGGAGTGCTTCTCTGTGCTCTTGTCCCTGCCACAAGAACTATCATTTTTCTCTTCCACATTCTTGGCAGCACAGATGGGAGGCTGCTGGGGTATGCACTGGGCACGGGCCCGGCAGTACCGTGGAATGCTGCAGGAGCTGGATATATGAAGCAGAGCGGCAATTTGATGCAGGCTGGGGAAACATCTCTATGAAATGCAATGGTATGTATTTGTCATAACCGTTAGGCAGTTACTGTGTACCCAGCAATGGATTTGTTAGACTAAAAGAGTGAAAACAATCTGTGAAAATCCTTCTAACCTTCCTATTGACTAACAAAATGAACCTCCTTCTTACTTACAAATAAGGATATTATAATCAATACATTCAGAAAGTTTTTTTTTTTTTTTTCTTATTATTATTATTTTTATTTTTCCAATGAGTTATTTGAGCAATCTTGAGTTTCCTTGGAATCAATATAACTTAGTAACAGTATAGGGTGTGAGAAAACCTAACCATACTGTAGTTGGGGAAAAGAGTTTTCAAAACAAAATCATGGGTTCCATGAGAAAAATTTTGCAGTTCATTTTCTGTTTGGTTGGAAATCCTATGTCCTAATCTGTTTTAAATACCATTTTTATTTATTTATTTATTATTATTATTTTTTTAATGTTTGTAGAGGTTAATTAATGCATTTAAAAGAATTTACTTTCCTCCATTCATGATAAAATTGCATAGGCAATTGTGGTTTGTTTTTATTTTATTTTTTTTCAAGTTCTTCTCCGCATCTGCCATAACTACTGCCTTATTGCTGCAATGGAAACCACTGCTTCAAACGTATCCCTTACAGAGGTGGTGGCATCATCAGCCACGTCCCTTTATTCAGTCTCTAACCCTTCTTGAACTCACTTGTATTGTTGTGTTTTAACCCAACAGGCAGCTAAGCACCATCACTCACTCCCTGCCCCAAACCCCCAGTGGGATGGGGGAGAGAATTGGGAAAAACAAAGTAAAAACTCATGGGTTGAGATAAAAACAGTGTAATAGGACAGAAAATGAATGGAAAATAATAATAATCATAATGATAAAATAATATACAAAACAAGTGATGCAATGCAATTTCTCATCACCTGATGACCAGTGCTCAACCAGTCCCCACGCAGTGGCATTCTCCTCTCCCTCATCCCAGATAATTCTCCCCAAATTTTATTGCTGAGCATAAAATATGGGGCATCCCTTCATCCCTTTCGTCAGCCTGGGCCATCTGTCCTGGCTGTGTCCTCTCCCAGCTCCTGGTGCACCCCCAGCCCCTCGCTGGCAGGGCAGTGTGAGGAGCAGGAATGATCTTGGCTTTGTGCGAGCACTGCTCTGCAGCAACTAAAACCATCCCTGTGTTATCAGCATTATATTTCTCCTAAATCTAAACCACAGTGCCAATCCAGCTACTAGAAAGAAAATTATCCCAGACAAAACCAGGACACAAGTCAACATCAACGTGAGACAATTCCAGGTGAACACCCCATGTGAGCCGGGTAGCCCAAGGTAACATGCAACAGGCCCTTTGCTGCCTGTGTGTGGGACAAGGGCCAGTGCCAGGCAGCAGTCTTCCTCATGGATTTAACTGACTTCCATGTTCAAGTGAAAGCCTGAGGGAAATTATACTCACAGGATATAAGAATAAAACTAAAGGAAAAGGTTGTAAGGAAAATTGTATTTCCATTTTCAAATTTAATTCTAAGATATATTAACTCTTTTTTTGACTATCCACTTCAGCAAAAAGTAGATACTTTCCTTGAACTACTGTGGACAAAGATATCAATAATTGTTATGGCTATCTCACACCTCTTTCTCTCAGCTGCACACAAGACCATGTTTTTAAATGTAATTAAGCTTAGATATTCTGTCTGAATACCCGGTGTGCTTTCAGAAATTACAAGGGGACAAGGTGTTAAAGCAAAGTAACTTTTGATAGACATGCAGAATGCTAACAGTAAGTATAGTCTAGTGAACTGTCTGTTGGTGAATGATGTGTGGATGCATGGTTAGACAAACAGAGAGATGGGAAATAATGGGTCAATTCCAGAAATTATTTTCTTAATTATAACCATATTGATGTAAATAATTTGCTGTCATAACTTAATATTTTTAATTTTCTGAGGTAGGCAGAAAAAATACATATATATATATTTAAAAAACAGAGTTCCAGCAGATATGGATAAACTATTTCGGTCTGATAAGGTTTTACTAATTCTACACCTCCCCTGGAAATCTGTCACTCAAGAAGTCATGTGCCATCTATCTAAAGCGATTGAAATTATTTGAAGCTATTTTAAAATGTGGATTAAATACAATTTGCAATTTAAAGAGCCATGTTATTCTGATCCATGTTGAAATCCAAATGTATTTACGAGCTTAAGAATCCACTAGCATTTATCGTGGAAGAGAAATTGCATTCTCCATTACCAGAGATTCCAGGTCCCATAGCTGGTACAAGTCAGAAAAGACTCAGAGACATTAAGCAATTTTTTCTTAATTTATACAATTTAAAAATTTAATCCACAGGTTTTTATGTTAATAGGCTGTATGGTTTTATCTGTTCCTGTCTTTTCCAGAACTGTTTCTTTCTTCTTCTTAATAGAGACAATTGGAGGAGGAATAGGAAAAATCCTGAAAACAGGAAAAAAAGGACATCAAAGACATTCCAATCAGTTTGTAAGTTCAACAAGAAGTTTAAAAACACAGTTTTGCCTTTGAAACACAATAGCGCTAGCTCAGTCTTCAAATGCATGGGTGACACAGCAGCTGTAGAAGAATGCAAGGGTATGGTGTGTGCACTGCTGAGTGATCTGTTTGCTGCCACACCTCATGCTCCTCTGCTGGCTGCCCCTGCAGAGATCAAGGGCAGCTGCTTGGGTAGGAGTGTTATGACATCCAAGCACAGCTTAGCAGGCCTTCTCTCCCAGCACCCCCATGGACAGAAGGAGGTTCCTTCCAGTCTGGCAGAGGTGTGAGCCACAAACCAAGCCAAGATGCGTGTTTTCATGCCAGTGAGTCAGGCTTTTAGTCCAGAGAGAAATGGCAGGAGAAGGATCATTAACATTCCTCCTGCCAAAGGGAAAAGGCAATAGAAAAGGGAAAAGAAAAGAAGGGAAAGGAAGGGAAAAGAAAGGAAGGGAAGGGAAGGGAAGGGAAGGGAAGGGAAGGGAAG